>JAQJVK010000001.1:201363871-201970698 GCA_035578135.1 Flexamia atlantica | reverse complement strand
TAGTTTTTAATAACTGCGGGGCTGATTAAAAATGTATGTTTGCTCTGGTGCTGTGTATTTTATAGGATTAGAAAAAATCACAATAATTTATAGTAAACAAGAAAAGCTTTTACCAAATATAAAATGTTTTCAATAAACCTAATCTTTGCAAAATAAAAAAATTGAGCAATGAGTACGGAGAGCGCAATAAATAAACAACAGAATTAAAAAAAAATTTATCGAAGTGTTATGGAAAAACTGGTGAAACTATTTGTAAAGGAGAGTTTTGGAAGGAACAAATGCTTACTTCTTCACCCTCCCCTACCTTGCAACAGGTTGATCGAGAGGTGAGCCAGTGCGTAATTAGGAGTAATGTTGATGTCAGTGATGTACCACCTACTTTCGGTCTGGCTTACAGCTCATTAAACCATCATAACAGGTCAGTAAAGAGGTTTAGATTTTGAACACTGAACAGAGAACAGCAGAGTGTTTTACTGTAATACTTATACCCAAAAGTGGTATAAAAAGAAATATTGTTTTTCTACATTCTTTTGAATATAAAAAGAGTAGGCCTTAAGATGAATTTAATTTTATACAGTCACATATATTTAAAAAATTACAATTCAACACAATTAAGTGTGATATGATAAATTAATTGTCTTTTAGCGAATTTCCCCTATAGGGATGAAGCTATTACCAGGTAAGACTTAAGCCCAAGACCATGATAACTTTTCATTTTGGGGCCCCCAGAAGCAAAAAACACCATTTGTTCAAATTTTTAGATATATATATATATATATATATATTCAAATTTCTAGATATATAGGGGAAATTCATATATATATGTATATATATATATATCATATATTTAATTTCATAAGGCGATTATTTGCGTCAAAATTGTGGACGTCTGGCAAGTCGTAGAGAGATGGGAGAGGGCTCAATTAAAGGTCTCTATTCCGCGATGGCGGGAAAAATAATGAAATTGCTTGAAATTCACCAGAAAACGAGAAATAACGTAAAATATCTGCCATTTAAAAAGCATTGGGGTCTAAAAACATCTGCTTTGTTTACATAAAACATTTGGTGCTGATGCTTGATTCAAAGCCATGCGCTAGATGTTGACATATGGTTTTTTTCAAAAGGCTGTACTATAACAGATCAATATTTTAACTTTAAGATTTTCAGACTTTATAATTACGGGTTTGAGTATATATTTATAATTTATAATTATAAAGATTTAAGTGTATTTGTTTCGTTTACGTTATAACGATGCCGATTTAGCCTAATACCAAATGATCGACATAAATATACTGTATATGTAAGCGGAATTTTTGCGCTGAAATTGTGGACGTTTGGCAAGTCGCAGGGTAATGGGAGAGGGCTCAAATAAAAAGAAGGTCTTGATGCCAGGGACACGGGAAAATATTGAAATTTCTTAAAGTTTATCAGAAAATAAGATATAACGTTACATTTCTGTCATTTAAAATCATTGTAATCTAAAAACTTCTCTTTGTTTTCATTAAAACATGTGTGGCTTCTTATAATTGATTTAAAACCACATGCTAGATATATGGTTTATTTAAAATCCAGCAAAATAGGTTGAACGTACTACAACACATGACGGTTTTTTACTTTTAAATTTTCCGTTTTTATAATTTCTGGATCTTAACCTTAAAAAGCAAGAATAATTAAATGTTAAATTTACATTGTATCATGTAGTAGTAGATGATCCTGATTTAAAGCCAAGTGATTTGTAACATTTACACAATCGAATAAGCGCAGGCTATAGGTACAGAGAAGACTTCATTCATCATTTTTAAGGCCCAGCTCTACCAGTTTTATGTGCGGTCGGAAATGGTCATAGAGTGTGCTGCATTAACAATTATTGAGTGCAACATCAGCTTTAAATTTGATCCTACCAAAACGGTTCACCCTTAAATTTGGCCAATCAAAAGTATATACTTAATCTTGAATATTCCAAGACAAAGCAGTATTTATGCAAGGGCAACCAGGAAAAATTGTTGAACGTAGGGTAAAATCCTCAATATTAAACATTTACCAAGCTCGTGGTCTCCAAACCTAACTTCCTTATGAAGTGGAGCCAGAGGCTCCAACGTGGAGCATGGCAACGGGAGACCATTTTCTGATTTTAACCTTATTTATTTGCTTATTGAGTAAAATGTAGCCTCAGTCGGAGATTTCCATAATAATTAGCCTTTAACTATCCAATATATGTTCTTTTGGACCAGGTGGAGGCTACACACGTCATTTGTTTAGATTTTTGTGTTAAATGTCACGGCTTCCTTTAGGATATAAATTAAGTGCTGCAGTCTGTGGTTAACCTAAAGAATTTCTTCAAACCATGACCACATATGCTTAATTGTAATCAAAGTGAAGTGAGTTTGTTTTGAGAACGACGGATAGCGCCTCTGATCCAAAACAATCAGCCCTTAACTATACTAAAGTAACGCCCTTTCTTAAAATTCAGATAAAATGTCTAAACATCATGAATGTTACACTTTAATAATTGTTTAATTCCGTCAAACTGTTACTAAGTTGTGAGTGTGAAGGAAACATTAAATATCCAGCATTTGTATTTTATTTTAAGGGGCTTTTGCCCCTACAGGCCACTAGTATATATATATATATATATATATATATATATATATGTGTGTGTGTGTGTGTGTGTGTGTGTGTGTGTGTGTGTGTGTGTGTGTGTGTGTCTGTAAGCACGATAGCGCTCGCAAAAATGGTCCGATCGGAATGAAATTTGGCATAGATGTGTAAAGTAGTAATTATTCGGATGCGTTCGAAAACCAGTCCGATCGGACCACTGGAAGGGGGGGGTAAAGGGGGATAAACCCCCCAAAAATGGGTTTTTGGGGTTTTTACATAGAAAAATAAAAAATCAAATTTTAGTAAGCACCATTGAATTCAGCTCGAAAAAACAAACAATTCAGTATTTTGTATCATTTCTCTATGTCTATTGGTTACCGAGATATTGAATGTGGTAAACACAGTACGTTGTCCCAATGTTAACCTTATGGGAAATAAGTAAAATTCTATATCTCGCTTATTTTCCAACATATCTTAATAAAACTTGGTTTGTGGCTTCATCTAGATGAGATTTAATGTATTTCAGTCTAAAATCACCGAAATTTCCATTTTTGTGGCAGCAAACCTGCATACTCATTCCCCATGTTATCCTTATGGGCAATAAAAAAAATCCATATCTGCATTATTTCTAAACATTTCTTGATAAAACTTGGTAAATGGCTTCTTTTAGATGAAATATACTAGATATTGAAATAAAAACACCCAGTTTTAACATGCCTGTAGCAGCAAACCTGCATTCTCATTCCCCATGTTATTCTTAAGGGGATTACGAAAACATGTCATATCTCACAACATTGGATGGAAGTATTTTTTTTGCATTTGAAATTCGCTGAGTATGCAGGTCTGCTGCAACGGGGGGGTATTTAAACATTGTTGCCTATTAAATTACTCATTTCATTGATTTGATTAAAGTTATTGTTGTAATTGATGTAATTACCTTAGGGTTGAAATCCCACCTGAATGTGACTCCTTCGTGGCTACGTCAGTTTTCGAGCAAAGATGTGGATACAAAACTGTATTACTGTACCTATCTTGGTTAAACAAATGTTAAGACGTTCCGTGACTTTTTTATACGCTGTATTCTATCAGACATTTATACAGACAGCTACTTATAATTATAACAAGACAACAAAGCACACAACTTGAAAGCTCAAAACTATTTTAAGCTCACAGACCATTGGCATCAGCTAAAAAATCAAATAAGTAATTATAAAAAATATCAAATATCACAAAGCATTATTATGAATTACGTATATTACACTAAACTGTGCTGAACTTCGCCCTAGTTGCTTAGACGGAATAACAGCAGTCGGTATTATCACAGCAGCACCACGGTGCATCCCAGGGGGGTGCGCCACTATAGGCAGCCAATCACAGTGTAGGTTCACGGCAGCACCACCCCCGTAGTGGCGCACTCCCCTGAGATGCAACACTGTTGTAACACCGTGGTGCTGCCGTGTACCCACACTGTGAATGGCTGCCTGTAGTGGCGCACTCCCCTGGGATGCAACACTGTTATAACACAGTGGTGCTGCCGTGTAACCACACTGTGATTGGCTGCATGTAGTAGTGAACTCCTCTGGGATGCAACACTGTTGTAACACCGTGGTGCTGCTGTGTAACCACACTGTGATTGGCTGCCTGTAGTAGTGAACTCCTCTGGGATGCAACACTGTTGTAACACCGTGGTGCTGCTGTGTACCCACACTGTGATTGGCTGCCTGTAGTGGCGCACTCCCCTGGGATGCAACACTGTTATAACACCTCGGTGCTGGTGTGAACCCACACTGTTATTGGCTGCCTGTAGTGGCGCACTCCCCTGGGATGCAACACTGTTATAACACCTCGGTGATGGTGTGAACCCACACTGTGATTGGCTGCCTGTAGTGGCGCACTCCCCTGGGATGCAACACTGTTATAACACCTCGGTGCTGGTGTGAACCCACACTGTGATTGGCTGCCTGTAGTGGCGCACTCCCTTGGGATGCAACACTGTTATAACACCGTGGTGCTGCCGTGTAACCACTCTGTGATTGGCTGCATGTAGTAGTGAACTCCTCTGGGATGCAACACTGTTGTAACACCGTGGTGCTGGTGTGAACCCACACTGTGAATGGCTGCCTGTAGTGGCGCACTCCCCTGGGATGCAACACTGTTATAACACCGTGGTGCTGCCGTGTAACCACTCTGTGATTGGCTGCATGTAGTAGTGAACTCCTCTGGGATGCAACACTGTTGTAACACCGTGGTGCTGCTGTGTAACCACACTGTGATTGGCTGCCTGTAGTAGTGAACTCCTCTGGGATGCAACACTGTTGTAACACCGTGGTGCTGCTGTGTACCCACACTGTGATTGGCTGCCTGTAGTGGCGCACTCCCCTGGGATGCAACACTGGTTTAACACCGCGGTGGTAGTGTGAACCCACACTGTTATTGGCTGCCTGTAGTGGCGCACTCCCCTGGGATGCAACACTGGTTTAACACCGCGGTGGTAGTGTGAACCCACACTGTGATTGGCTGCCTGTAGTGGCGCACTGCCCTGGGATGCAACACTGGTTTAACACCGCGGTGGTAGTGTGAACCCACACTGTGATTGGCTGCCTGTAGTGGCGCACTCCCTTGGGATGCAACACTGGTTTAACACCTCGGTGCTGGTGTGAACCCACACTGTTATTGGCTGCCTGTAGTGGCGCACTGCCCTGGGATGCAACACTGGTTTAACACCGCGGTGGTAGTGTGAACCCACACTGTGATTGGGTGCCTGTAGTGGCACACTCCCCTGGGATGCAACACTGGTTTAACACCGCGGTGGTAGTGTGAACCCACACTGTTATTGGCTGCCTGTAGTGGCGCACTCCCTTGGGATGCAACACTGGTTTAACACCTCGGTGCTGGTGTGAACCCACACTGTTATTGGCTGCCTGTAGTGGCGCACTGCCCTGGGATGCAACACTGGTTTAACACCGCGGTGGTAGTGTGAACCCACACTGTGATTGGGTGCCTGTAGTGGCACACTCCCCTGGGATGCAACACTGGTTTAACACCGCGGTGGTAGTGTGGACCCACACTGTGGATGGCTGCCTGTAGTGGCGCACTGCCCTGGGATGCAACACTGGTTTAACACCGCGGTGGTAGTGTGGACCCACACTGTGGATGGCTGCCTGTAGTGGCGCACTGCCCTGGGATGCAACACTGGTTTAACACCGCGGTGGTAGTGTGAACCCACACTGTGATTGAGTGCCTGTAGTGGCGCACTGCCCTGGGATGCAACACTGGTTTAACACCGCGGTGGTAGTGTGGACCCACACTGTGGATGGCTGCCTGTAGTGGCGCACTGCCCTGGGATGCAACACTGGTTTAACACCGCGGTGGTAGTGTGAACCCACACTGTGATTGGCTGCCTGTAGTGGCGCACTCCCCTGGGATGCACCGTGGTGCTGCTGCGATAATACTGACTGCTGTTATTCCGTTTAAGCAACTAGGGCGAAGTTCGGCTCAGTTTAGTGTAATATACGTAATTCATAATGATGCTTTGTGAAATTTGATATTTTTAATAATTATTTAATTTTTTAGCTGATGCCAATGGTCTGTGAGCTTAAAATCATTTTCTGCTTTCTAAGTTGTGTGCTTTGTTGTCTTGTTATAATTATAAGTAGCTGGATAAATGTGTGATAGAATACAGTGTGTAAGAAGCCCCGGAACGTCTTAATATTTGTTTAACCAAGATCGGTACAGTAATACAGTTTTATATATACATCTCTATTGGTAAAACCTACCGTTTTAGCGAATTTCCCCTATCGTAGTCCGGTTGGCGGCGTTGTATTCTACTAATTAAGCCTTTAATTTTATGTACATCTCATCTTACGCTTATACATTACCATTTTTCTTCTTCTCCTTGTGGGCCGACCCCCTGGAGTAGCGGGAAATTGATAATTGTGTAAAAAGGTAGGTTTTAGTGATAAATATCTGGATACAAAAGTGGATTTCTGTATCCATCCTGATTAAAAAAATATTAAGCCGTTCCGAGAAACGCACTGTATATTAAAACTCGTACTGTGACAAAAAAGTGTCCTATAAAAGAATAAATTAATTTTAATAATTAATTAATTTTTTTTTAAATCTTGGTAGCCCTGAAAAAAGTCAAAAAGCAATGCTAAGTTGCATGTAATTTTATATTCTCAAACATTCTATATCCGTAATAAAAAGTTTTGGTTTGTTTCGACCTGCTGAGTAACCTGAAACACTTTCGGACGATCGAAGCTTGACACCGTGTATGTATTACATCATAAATATTATTTTGATCAACATTTTTTATTTCCTAAAAAATTACTGTAATTTTTTTATAATTGGTTACTTATTAGACATCTAGTTTTGACAATAAATTTTCAAGGCTAAAATAGTAAATATTAATAGCATTATTTGTTTACCAAATAAACTAATTATTATATTTGTAGTTCTAAAAACTGGGTTAAAAAAATCATTTATTTGGAATTTTTTATTTAAGTTTTCATTTCATAAATCTTTTTGAATGTAGCGTTTTCATTTGGAAAGTCGGTTGTGTTTAATAATTTTTGAGGACATTTCTTGTTATTTATGCATATTCATAAATCCTCTATTACTTTTAGATTTTATATATCGTCTTTAAAATACAATATTTTTAAATTATTATCTAAGAAATTTGGCGTACTTTAAGGACGATCTGCACCATTTATTTTAATGTACGTTATATGTTTTACTTAAAATCTTGGATATGTTCCTTACATCTCGCACTGAAGATTCTTATTGTTTTTGCAATGTACATGTCATCTCTGCTTCCACATTTCGGGTTATATATTCCTGCCTTTGAATAATCTTGCACGTTCCTTTTTTATTTTAATGTAAAATAGTTTCTTTTAAAAAAGTTTCGTTCCAAAAATCTCTGGAAAATTATTTTACATCAGAATGGTTAAACGTTTATCTGAGAGCTTTATTGATTATTGTACTATGCGGCAAACAATACAGTATATACGCACTGTGAATAAAATACCTATGAAAATACTATAAATTGCCAGCCCCGTCCGAGCCAAAACAAAGACACGAACACATTACCCGTTCTTTCGTCGTCCTATTTGCGAAAGAAAATAATGCACTAATAGGCGAAGATAGGCGAAAAACACACTAAAAAGGAATAAAATGCAAGCAAAAATATTTTTGCTGGAAAATGTGCACCAAGACGTCCTGAGTCAAAACCCAAGTCCGCCATCTTGAGTCCAATGACCGCCATCTTGGAAAATGGCGGTCATGTTTGAAATACTTTTATCGACATAAAATCCACAAAAGTCATCCGATTTCAACAAAATTTGGTATGGATGTGTAAAACTGGGTATTCTATTAGAAAACAATCGCATACATTTTACTTTTTGCTATTTTAATGGTTTTTGCAACCTTTATGTAAAAAACATGTTTTTTCTTTTTTTAAAAAGATATGAGATATCTATTGATATCTCCATCCATCTATGGATATTTCTGAAAAGTACGTAAAATTACGAACAATTTGGTATATTCAACTTGTATTTTACTGTTTTTACTTTTTATATAATAAAAAATAAGATATTTTTATGCAATTTTTTAAAACGTGCTAGAAAATTTAAATTATCCAAATTTAGTTTTTTGTGGTAGAAAATGTTGATAGAGGGGTTCTGAGTCAAAACCCAAGTTTTCTACCAAGTAATACTAAAGAAATAACAAGCATATTTTATCATTTTATATGGTTTTTTTATAATTGTTATGAAAAAATTTGGTTTTTTTACGTTTTAATTTCGAACTTAACACCAAGCATAAAAACCATGGATGTTTTTGAAAAGTACATACAATTACAAACAATTTGGTATATTCAATCTTTACTATGCTGTTTTTAGTTTTTAAATAACACAAAAATATTTAAATTTTAAAGTGTCTATCAAAAAAAATGTTAAAAAATAAAAATTGTGCAAATTAACGTTTATGTGGTAAAAAATATTCGCAAATGAGTTCTAAGTCAAAAACCAAGTTTCCTACTTCCGGGAGCTAAATCCACCATCTTGAAAAATGGCGGATATGTTTGACTTACTTAAATCATTATAAAATCCACAAAAGTCATCCGATTGTGATAAAATTCGGTAGGGATGTCTATAACTATGGCCACAACGTACACTAAAGGAATAACAAGCATAGATTATAATTTTATATGTTTTTTTTATAATTTGTATGAAAAAATAGATTTTTACATTTTTATTTCAAAATTTACACCAAACATAAAAAACATGAATTTTTTTGAAAAGTACATAAAATTACAAACAATATATTTATTGCAACTTATTTTTATTTAATATTATTCAAAGTATTGATTTATCACCGATGTTTGCATATAACGTGCGTTACATAAATTGGTAAACGTACTGCAGTCATTTAAAACGTTTTAGCACTTTTTAAAAAATTGCATAAAAATATCTTATTTTTTTGATTATATAAAAAGTAAAAACAGTAAAATACAAGTTGAATATACCAAATTGTTCGTAATATTACGTAACTTTCAGAAATATCCATAGATTAACAGTTAACCTCATAAAACTTTTTTTGAACGAAAAAACATTTTTTTACATAAAAGTTGCAAAAAACCATTTAAATAGCAAAAAATAAAATGTATGCTATTGTTTTCTAATAGAATACCCAGTTTTACACATCCATACCAAATTTTGTTGAAATCGGATGACTTTTGTGGATTTTATGTCTATAAAAGTATTTCAAACACGGCCGCCATTTTCCAAGATGGCGGAGTTCCTTGGCTCACCTGACCCGAAGTAGAAAACTTGGGTTTTGACTCAGCCCAAGTAGCATTTGTGTTGGCTAAAATAGTTTTAAAATAAGTTTTATCTAAATTTAAAATGTTGAAAAAATGTTTTTAAAATGATTTCTTTTCAAACAAATTTCCTGACTGACCAATTTTAATACCATTCAAAATGAGTTTTAAAATTATGTTAAAATAATTTTAAAGTGTTAAAAATTGTTTTAAAATCAATATTAAAGATCAATTTATATAATTTTTAATAACTTTAAAACTAGTTATAAATACTTAAAAAAATTTTCAAATTATTAAAAACTTATTTTATATTTTGTTTTACACCACATTTTAAGTAATGTTATAATCATTTTGTAAATTGTTAAAAATTGTTTTAAAACTATTTATTTTCATAGAATTTTCCTATCTGACCAATTTTATAATAATTTAAAATAATGTTTAAACTTATTTTAAAACTAATTTAAAATATTAAAAATAATCCTCAAATAAATTTTATAAATCATTATATATATATATTTTAATGAGTTTTTACTTTATAAATAGTTTTAACAAATTTTAAATTAATTAAAAAATTATTTATAAATTTGTTTAGGCCTATACCTTAGTAGTAAAATTATAGAAAAAAAAATTTAATTGTTAATAAAAGTTACAAAAATATTTCTTTTCAAAACATTTGCTGACTGACCAATTTTATAACCGTTAAAAATGATATTTGAACTCGTGTTAAAACAATCGTATAATGTTAAAAATATTTTTACAATTTTATCTACGACCATTGCAATAAACACCAATTACAATATTGCACCACAAAAAGGTACATTACAAAACCTAAAACCATATGTAGTTTTATATTTTCCATCTCACTCGACACTTGATGGCCTTCAGAATGCAATCGTTGCATAAACTACTATTAATAGTTTGTATAGAAATTTTATAGAACACATTTTTAACACTTGCAACTGACAGATAATAAAGTGATAGTGACAATGTATTAAAACAGGTTAATTAAGTAATAAAACTTGATTAAAAGCAAAAATCTATATTCACAAAGTAATAATATATATACAAAGGTTCAAGAGTTAGTTGTTGATCAGATTCTCAGTGTTGATGTTCTCTTCATGATTCTCGTCATGGACATCTTCCTGATGCTCCAAGCTGGAAACAGAGAATTGTTGGTTTTAACACAATTGTGAAATTACCAAAAACTGCACAGAACGTTATTGGTAAAATTAACTGTTTTGTTGGTATTAGTATAAAGTTGTCAAAAATGTAATTATTACCTTCTAATACATTGTTTATTCCTATGATATTAGGATATTAAAATTTAATTTAATCTAGGTGAAATAGTTATGGCTTAAAGTTTTATTGCCTGCCTTTAAGTTTAGTTTAATTGTACAGAACATAAATCTGTAGAGGGTATAAAAATGTGTTATTACCAAGCTCAGCTCGGGTCTCCTAATACTCTATATTGGATAAAGAAACACAAGAAGATTTGCAGTGTGTTTATTGCATTAAACACATCTTTGAGTTTAAATATATATACTTACAAGATTTATTCATAGTAAAGTAGATGTATTGTAATGAACGCAGAGATAAAAAACTTTAACAAAACAATTCATTGAAATTTCTTACATTTACAATCGTTTCATGCGTAGTTATTTACAATGAGAACCTTAGTTGATATATACCGTACTTGCAGTGAACCCTTGGAATAATTTAACATTATGCCTTAATGGACCCGTAGTTTCAAAATTTGCAGGGAAACCAAAATTTGCCATAGGCAGAGAAACAGATCGATATATTTACATCCGTTTTTTTTTAATATTACAAAATTAGTTTTTGTAATTAAACTAACTTTGTTTTTATAAAACAATACCGAATGTAAATATTCCAAAAAAACTCCAATCTTTAATAATTAACTTCTTTAGTTTGAATATAAGTATTTACGTTTAAACTTTTGTGAATTTCAACCCATAATATGTTGCTATTTATTTATGAGCTGCTCTTATAAAACTCGTTTGGCTTTGTCAACGAACTTTCAACATGTAAAATCAAAAAAATTCCAACTTTATTAATAATTACCTTAGGCCTACTCGCTGTTTCATTTTGAGCTGAGTTTGAGCCAGCCAGCGACTTATGCTGTTATCCACCTTTCTTTTGACTGAGGAGGGGAACCTTTTCAATACGACATCTGAAACATCAAGTTGATTGAAAATACTAAGTGTCCTATGGCAAACCTTTTACATTTTTTTTCAAATAAACCCAGACCACCCCCAAGCATTGATGGATAGTCAATACTACTTTTTAACAGGGAAGTAATTGTTGGCTGCAATCATGGATCCGCCATTTTGTATCCAAATTTTTCGATTTAAGGGTATTGTTATGACCCATCATATTGAAATTTATTTTAATGCTCAATGCCTCAATTTGTTCATTTATATCATTATAATACATGTTAATCAAAAAGTAATGCCAAAATGTTCAAAAGGTTGTTAACAGCGAACAGCGAAACGCTTTATGTTTAACTAGTAATTCTTTCACTGAGTTCTAACAGGTGAACATAAGTTTTGATATAGAGGGGGCATGACCTTACTATGCACAGACTTATGTTGCATTTTTTATTGATGATTTTTTTACTATGGTAGGCCTATTCATAATATCAAAATGTTTTTGAAACAATTTTACAAAAAGTTCTTACATCAGGACAACATATAGATTTCAAAAGAATTTAAAAAAAACAGAGAAACCAATTTTGATGTTGAACATAATTAATTAACTATACACAGGGTTTTTTTAGATTAAAGATTATATCTATAAAAGAACTAAGAGTAAATAAGCGTCAATTACTTGCAAAATCCATACTAACATTTTAAAAATAATTCTAACTTCTTACCGAATGACATTGGACAGAAATTAACTGTGAAGAATGCCAACTTCTTATTCCCTGCTCGTTGTTGTCCCCGCCATGTAAACAGAGGAAAAATGTCTTCCCTGATCACGGCCCTCAGTAATGTCGTGACAAGTCTGGAGGGGTCGGTGGAGAGCCCCACTGACATAACAGCTGCAGCCTGAAAATTAAAAAATAAACCCTGTTAGTGGGGTGAATAAGCTGAAAAACAACTTCAAATCTGGCTACCACTTTAACCCTTTGGATTTAGATAGTACATGGGTAGACAAGTCTAAAAATCCCGGGACAAATTTTTCTGGCCCTGTAGCGGCGTTGATGACGTAATCAATACGGCCGCCAAAGTTTTCTGACTCGCTTATACTTTTCTCTATATAACTCGAATATGTATTTTTACTGGCCTATATTATGAGTGATTATTACTCAGGAGAAAATGATCTTTCGAATGGTGTATTACATGTAATTGTTTAGATTCATAATACTAACAATATTTGTAATTTTATTGAAAGTTTTGTTTTTATTTTGAGTTTTTTTTTTAAACATTTTGCTTAATAACATGGAATGCTTTGTGTGTAGCGGAAAAAGTGTAATAGATATTTTTATTTGGTGAACAATTTCCTTTAAAACGGTGTGTTTGATTTCTATTTAATCTAAAACCGTTGCTAAAGATTTGCCAAAACAATGTAGTAATACGCAGCTACAATCAAAAAACACAAAAAACACAACACAAAAAAGTTACTTCACTGCATCTTTTATGGGCAATTTTTTAGATATTGACTTGGGACCAACACCTATCATTGTTGGGTGGTTAATCCTTTGTTTTGACAGGATAACAATTTTCGGCCGCCATCTTTGATCCACCATATTGGATATCAACTTAAATGCCAGCAATTAGACCTACATTAAATTACATTACCTTACAGGCACGTCCTTCTTACTAAACTCTTTAATTTGGTATTGACTATAAACATATAAAATATTTTTTTACTTAGGCTAGATGTATGATTCAGCTTTGCCAAACCTATAGGCCTATGTTTTGTTGGTAGGGTTTAATTTGTTTTTCTATCTATAAAATAAACGTTTGCGATACACAACATTCTTATTTAAGTCTAAAGAACATTACAGTAAAATCGTTAAAGACTTTTAAGTGAGAACGTTATAGATACTTTTACCTAAATATTTGAAATTACTTAATATAAGCTGAAGAAAATGTATACAGAGTTATAATAAGGCTAAATTATAATATTAAAATACAGTATATTATATGTTCCCACATGTGAACATTTCAAATTAATCAATTTGCTTAGAAAAATTGAGATTTTGTTGTCATTGGAGTAGTACAGTTTGACCCTCTGTCAACTGACTCTCACGGGACCGGACCCAGGTCAAATAACCTAAAAGGTCGGTTAAAACAGATAATCCCCTAAACACCTAAAAATGAAAGCTCTATTGATCTAGGGTTCTATTATCATCATTATAAAGCCGTCCGTTGCTTATTCAGAAAATAAACTATAATTGTCAACCTAAATTCCAAAATCGAAACAGTAGAAAAGCCACAAATAACCCCCAAAACACGGTCAAAACAAAACCTTTTTACAATCTTAATAGTAGACGTGTTTAAAAATGTTCATATGTAAACACCTTTAATAAAATATTCATATACTTTTTACAAATATTTTGTAACGCGGTATTGATGGCAATGCATCTACTGTACGTTTTCATAAATTAATAATTGGTGTATTCAAAATATTTTAACCCGTAACCAAATTGTAGAGTTGAGCGTAACGTTCCCATCGCCGAGTATGGAAACGGAAATGTCATAATTAATAGAAAAGGGCGGTTAAACTTTGAGTTAAACCGAACTGTTCTAAAACAGGTTCGGTTAAAACGATCTTTGATATTTAATCAGCACGGGAGGATAATCCGATCGTCGTTTAAAACGTAATCGTTTAAGAGGGGGTCTACTGTATTGGTTTAGAAAATTTACATTCTCTCTCCCTCTAAACATGACGGTTGTTAGCCGGGTTTATGGGTTAAATTATATGACTAAGATTTAGTTACTTGTTACCAAATGCAGACTAAACTATTTTTTAAACAATCTTCTAAAAAAATTAGAGGTACAGGCATACCGGTAGCTTAATTAACTAACCCGAAATATTGAGGGAGCGGTGCACCCCCTGTAACCCCCGTGAACCTACCCATAACTGGTAAGTTAGGCCTATAGCTGTCTAATTGTTCTCTGTTATGTCGATCAGTCTAACTCAATGCACTCTGGAACTCTGTTATGCTATTAATTTTTCCTGTTAAAAAACAAATCACTCCATACCGTACTACCACAGTAAAGCAGTATTTAATTTAGTTCCTCAACCACCCTATAAGAATAAGTAATTTTGGAAATATTTATCTAGAAGAATTGCAATATGTTATGAAATTTGTACTGGTATAAGTTTAGTCACAACCAAATAACTATGCCTGATTCTCAAGAAAAACATTGATCATTCAAATGGAAGATGTAAACTGAATTATTTCAGTCTTAAAATTACTCAAGCCTAGCCTATGACAAACTTAAAAAAGTGATGCATTTATAGTAAACAATAAAAAACAATATACTTTAGTAATAATAATACTGTACTAAACATTTAAAAATATATTAATGTTAGATAAAAAATTATGATGAAGATCATAGATATTTGGTTTCATTTTGCATCTGCATATTCAATCAAATTAATTATCGATACAGTTTCTCTGAGAAGACAATCCCTTTTAATAGCTTAAGTTTTAAAATGAAGAATCTATCAAACTCACCTGGTCAGATTGCTGCTGTTGCTTCTCAATCTGGAACTAAACTAAGCCTCTTTAAATTGGTCAACAACAACTTCACAAAACTTAAATAGGGTAACAAACACAGATAACTTCTTAATCTACCACTTAGATGGAACTCATTCGAACTGAGTACAACCGAAGCGACCGCAGTTCCAGCACGGCACGAATGAAATCTTGTGACAACGTAGCTCGAATGAAGGTAGACAAATATGGCTACCTACCCTTAATATCCCACCCCCGCCCTACCGGCACACACGACTCGGCCTCTCTAGGACCGGTTTTCTGTGGAGCGAGCGAAAATCCCTTCTCGGTTCTTGTTAGTGACAAAGGGACACCGCCGCGCCCAACTGTTATTTAGCACACTGAACCCACCCCCTCAATCTAAACCACATAATACCTAACTGGTAGTTCGCAAGTAATTTTTAACGACATTTCCCTGACTAAACTCGGCGTCATACGATAGCCTTAAGTTTATCAGTAATTTTCTTACTGCTTAATTAGTAAATGTCCAGTAATTTTTATTTCATATATAAATTAATCGATTCCTCTACTATAAAATAACTGTCTTGATAGTTCATTTGTTAAAGTATAAAAATGGGAAAATCACCTGAAATGTAATATGTAGTTGGCACTTTGGTTTATCATCGTTTAAATAATATATTTTGGAATACAGTATGTTTAAATTAAGAAAATAATTTGCAAAAAAAGATTTGAAATCAATTTTAAATACTTTTAAAAAGTTGTGAAGCAATTATGTTACTGATATAAATAATTTTAAAACATATAAAGTTTTAACTAAATGTGTTTAAACTATTTATAAACAATTTAAATTTGTTCAATCATTAAAAATATGATTTAAAAAATGTTTTAATCATTAAAAATATAATGTAAAAAATGTTTAAAAATATGTTTGAAAAACTTTAAAAACAAAATTCAGCAATTATGTAACTAATTTTAAAATCTGTTTAAAACATATCCCATCAAACTTTTTCCATAAAAAAAGATTACAAATATTTTTTTAATAATTAAAAACAATCCCAAAAGTTATTTTAATACTATTTTAAATAATTAAGAATTTAAATATAATTTTTTTCAACCGTTTTTAAATTTTAATTAAATTTGTTTAAAACTATTTATAAAATGATTAAAAGGTTATTACAAACAAATTTAAAATACATTTTAACACAATTTAACCGCAGTGAATTAAACGATTTAAAATAATTTAAGAATAATTTAACCGACATTTAAAAGTGATTTAAAAACACTTAAACCGCCGTTTGGATTTGTTATGTTAAGATCTTTAAAAACAATTTTGTAATTAATTTATAAATAATTTTAACATTACAATATTTAAAAATTCCAAAATGATTTAAAACTAATTTTAAAACTTTTACAAAATTCTTTTGGTTGATTTTAAATCTGAATACATTTTAAAATCTTTGGAAATAACTTTTCATCGATTAAAAATAATTTCCATGCTACTTGGGAGGACGTCTTGGTGCACATTTTCAAGCAAAAACATTTCTGCTTGCATTTTTTTCCTTATTAAAACCTATTTTCACTGGACTATAAGAGGTGTGGTGGATATCAACTTATTTGATAGCATCAAATTTGTCAATGGGAAATTTTCTACGTTTATTGGAACCCAAAGGTGGCTTAAATCCTCTCATTGACGAATCGTTAATTTTTTAATGTTTTTATCAAACGACTGGGTTCTACAAAACATTCGTTTAAAATGGAAATTTTGTATTTGAAAATAAAATTCTTATAAAATTCCACTCACATAAGAGTAATCTTCATGAACATAAGGATTAACATCAAAATTATGTTTCGTCAATTGGAAACGCAAGGGCGTGGTTCGCCAATATAAAATTCAGTAAAGGTTTTTATAATATTCATGAAATTCGGTTACCCCAGAAATAATTACCATTTATTGTCAATTAATTGCAGATATACTGTATGTTTAGGTGTATGGGTAATAGCAGAATTAGTGATGAGTGAGTGAGTGAGTGGGATTTCCCTTTTAATAGTATAGACTAGTAGATATACCCGCGGCTTTGCTCGCTGAAAGGGTTACAAACGTTTGGTTCAATTTTACGTTATTTTAATGTGCAATTTAATAAAAAATTTCCAAATAGACTGATGATATCAATACTTTATCTGAACAATACGTTTTTTAACGCTGCATCCCAGATTTACATGAGAAGATGAAACGTTTCCTCGATGAATATTCCTTTTCCCCTCAAATATTATGAATTGGCTAACACGTGCCAACACTTTCTAGTTTTTCAGTTAAGCCTTAAGAATACTGAAATTTCTTAGTTAATCCATTATTTAACCTATTAAATTGGCTTTTGTAATAGTTTGAATAAAAAATATCCACTTCAGGGGTTTGAACTAAGAACTATCATTGCACCACGCTATCCCCTAAAACAAGTCGGCCAATTTGACATAAAAGAATAAGAGGCATATGATGTAAAACTGATGTAAATGCCGCAAATCTAAATACCGCAAAGGGCGTTCTCTATAGGCCTAACATCTTAATTTGGTACGTTTATTAATATACCAAAAACTGTAAGAAATAATTTAAAACCATCGTGTCGGCCAAAAATGAAGAACCCTATTTCGCAAAACTTTTTTCAATCATATTGGAGATTGGATTGCTCATTTAGCAGCTTGAGGCGAAAATTTACGGTAGAAATAAGTTAGTATATTTGTTTGGACTTAGCCTAAATCGCTCTCGGCCAACACGCAAACCCCCCTAAAATTTTTAATTAGGAAAACCCCCAATTCTATAAAAATAACGGATTTTTATTTATTTGTTTCTTTATAAAAAAGAAATAAAAAATATGTCCATGCAGAATTTCAAAATTCTAGTTCGATTACTTTGGGTATCCGTAAAACGCGAGTAGCCTATGTATGTGGTGTCTGACAAATATATAATACAGGGGTTTTATTTTTTTTTTTAACGCAACCCAAAACTTTATTTTATCACTGAAGGATTGTTCTCCCCCAAAGGTCGCTGGCTTTTATCCCACTATATAATTTTCTTTGGGGATACATAAAAAGTAAGGCCTACGAAAACAATTCACAGGATATTCAGCACCTCAAAACAAACAAAGCAAATATAATGCAAGAAATTCAACTACGTACGAAACACGTATTCAGGAATTTGATGGAGAGAACACAACTTTGTACAAATGCTAATGGCGGATTGTTTGAACACATAATGTAAACTAAATGTGATCAAACTTAAACATAGGTTGTATAAAATGTATAGGCTAGCAAAACAATACTAATTTCATATTTATATGTGCCCTAATCAGTCTTAAAAATAGGTTGCGTTAAAAAACCCCTGTATAAAATAACCGTAACGGTTTTTACAGTTTATTCTTTTAGTAAATGTGCTATTTTTGTCTCTTTAAAATATCAAAGAGATCCTCTGTTGATATTTTGAAATCATAGCTCTAAAAACTGAAAAGGCCGCCATTTTAAATTTTTGAATTTACGGTACCTTTTTTCAGCCTTTCTAGAGAAAACATTTTAAAATCCTCCATTATTATGCATCTAGAACCTATAAAGAATATTTGTGCCAAGATTCATAGCCCAAAGCCTTTTATTGTTTTAGGAAATAAGCTTTGGCAAATAAAAATGGCCGCAATTTTGAATTTTATATCATACCCTATTTAGCCTTTTGAGAGATTATATTTTAAAATCCATTCTTAGTATGCATCTAGAGCATACAATGACTAATTGTGCCAAGTTTTATGGCCTTATAGTTTTTGAGAAATGTGATCAGTGAGTGAGCCAGTCAACAGTTTTTCCTTTTGTATATATATAGATTACAAGGTAGACTTAATTTTTTTGAATGCAAATATTGCCAAATTTTCTATAATATTATAATTTAGACTTAGAAAAAAAATATTTATACCGTTGAATTCGGCTCGAAAAACAAACAATTTAGTATTTTTAATCACTGCTCTATGTTCATTGGTTACCGAGATATTAAAAGCGGTAAACACAGTACACTGTTCCTATGTTATCCGTGTGGGAAATAAGAAAAATTCTATATCTTGCTTATTTCTCAACATATCTTAATAAAACTTGATATATGGCTTCTTATGGTTGAGATTCACTGATACTAATTCAAAACCACCAAATTTTTGCATACCTGTTGCAGCATATCAGCATACTCGTTCCCCATGTCATTCTTATGGAGAAAATTAAAAAAAAGTCATGTATCGCTCATGTTGTGTTGAAATGTGATTCTAACTATCGAGAATTCGCTAAATTTCAACTCTGCTGAAACGGGGGGTATTGTAGTAGTGCAATAAAATATGTAAGGATGTAAGCAAAGGCTGTTAAAATAAAAAGTAAAGTAATTCCCTAACTGTAGGTAATGTAATGTTACAAAAATAACTTACATGTATTACGCCTGTTCTAAAATTGATGTTTATGAATAAAGTTTTCTGTATTCTGTATTACAAGAGAGCACCTTCTAGGAATGTTAATTTTGATAATGTAAAAGATGAATCCCATATAATTGATTTTTTTAAATCAAATCAACCGGTTTAACCGGATTTTTTTTTGGAACAAATTGTTATAAAAATACACATGCCTTTTATTATTAATAATTTTCCAATAAAAACGCCCTATAACTGAATATTTAACATTTAGTGTTGTGACAGAACTTTTTCAGCCGGAGTAGTGGTGAAAACTCTGTGTGTTTAGCTGTGTAGAGTACGAATTGAATTAGAGAACTAAGAGAAAAGAATAATGAATTGGACAATCCAGTTTTATGTGTTCTTCGCTAAACCTAAGTAAAAAAAACTCTATTGCTAGAATAATTCATCTTTGGGTAAAAAAAGATAAGGAAATTTATATTTTCATTAATAGTTTGTTCTTATTAGGAACAAAATGTGATCCTTATCATAATTAATAAACGGAAACCATTAAGATTTATATAGAAAAAAAACAAACCAATGGAAACAAAATTATATAATAGTTGTAGGTACTCAAAAGTATACGGTTTTAAGTGCCAAAATGTATTACACTGAGAGACACGTTAAGAGGATCCATAAACTAAAGCCTCTTTAGCCTCTACGAAAATACTCTTAAGCACTTTGAGGTAGCTATGAGAGCCACTTAAAGTAGTTTGAGGAGAAACCCACCACAATTAAAACTATTCCCAGGACGTTTTTACCTGACTTGGAATACACCGTATACCTTATGTAAACTAGGAAAAGCAAGCAGTGTCAACTAGTTGATATTCCAAATTTATATCCTGTTATCTGTTTACCTATACATCTAAGTCTTCTTTATTTTAATACATTGCGGTAGAGTCTGATACAGTATGCGAGTTTTGTTCAACTTGCTAAAGTAAAACGTTTCAGGAATGTAGGATAAGTACAGTAGAGTCCCGCAAACCCGGAATTCGATAACCCGGAATTCTGGATAACTCGGAAAGCCTGCCTGAGCAATAAAGTGCACTCAGATTCAAGGCCAGAGTATGGTGTGACACATATAAAACAGTTTTGGTTTTTCTTTAAGTTTTTTGTAACTGATAATGATAATGTAGTTTTTGAATTTTTTACTAAGCAATAAATAAATGATTTCTTATATAAATAACAGAAACTATTCTTATTCTTTCATATTTTTACTCATTTCCCGATAACTCGGAAATTTCACGAACCCGGACACCATTCGGTCCTAATCCGGGTTAATCCGGGACTCTACTGTACTGTGTAAAAATAGAAGGAAAGTGATATCTTGATGCAGTTGCAAACTTTTACTAATATTGTTTTTGTCATTTAGATGTAATTTACATTACATTACCTAAACGCCGACCTTCAATAAGGGGGTTTTAAGGCGAAAATGAGTGAAGGATGAGAGTAGGATGATTGTGGCGCGATCTTGTAGTCTCGTTGCTGACTAAGGCCGGCATTTCTTTAGGAAGGACTGTTTATTAATAGCCCAAGAGCCAATGGCAACTAAGGAGCCTACATTTTAACGTGGGATCCGAACCACAATTTCGCCTGGTTTACAATTTACGAACTGGTCTAATTATGAAGGCGATTTTATGAATGTAATCGTAATGACTAATACTATTTAATGAGTTTTCATTACGCACTAGTTAACAGTCCGTATTCATAAAAAACTCGTTGAATAATATTCGTGGCTTCACCCACGATTAGAATGATTAGGTGTCAAGATATTATCCAGTTGTTTTATAACGTATTCATGGCCCCGCCGTCAGGGTGTAATAAACCTAAAATAACAAACTAAGGAAAAAAGTACCTCTTTGTTATTGAAAAGATTGCGTATCAAACTTAGTGCTCCTTATTTAAATTTTGTTTCAATGAAGGAAGTCAAAAATATTCATTTTCTGAAAATTACTGTAATGAGTCAGTCTTTTTTTGCATAACGTTTCCTTTTAGTCCTTTTAGTTAGCATTGTTTGCCTGTGAAATCGATATATTTATAAATCCTAAGTTCTAAGTTCTGTATATATATATATATATATATATATATATATATATATATATATATATATAAGTCCGAAGAAACTTATTCCCGAAACCCAATACCTACAAACACATAGCTACAAATCAAACCTGAGAACATATATTTCTCTTGTTATAAAAGGAAAAGCAAATTAGGAGAACTTTAGATATATCACAACAATAGGCTAGAGCCAACAAATATATAGAATATCATCCAAGTGAAGAAACAAACTCGATATTCTCAAAGTACAAGAATAAAAAAGTCACTCATTATATCACAAATTATATATATATAATTTTAACATTTGTTTTAAGAGTAACATTTTTTACTTTAAGGTTACATAAAGAACCTGAAATTGACGTTATGACCCAAAATAGTTGTGAAGATAAAATGTTGATTCAAGGGTACTTAAGATATTCATTCGATAAAAATTACCTGTGTAAAATAATAGTAAAGTCATGCCTTTTATACTTCCTGTCAAATGTTTTATTGTGAAGTGTTTCGTCATGTAGTAACATCACTTCGTATTAAGTCAACTCATTTGTATGATGATATAAAATAAGGCCAAAACGATAATGATTTGTAGTTAAGATAAAGTAGGTGTTGCATTATCATTTTACATGATTGCAAGAACAGCACCTGTTGCTCCATATACATGTAATTAGTTGTATAATCACTGTCAATTTATTGCCAACAGTACTCATCAGTCCACATCATTCATCGCATCGAACTTAGCGATGCACAGCCTTGGATTGAATTTCGTATTAATTTTTGTAAGTAAATAGCATTCAAAAAGGAAAATACAAATAGCTTGGACATAAGATGTACATTGTTAAATGATGAAATATTTTAGATATCTACCTATTGTCCTCTAGGAAATAGTCTCTAACATTTGAGTAAAAGGTTTTTCTAATGTTTTTCACTGTGAATATATAGTTTTAGTAATTCTTTCGGTACGGATTTGGGAGTTTTAAAATGATAAATCAGGGAATAACATCGGTTACATAACAAATATTTTCAAGTGATACAAATAATATAAATACTGTCCGATTTTAATTAACAAATATAGTTCTTCAAAACTGTTCGATTTATATTTAATTGTTTTATGTACTTGTATTTTATGAATGGAAAAATTCACTTTTGGTGAAACGTGAAGATCGTGAAGGACAGAATGATTGATAACAGTATTAGGAAACTAACTCATACTTTCTCCCTTAAAGTAATTTAAAACCAGAAAACTAATATAATGAAATAAAACAAATTTACAATTAATTATCACACAAATACGTACAAAATTTTATCTTGATTAGCATGATACGTATTGTTGTACTCACTGGATGTAAAGTGTTGTAAGACGTTTTTATTTACATCAAAAGAAAATTTTATCAAAATCGGCTTTTAACTAACGGAGATATCGGGTTTAAATATTTGCTACAAGAATAACATTGGACTACGAACTGCGTTTACCGCCAAACCAAAATATCAATCATCTCCGCAACCAGTTGACGTATTCTAATAATTCAAAATACTGGATTATTAATATTTATTTTTTCAAGCCAAATTTGATTTGGTTCGGGTTTAAGTATATTTTCTTTAGACGTTACAGACTTTGTGAAATTCGAAAAACAAGAATAATTTAACACTTAAAGCCCCATTACTTCATAACCCGAATTTTTACAGACATGCAGTACAGGTTGTCATTTAGTTTGTCATCACTAAAAGCCATGAATTGTCTTATAAAAATAGTTTGAGCCAATTTTGAGAAGTTTGGCTTTTTGTAGTTTTTATGGGGTAGATAACCTGACAAATCGAAAATTTTAAAACTTTTATGGCAATTTGAAAAAATTCCAGTAGATGTCATGAAAAATACCTACATGATAAATTTTATGAAAATTTAATTTCTTATGCTATATAGAAAATGGCAAATCGAGTTATATATTTTATGTAAGCGATTCCTTGTAATGAAATATTTAACACTGCTAAGTACTGCTATCTAGGAAAAATACTATAATATTTGAGTAAAATATATTTGTAATGTTTTTATTGTAAATATTCTTTCAGAACCGATTTTAAAGGTAAAAATCTCAAATTATTCCTAAATTAGGGAGCATAATTTTGAAACTGAATGCATTTAAATTATGAAATAAGATGATTATTTGTATTTAGTTGCAATGGAAATTTTAAAATGATACATTATAAAATAAAAATAATATTATAACATAAAAAGTGCTTTAATATATTTATTTAAAAGAACAATAACAATAATGATTTCACATGTATCATAAAAAATAGAAATAAATAATATATTTTATGATCTACTAACACAAGCATGGGTATTTTTAACTCACAATAATTAATGTTCTAGGTGTTGACATTTGTACTAGCAAATGGTAAGTGTGCAAAACATTGTTTCATTCAATCCCATTAAAACAAAACAAAGTTCAAAATAATAAAAAATTCAAGGCCTCTACATTTAACTCTTTTAAGTAGCTATCAAATACTTAAAACAATTTTTAGTTTTACTAAAATATCTCAACTCAATTAACTAATCAGTAATTGTATTATTATCATGTGCAAAGCATGTATGAAGAATAAACCTCTCGAGTTATTACTTTTGTATGATACTAAGTTCATAATATTTTTACCATTTGTGTTATTTTTACTAAGGATTTGTTAATATAGTAAACAATATATTTAATTATGTGTTGCCAGCCTGATTTCATTACTATCTATGCAAAAGGATGTTATGTTATGTTTATCCAAATGATCGGCTTCAAGATTTGTATGTATAAAATAAATTTTGATCTGACGAAGATATTGCAAGTAGTTTTAGTTCTATACACTGTACGATGTAAGATATTTCGCCTCTTTTATTTCGCTTCCATTTAGTAAATTTCATGCTATACTTCCTTAGTAGGTATATATTAGCCCTTTTAGTGTCGTAACATTAAAAGATAAAACTAAGGTGATGGTAAAGCTCTTCGCTCCACCCTCCTATACTACGCGGTATTAGAACGTATTCTTTAATTTACTAAATTGATTTTAGATTTAAAATCAATTTTAATTTTACCATTAATTCTATTTAATTTATTAATTATTAGCTAAAATCTCTCTGTCTCTCGGAATGTTCAATTTAAAATTCTCCAATGTTATCGTTTCGAAAATATCATTAAGAATCTAGTCACCAAAATTTCTACTGCAGTCCAGTAAATATGTCGAAAACTTGGGGTTGCCATACAAAAGGTCGGGTAGTTGTGAATTTTGGAAATATGTTGATTTTGGATATGTTAATCAAATTGACCAGGCGATGAAAAGGTATAGCGGGAAAATTTTGGAACACAATTTTTGACTTTGCAGCTTTGTTTGGACTAGTTAGGAGGTAAAAATATCAAAAGACCCCGCCCTTAGCCCGTGAGCGGGGGTGGGAGGTGGGTCTGAAGGTACAATTTTTTGGGTTTTCCCTAAATATCTTGAAAACCATAAACTTTTATCATTCACTATTATGTTGGTAAATTAAAGAATATAAAATTTCCTGTAAGAAAAACATATAATATAATATATATATCATGGTCCAACCATTTACAAGGTAAGCACTAATTTTATTAATATGTAAACAAATATTCCCTCTCTAAGAAATACATGTAAATTGGAGTGTGACATTCGTTCCCAATAGAACAACGCTTTTCACCTAAAGAAAAATAACAACATTCTTGAAGTACTGACAAAATTCCCACTAATTTGACACCTCAATCATAACAATTGGTCTGAAATAATGGTGTGGGTGAGCTCACAAAAAAGTTGTAGTAACCACATACTTGTAATAATTACTTGAAAAATTACTCTTTTTACGAGCTCACCAAGACTTTGAAACAATTTTTATGATTGAGGCGTTAAATTACTGGGAATTTCGTCGCTGTTTCATGAATGTTGTTCATTTTCCTTTAGGTGAAAAAGTGTTGCCCCATTGGACATGTATATTACACACACATTTACACGTATTTCTTATGGAAGGAATATTTGTTTAGATATTAATAACATTAGTGATTAGCATGTAAATGATTGGACCCAAATAGACATACTTTTCTTACAGGAAATTTAATTTTCTTTAGTTTTCCAACATAATAGGGATTACTAACACTTGATATTTTTCAAGATATTTAGGAAAAACAAAACAATGGTACCTTCAGACCCCCCTCCCTTCCCCCGCTCAAGGGCTTCGGACGGGGACTTTAGAAATATGTTCACCTCCTAACTAGTCCAAACAAAGCTGCATAGTCAAAAATTATGTTCCATGCATTTCCCTCTATAAATTTTTTTGAGCATTCGTTACCTAAACTATATATGTTAATCAAATGGAAGAGTGTTGTGTTTATTTGAAGGACCATATCTTCGGATTAATCAAAGCTACAGAAATGCAAAATCACTTAAACTTAAAGGAATTTAGTTTTCTTTAAATTAGTAACCTAGACTATTTTTTGTGGGGATGCTTAATTTTTATTAAATATGTGAATATTTGAAAAAAGTACCAGAAGGTAGAATGCCCCATGGCATGCCAGGTGATTTCGAGGTCGAAAACATGTGTTTTATCTATTGAGCCCGACACCAACAACATATACAAAAGTCACTCTATGATCTTTCGTACTACAACACAATTAATTAAAAGATTACTGAACTATTGTTACAGCTCCTACAAATAGTCAACGCTCTTCAGATAAGTCATACGACTATGATCTGATAGTGTTAGGCGGCGGATCGGGTGGCTTGGCAGCTGCCAAAGAAGCGTATATAAATTTCAAGAAGAGAGTGCTGGTGGTGGACTATGTGAGCCCCTCCACCCAGGGCACTCACTGGGGCGAGGGCGGGACCTGCGTCAACGTGGGGTGCATCCCCAAGAAGCTGATGCATCAGGCCGCTCTCATCGGAGAAGCTGTCAGGGTGAGAGTCCTATTTCTTATAACACCAAATATATTAATGATAGTGTTACTTGTCAGCATAATTTACAAGCGCGACAAACTCCGGTTCGATCATGGTTAGCCACCTCTGGCTTGACTAACCGCTGTAACGCTATCTTCGGATTGCTGTACAGGTCCAAGGTCAGTGAGGCACACTTTAGGGTTTTTATATGACTAAAATAAAACAAGGTGGCTACGGCCCTTAAGCCCTTTTTTATATACTAATTAAAGTAGATACTTCCCTATAAAAGAAAATGCACTCAAAGTAAGAGGCCTTACATATTACGTCAGATAAAATCATGTATCTTTCTAAAAACATGTTACATACATATGTATGTAGCATAATATGTGGTGGTAAATATTATGGCTGATGATGTCGACATACAAGTTTTTACTCTAAAAGGGAAATATCGCTTACACCGCTATTTTTATGGCATAAGCAAGTTTTCGTGTTTATAATTAACTATCCGAAACAACCATGCTATTTATTAACCTACAAACATTAATTAATCTCTCCTTTCATGAAATGTATTTTATTTTAGTTTAAGTGAGAATCAAATAAAACATTTCGTTATCCTATTAACTAAATTAATTAAACTCTATATTCATTTTATATTCTATCTAAAAATGAGTTTTAGGAAGCCACCAAATACGGCTGGGAAATAAAGGACCCTATCAAACTCAACTGGGCCAAAATGAGAGAGGCTGTACAAAACCACATCAAGTCTGTCAACTGGGTGCTGAGAACGCAGCTGACGCTCGAGGATCTCAAAACGTGAGTATCTCAGAATGTGAGTATCAGATAAATATTTGGAAAAAAATAGCCGTTTGATTGCAAGAAAGATGTTATTTGCACCAACCATTTTTTTACCAAGCACAAAAACTAGGAAGGCATAATAATATCCTTAAAATATTTTCTATTATGGAGGTATTTCTTTACTTAAGTTATTTACTAACGCCAGACTACCTTTTTGGAAATTTACGGTCCAGATTATTTGGTGATATTGACGGTGTTTTCACTGTCAAGCAAAAGGTGAAAAAATGTAGCCTACATAAACATTAGGATAAACCTGAACTATGATGCAACATTTTCATTTATCACCCACCACTTGTAGTTCCTTCAGCTGTCAATTCAAATTCAATTTAAATTTAACTGCAGTTACAAGCGATGATGTAGAAAATACATATTGCTTACTTTTGTATCTTTTTCCTGGTAACCTAACAACCTGGGAACCAGTACGCCAAGTATGAGGGAGTCTGCTCTATTTAACTGCAGATGAAAAGTAATACGTGAAGTTAATATGAATATTTATTAACAGTATAACATGGATAATTTACATGCTAATATAAATATTTATAATATCTATATCATCGTGAGAAATAAATTGAATATGCAGAATTGTAAGTTGGCATTGTCAAGAGTGACAGTCGGTGACTGAAATACTAGGTTAATAGTATAATAGCCCCCTTAGTGTGCTGGCCTGCTGGTTAAACATTGCTTTGAAAGATAAGGCAGTGTCTTCATGCAGAGATATTTTAAATATCACAGGAGCCTGAATATTTATGTAAAATACTAGCAGATACCCGCGGCTTCGCCCGCTGAAAGGATACCAATGTTCATTATAACCTTACGTTACAAGAAATGTGCATTTTTTAGAAATTTTCGAATAGACTATCAGTTTTTGAGTATTTGATTACTCCCTTAAGGTTGCAGACAGTGATTCCACCCCAGATTGAAATGACAAAATTAAATGTTTCCTCGATAGATTTTTACTTTTCTTCAAACGGCATGAATTGGCTACCTGTGCTAATGCATTCTAATTAGCAGTTTAGTCTTCAAAATACTAAAATTTCCCAGTTTATCCCTCATATTTCTTTAAGTTTTAATAGAAAAATAGCATTGCCACTTCAGGGTGTACTGACACCTCACAGATACCAAATTGGGACCAGTACTTTCATTTGAAATTTAATTCGACAAGACTGCAATATTTGAGTTGGCCTTTGGATGGTGAAACAACTTATATCTTCTGAACAACACTGGGATTGATTCAACTGCTTTTTTATTGGCGATTTTCTTTTATTTGACCATCACTAAAATCCATACAGTTTAACACACTAATATTCTTATATTCTTTATTATGCTCTTATTACTATGTCAGTAATAATAAAAAAGTTTTATTGACAACTCACTCTATCCCCATACCGATGTACACTCGGGCTCGTCTGAAAATTACCAAAATTTAATAATACAAGGTAACTAAAATAATTTCATCCCTATTTCTTTTACTTTCATTTAAAACAAGAAAAGTTAATAAATAAATCTGACCTAATAATCTACAATTCTGATAGAAAACATTTACTTTGAAACATTTGCAAAATCCTTGCAAACTTATACATGAAAGCTCAGTACACAGAAATTCTTAAAGTACATAAAATATGAGATGTTATGTTGAAATTAAGAAAATTATATCACATTAGGCAAATTTACATTTTGGAAATTTACTATATATTTGTCAAATACCACTCAGTGGAAACATCGTACAGCCCAAACTACTTGACCTAGAACCTTGAAACTTTGCATGGATGTTCCTCTTAGGGCGTAGGCATCCGCTAAGAACGGATTTTACAAAATTCGTAGTATAAAGGGGTTTTTGGCGAGGGCGAAGTTTTCAAATTTTCCCATTTAAAAGTATGTTGGACGATTTTTGTTTACATTTTTTATGTTCATAAAACAATCAGCTGGTAGTTTGCTTCGGAAATGTATACGTTGATACAGATGACAATAAATTTGATTTCTTTTATCATGGCTTCATTGATTTTTGTTGATTTCTTTCAAGGACATAATTATGTATTATATAAAGGTTACATTTAGTTTAGATAAAATCCACCATTAATTAGTTAAGTGGCACCATCTATATTTCGGTAGCGGGAGTTATCGTTTTTCCTGGAGCCGTTCGTTATAATAATTTTTTTATTACATCTATGCCTGTCCGATGATTTGGTGTTTCGTATAATTCGACGTACGCAGTTTTAAACGTAAAGAGCATACTGCCTTTTGTGGCTGAGTCTTGAGACTAAATCCCGGTAAGATGGAAAGAGAAAAGCACATTATCAAACAGAATGTGCTGAAATGATATGATTCTTTGATCTATTTTTGTAAAAATTGATAAATTATTCAAATCCCTGATTGTAAGTTATATTTATACTATCTTTTCTACTATATTTTTGTCAAATACCACTGACCTATCATTGTACAGCCAAAACTACTTAACCTAGAACCTTGAAAATTTGCATGGACGTTCCTTACAGAGTATTGGCATTCACCAAGAACGGATTTGTTTTAATTCGAGGTTTTTAGAGGTTTTTGGTGGAGCTGAAGCTTTGAAAATGCCCCATGTTAATGTAATGGATGATCTTTTGTTTAAATTTCAAATTTTATGAAATCAAGCATATTAGCTTTACAAACGGATACGTTGTTACAGCTGATTTATAATTTGATTCCTTTTATCATGGTTTTATGGTTGTTTTGATGATTTTGTTAGGTTATTCGTACTATATAAAAGTTACATTTGGTTTAGTTTCGTATCTTAAACGTTTAATCATAAGCTCTTTATGTGGTACCATCTTTTTAAGCAGCGGGAGCTATAGTTATTTCCTTAGGCCGGCCTTTATGTTTTTAATTACAATCATGCCAGTTACAATAATTTGGCAATATTCCTTTTTCATCTAATTCGACGGTGTCCCGGCTTTTCACGGAAAAATAAATGCTGCAATCAGTGGTTGATCTTAAATTATTACTACCCGCCCATATTTTAAGTTAAAAAATAAGTGAATCGAGTTTGAAATACTGCCCACGGATAGTACCTTAACTGTTTCGAACATTCAGCCCTTTACTGTACTTAATTGATGCCCTACTAGGCAATCCAGGGACGTAATGGTAAATCTACAAAGAAGTACCTTAAAATCGACACATTTGGTGTTAAAATCGGTCCGGCCGTATTCGAGTTATAACGGTGAAAATAAAACCTTCACTATCTACTGTGGTATCTACATTTTATCCTACATTCCGCCATAAAACAAACATATCTCTACATGACATATTCCTTGATATAAATAGTTTCTATTCAGTCCTCTAGATTCTTCATATCAAGGTTAGACGATAATTTTTATCGTGAGCGAAGCCACGGGTTCTGCTAGTTCAAAATAAAATATACAGACAAAAAGTATTGTTTCTTTTATACAAATAATGTTATTTTAACTTACTTTTTCAACGAGCAGTGCTAATTTTGGGGAATAGTGCAAGAGTGAACTTTATCCTAGCTCATCATTAATATTGCCTCCAAATCTCAAGAATGTACAGGAGTGCCAACAGGTTAGTCTTGAAAAGCAACAGTATTGTAACTTAATATAATATTTTATACATTTAATTTCTCGTTTGATTTATTTAAACTGGTTTAACCTTAGTTTAGTTTTGAAATAATGCAAAATTAAATTTAATACATCAAATCAGTACAAGGGATTTGAACCAACAACATCACACCGCGCTCTCGCTCAAATACTATCAGCAAATTTAACTCATGAAACTATGAGGCATACGAAATATGACTAATGTAAATGACAAAAAATAGTGCAAGGGGTGGACTCTATACCTAACATCAACACTTGAACGTAGCATATTATTAAATACCCCCGTTGCAGCAGACCTGCATACTCAGCGAATTTCAAATGCAAAAAAACATATTTCAATCCAACATAGCAAGATTTGACATGTTTTTGTAATCTCCATAAGAATAACATGGGGAATGAGTATGCAGGTTTGCTGCCACGAAAATGGAAATATCGGGGATTTTAGACTATTTAACGTTAGATTTCATGTAGATGAAGCCACAAACCAAGTTTTATTAAGATATGTTGAGAAATAAGCGAGATATAGAATTTTATTTATTCCCCATAAGGTTAACATTGGGACAACGTACTGTGTTTTCCACTTTCAATATCTCGGTAACCAATAGACATAGAGCAATGATTGAAAATACTAAATTGTTTGTTTTTTCGAGCTGAATTCAATGGTGCAAACCAAAATCCAATTAGTTTTATTTTTCTATGTGAAAAACAAAAAAAACATTTTGGGGGGGTTTATCCCCCTTTACCCCCCCTTCCAGTGGTCCGATCGGGCTGGTTTTCGAACTTATCCGAATAATTACTACTTCACACACCTGTGCCAAATTTCATTCCGATCAGATCATTTTTGTGAACGCTATCGTGCTTACAGACACATATATATATATGCTTGATTTATATATATCTTGATATATATATATGGCAATAGATATATATATATATCTAGAAATTTGAACGAATGGTGTTTTTTGCCTCTGAGGGCCCCAAAACGAAAAGTTATCATGGTCTTGGGCTTGGGTCTTACCATGAGACCTACCGTAATAGCTTCTTCTCTATAGAGGAAATTCGCTAATACACCAAAGACTGTAAAACAATATTTAAAGAGAAAGTTTTGACCAAAAATGAGGAAACCTAATTTTTCAAAATGTTTTCAATCGCACTAAAGATTGGATTACTCGTTCAGCACGTAGAAATGACCGCGTAGTTTGGTAGAAATAGTATATTTTTTTGAACTTAGCCTAAATAGCCCTTGGCCAGCAAGCAAATCTTTCTAACATTTTAGTTCTCAAAACACCGATTCTAGGGTAACCTTTTTATATAAAAAATAAATACCCCCGTTGCAGCAGACCTGCATACTCAGCGAATTTCAAGTGCAAAAGAACATATTTCAATCCAACATAGCGAGATTTGACATGTTTTTGTAAGCTCCATAAGAATAACATGGGAAATGAGTATGCAGGTTTGCTGCTACAAGTATGTTTAAACTGGTTGGTTTTAATTCAATAATTAGTAGATCTGAACTAGAAGAAGCCATTTACCAAGTTTTATCAAGATATGTTGAGAAATAAGTGAAATATAGAATTTTTCTTATTTCCCATAAGGTTAACATTGAGACAACGTACTGTGTTTACCACTTTCAATATCTCGGTAACCAATGGACATAGAGCAGTGATTCAAATTACAAAATTGTTTGTTTTTCTGAGCTGAATTCAATGGTGCCAACAAAAATTTGATAAATTTTATTTTTCTATGTGAAAAATTCAAAAAACCCATTTTTGGGGGGGTTTATCCCCCTTTACCCCCCCTTCCGGTGGTCCGATCGGGCTGGTTTTCGAACTCATCCGAATAATTACTACTTTACACGCCTATGCCAAATTTCATTCCGATCGGACCATTTTTGCGAGCGCTATCGTGCTTACAGACACATATATATATATATAGATATATATATATATAGTGATAAGTACGAGTCAATAAGTCTACATTTCATCAAAAATCCGGCAATAAGTCTACGTCTCGCGTAGACTTATTGCCGTAGACTTATGGCCGGTTTTTCAGATAAATTCTTGTCAATAAGTCTACACGGGTTCACGTAGACTTATTGCCGTTGGCAATAAGTCTACACGAACCCGCGTATATAACTGTATTCCTGCCAACAACATAAAATAAAAATCACAATGCCGTCTGTGATGATTTTGTAATGATTTAATTACCCTTTAATTTAATTGCCTTTTGATTTTAATGTTCGACCACTGTTAGTATTTTGGAAAGAAATTTAACTATATTTGTACCATATTTTAAATAGACATCTTGAAATAATATTGGCAGTGTATAGTATGACAGAATTTACCATCTGTGACATGTGGTACTGAAGCAATATGCAGTTAAGTGCAATATGTGATGGGGTATATATAATTTTTAATCATATAAAAGTAACATAATATACAAAGTAATCGCACGGGTAAGCAGTTATAACCCGATTCAAATCATAAGGCCCAGTCTGTCCGTAAGACTAATGTTAATTTTAGCATTGGGCTTACGGGCGGTGTGGGCCTTAAGTTTTGAAACCAACTATATCTCTTTCATCCACCCGCTCTCACCCGAGACCAGAGAGTGTGCTTTATTTTCCCGCCTTCCGCCCAAGCTCGTAAACGTCGCGACGAACGGTGCTATATGGTCCCGCCATCCGAGACAAACAATCAATCTTTAATTCATTCGCTTGAACACTGTTGATTTCACTACAGCAGACTCTCAATGGTCAGGGAAATATGGGCTCCCCTAGTAGCCTTTGATGGCCAGACGTCCCGTTTTTTTATAGACGTGCGCCGTTGTCCCAGTGAACTTTCTCGGGTGCGATTGGTCCAGTTTTTGTGTTTTTTTTTACCAAAATAAATATTAATTTTTTATTTTTATTAATCTTTAATACATTAGCTTTGAACATTTTGAATCAATCGTAGTTTTTAAACATCTAAGTCAGGGCCGTAACAACCACCGGGCAACCGGGGCACCGCCCTGGGGCCCCCAAGTGAAGGGGGCTCCGAAGGGCCGGCGGCCGAGGGAGCATAAAACCAGACCCGACCCCGACCTCCACCATCCGTAATATTTCCGGAAAACGTAATATTTCCGTAATATTTCTTAGTTTACATCAGTGAAAAGTGACTAGTTTAAACTGCTTTGAGACCGGATTTTTTTCGTACAACTGTTTTATTTGGCCATGTTTACTTAATAATGTAATAAATGTTTTAGAACCAAAGGTCACATAAACTGTGGTATAAGAGATTAGAAGTCTTGGCTAGGTATCCAATGATTTGGGGTTATAATTTATGAACTAAACCTGAATGATTCAATTTAATTTCAGTGTCATTCTTATGATTCAATTTGTGCCCGGAAAATTTCTCAGCTTGTAAATCCAAACAATAAAAAGATTTTTAAAATATTGTATGGTTTTATTGTATTTTACCCTCAGTTAAGTCCCCAAACAATATATTCTTTATTTATTATTCGTAAATCAAGTTTATTATGAAAAACTAAGTACTTATGGCCTGTGAAAAATTGTAGAGGAAATTAAAAATCATTTTAAGTTTCACGCACGCACGCACATGCTTGACTAAGATATGGGGGCCCCGCCAGCCAGTCTTGCCCCAGGGCCCGCTATAAGTTAATGCGTTACGGCCCTGATCTAAGTTAAAGTTTTCTGCAATGCAAACCAACAATTGAAAAAGTCAACTTAATTCAAACCCCATTTGGTCAATTTGACATTGAAGTATCTGCAATTTTTCTCAGTTAGTCGGCAAAATCTGGGGTTTCTCGTCAGGATCTCGCAATTTCTCGCTTCACGTACAGTTCATAGGTTCCACATATAGTCATGGGCCTATCATTTCTGAACATAACTCTATATCTGTATTCCTCGTACCCTTATTGATTCTCTTATTTAGCTTTGCTGGGTATTATTCAGTTTTACCATTTCATCCCATTCCTACATTAAAAATCAATGTCTATCTGTTTATGCACTTATTTTAATACTCTATACAATCTTTGTGTAACATACTAAAATACTCTTGGCGGAAGGCTGAGTTTAAAGCAGCTGTGAATTACTTTCCTTATGTTTAGTGATTTGTTTAGTTGCTATCACAACATCATGACAGCTCATGAGGCAAAATGTTAAAATTTAAAACTTCGAAATTGCTTTTTCACGTAATTATATTTTAATTGGTTAGGGGACCCGTATAGAAAACGTATTTGAGCTATGAATAAGTTATTTTTCAGCATAAGAAGAAGGAAATCCTAGGAGCCGATTTAGAGTTAAAATTTTGATTACAGTAAAGCAAACAGTAATGCAAACATAGTTTATATAAAAGTATAGGATTAATTTAAAGTAAAATGGCAGTCAGTGCAAAATTTGTCTTGAGTTGTTTTGGAACTTGTTTAAATCTTCCAATATCAAATAAAAAATACTTTACCAGGTTGAACGGTAAAGCAAAGAAGTGCATGCAAGTTTCAACGGTATATCGGTTGAATTTACTTTTGTAAAGTGTCTAAAAACCCACAAAAAGATCCTATTTTTCAAACATGTTTCAGGGGAGCATGAACATGTTTCATGTTTCATGTTGGGGGAGGGGCATGTTTTGCGGGGGTGGGCCGTACCCCTTCTCTGCCAACGCCCACCGGAATTAAGCTTCCCGTTTTAATTGTTTGAAGTTCTAGTTTCCTTAGGTATTATCGCTGTACTCGTTTCTCTTACTCTAAATGGCGCGCAGCAGTCTTGTCACCCAGGACCGTTATCACCGCAGAAAGCGCGCCAAATCCAAGGCTACGAGGAGCGACACACGGGTTGCGTTGAAGCCAATGCAGGGCTGGCCAGCCGGCCACGGTGCGGCGGCAATGGCGGGAAACAGCCCGCTTACTAATTAACACATACCTCAATTATTAAACTGGCTATATAAATCTGAGTGTTTTTGCTAATTAATTTTAGTTAAAGACTCTTAATTCGGTTTCATTACAAAAAAATCCGTTAAACACAATTACTAGGCTGTTAAAGGAAGCACGAAGCAGGAGTTTTAATTGGTAATTGGAATTTTTCATTTTTTCTCTTAATATTATCAACTCAAATATGGCTTACGAGGTATTAAACGGTCGAGAATTTAAAGGGACACAAATGTCTTATCTTTTATTATTTTAATTCTATTCCGACAGCCATAAGGATAATTAATGTGAGCGTAGTTTTCCTACGTTTAGTTCCTTAACTTATGAATTTATTAAACGTAACATAAAAGTGATTAAAAGTTCAAAAATACAATGATGAATGTGAATCATGCATTTATTTTGACATCCAATTTGTATTTTATTTTAGCCAACAACTAGATTTTAGTGAACTCTAAGAAAAATCGAAAAAATATAAATATGATTATTGTTACAAATATTCTTACTGAATATGGTAAAACTTAGTATTGATAATTCGAGTATCTCTTACGAAACAAAGATAAAACGTTTATTTTGATAAAAACTTAATATTTTGTCTATTGTGCATGTTATTTAAGTGATCATCGACCTATATGGCTATTCTAACTTTGACCTTCTGTAATAAATAATAAAATTTTGTATTTATAAGAATGAATTACACCATTTGTTAGAAAATTTAATTTTCTTTCAAAAAGCCATCGGCGAACATCGGGCGGCAATTTGTTATCGAATTAGTGCGCGTCGCTTATTCCCCATTAGTTCAGGAGCTGAGAGGGGTTGAGCAATAAGCATGCATGAAAGGGCGACGCAATATTTTTGTCGATTGTAGTAATATTGACAGAAGTGATGAAAATTACGTATGTCACCTATTTATCAGTTGTCGATATCGGGGGGGGGGGGGAAGGGGCACACATGGCGGGGGGCGCTATGCGTTAAAACGCAGATATCCCTAAAATTTTGAATGATAGAACATTGGTTATGTATTTAATTACAATAATGAGGCAAACAATAATTGTCATTAGGAACGAGATCGAATGATCATTATTGTTCACTTTGATGACTAAAATCATATCATGAATATGATCACTATCTTCATTTAAGGAGCGAGAGTCATAGTTTTTATCGTGAGCATAGCCACGGGCAACTGCTAGTAATATAATAATCCAGGCATCCAGGCACACCTAATATTGAATGAAATGAAATAATCTAAACAAAATATTCATACCTGCTTCCTCATATAAGTATTTTAGAAAAAAAAACAAATAAACAAAAGTTGTCCACTGATCACAGTTAATTACAACAAGCGGAAACGATTAGTTTTGACCAGATATGTATATTTGTAGGCATCGGTGACCCTGAATTGATTTATCTAAAATTGTACGTTGTCTTGACGTTAGCCCTGCACAGGCCATGCACGGGAGCACGGCTGGCTTGACAAATAGCGAAAATAAGGATACGGTAGGTAGCCGAATCGTTCCGATTGACCGACGAATTTGAAGTAGGAAAGAATGTTTAATATCACGAATCTGGGTTCGTTCTGTGAAGAAAATAAGCTAACTTAAAATGTATACCGATTAAATATTTATAATAACGTTTAAGATATCCGTATTAAATAATAAAAAAAAACATTCAACAATCAAATCGCCAAATTGTTCTGGTCATAGTTTTTTTAATATGTATTTCTTCCTCCTTGCCCTCAGATATTGAAAAATTGGTTAGTGCGCATAGCAAGATGTCATGGTAACCGCAATTGAAGGTTCTATTCTGCGTTCTGAATACAGAACCAGAACCACAGTCTGTCTTGAACGCGACAACAAGGGAGCTGCCGTGTGAAGAAAGACAAGTCGATAGCAATAGTTTTGCGAATCTGAGAAAATACGCAAACATTTCAGTAAACGTACTGTATCTTTTAAAATATTTAACTGATATTGTTGTACCCACCGGGCATGCCATGTCGGATCAGACGCGAGGAATCGTGAGCTTGCCATCTTAATCAAGTCATGCCTTTTTTCAGGCATTCTCCCCACTTCGTACGACTTCGCAGCCCCTTCTCCTCCCCATAAGAATTGTGTTTAGGGAGTGTTTAAAAGGCAACTTTCAAACATAGCAAGTTTAATTTTCAAGTGATTTTAATTTCTAAAAGTGTAAAGGAAAAAATTCACCACCGTTAAAACTAAAAAATAACCTCAAAAGCTGCCGCCCTTTAAAAATTTGCCGCTCTGGGCTGCAGCCCCTAAAGCCCCCCCCCCAATCCACTACTGCCTCCTCCCCCCTGTTGGCGACTACCTGGGAAATAGGCGACATGCATCATGAATGTTTTATATACCCAGAGTCAATGTTACAAAGACAATCAAAAATATTTGGTCAAACTTATTTACGACATTCACAATGTAATTATAGTTCCTTAAAAAGAAACAGTCTATCTATATACATAATTTTATAACAACTCGTTTATTTTAGTGCGTGTTGTTAGCGTAAAAACCTTGCACTTTTTGATACAGCTTAGCCACTTGGTATGTGTATAGAAGATACCTGTAGAAGTATTTTTGTCCGAAGATCCAACCTTGAATTCGTGTAGAACACCCCCATATCAGCCATTACATTCATAAATTGCTCTATACCTCCGGTAACAGTATTCCGATCTTGATAAACCTTTTTTTAGAGATAATTTTAAAATGAAACTTTTTTGCATTTAACATTTTTCTCTAAAGTTAATAGTTTTCATTGTATATTTGAAAAACGAAATTTTCCATTTAATTCCATGGGAAAGTCTTAATTCCTCAATAAAATGCGTTTTGAAGGGCTCAACAAGGCTATGGCTAAATTTAGAATATTCTCTAGGTTGAAAACTTATACGCACAGAAATGTTATTCCAATAGGTCAACTATTATCAGAATAATGGCTTCAAAAAAATATACGCACAGGCTATTTTCCGAGTTAGCCTAGTTTTTTCGGTATTTTATGGAGTAAAAAAACTATTATTGAGGTGAAACCTGAATACAAATTAAGGAAAATAACTAAACGACCGAGAAAAATCTATCATAATAGTATAATTCTAGTTTCTCATCCATTTTGAAGGTCCAATCGGTGAAAATTTACGCTATCCACACGTACTATTATTCTAGATAAGACCGCGGATTCAATCACCCTTATTGTTGGCTGTATTGTTGTGATTAAAATAACGTTTTAATTGATGTTCTATCTTTCTCGTTTTTTATCCACGCTGAAAGGGAGGTTAAAAATAGCTCTTACTCGCACCGAAATGCGGGCCCTCTACGCCGCTCGCTCAAGAGAGCAAAGCGACGAGCAGGGGTCTCCACAGGGCCGGATTTACGATTTTGCCGCCCATGGGCCCAAAGCATTTCGCCGCCCCACCTCCCAACTTGAAGAATTTCCAGAACTCACCATGCGTAATTCGGAGGGGGGGGGGGGCACTTGCTCCGCCCAATAATTTGGGATTACAATTTATCAGCTAAACCTGAATATTGTTTTACATTTAAAAGACAATAATATTTGTGATTATGTATATGTCTGCTGATGCCAGCTGGCGAAAGGCCTCTCAGAATAAAATTATACAAATATTGTGGTGTTTTCCAAAGTTAAAATTCGTTAACAAGACTGAAAAATGTATTTAATTTGTGGCCAAAAAATCTCATGGTCGCATTGCCGCGGTCTAAAGTTCTCTCGATTGTTTCGCCGCGATCATCTCTCTGCCAGTTCGGGGCTACTAAAGCTTAATTATCGCATTCTTTTTATTTCGGCCGTTTCATAGTCTCTCGATTAGCTTCTTCCTTTTAAGAAAACTTAACTAAAAGTCGGGAAAAAGTAATGAATTTTAACATTTGGTCGGGAATTTCGATATTTGAGTTAGAACGAAACGAAATATAGCCGTTTTCATCGTTGGTATCGTCATCGCGCCTGGCAAATCTCTCGATCTAATCACAACAAACTAATATTTCGGTAATATTGTGGCCGGAAATCAGTCGTTTATATCGCAACTGGAAAATCTCTCGGTAGTTTTGCGGCCGGAAAATTGCCTGCTTGTATCGCCGCCGACAGATCTCTTGGTCGCATTGCGGTTGACTTGTCACTCGCTTTTTTCGCGATCGTCGCACATATTGGTCATGTCGTGGCCGAAAAATCGGTCGTTTTACAGCGATTGGCACGCATGTATCTTGGTCATTTTGTGGCAGACAATCTGTCGCTCTTTTGAAGGAGCTATAGGCATCATGACTGATTTCACTGATAGTGATTTTTTTAAATAGTCGGGAGATGTAAGAAAAAAGTCGGAAAAAATATATGTGAAATCTGGTAAACAACCTGCTTGGGTTTTGCGGCAACTGGCAAATTTACAGGTCATATTACGGAAAACAGCTCATGTTTATGCTGTATCGTGGCCTGCGAACATGGGTTGTTAGAAAAAAACTCTTAGTCGTATAGTGACCGTACATCGGTCGGTTCTATAGCGGTCGTCAAACCAGTCAGTTGTATTGCATGCAAAAAATCTCGATCGTGTTTTGAGACAAATACCTCAAATGTTTACAGCCGACGAATCTTTAGTAGTATTACAAAACAAATCTTTAGAATTTTTAGCGATCGGCGAAATTCCTACGGTCATTTCGTGGCAATAAAGTCTAACGGTTGTATCGCAGCCGGTAATCTCGGTTGTATCATAGTGGGCGTAATAATTAAATCTGTTGGTGGTACTGTATCGCAACCACGTTAAACTCTCAACTGAAACTGTTGGTAAAACTCGGACATTTCGCGGCCGTCATTTCACATATAATTTTTACAAAAATAACAAACATATTGCCCTCCTCGGCCCTCCTTATGATCCGATTCCACCATTACCCCGAATAAACTCAGCTCCAGGGCCCAGGCCAATAAAATAAGCTTTCGCACCTTTGAGTACATCGACTGCCGCCCTTCCGCGCCAGTGACGCACTACGCAAAATAATGGTGTGTTTTGATTTTTTGAAAACAAAAAAAAACATAAAACTTTCTACATTATTTTAGCAAATTTTTAACTGGCCTTCAAAATTTGCCGCCCCTAGAAAGTTGCCGCCCAGGCCCAGCCTCTGACACTCAGCATCAGTGTAGAGGCCCCGCCTCGAGGCTCGAGGCGGCTTGGAGCGTAGAGAGTTGTCTGTACGTCTCCTTGGGCATACCTGCTAAAAAAACCCCTTGCGTGCTGTCACCACATCATTGCGATCGACCCGAGCGTCTGCTCATTGTGACATCGCAATGCGTGGCCTCTGTCCCTTTCAGGACTCCGCGCTGCTGTCCCTTTCGGGGCTCCTCAGTTGGTGTTCAGCCGTTCTTCTGCTGTCCTCGGTTCTGGGGTCAATCGAGACAACCGTCTGTCCTCTTCTGGCGCAGGACGGACATGACAAAGTCAGCCACTACGTGGACACTTTTAAAGCCGACGAAATAAATGAACTTCTCAAATTCCATGAGGAATTTCTTACCCAAATTGAAGTTTCGAGTATAAAGTAATAAGTTATTTTAAAAAGTTTTCCCCGATGAGAAGTTTAATTACTGCAAATTTTATTCCAGTGCTATGACATGAAAAAATTAGTAGGAAACTAAAAAAATCTGAAAAAGTCACACAGTTCATCACTGAAAGGCATTTTACGCTGCAAAACTCCATACATAATCGACATGAAACTAAAGCCTATTTTACCAAGACGCTATTATAAGTCACGAAGCGACGTAGGCTGCTAGTTATCATTATTAACTTAATGATGCATTTATCAATAAATTTTAATGTTTCGTACATTTTGTTTTTGTGGTGTCATGATTTCGGTAAAGAAGTAAATCATATTATATTATTATTTGGATGTTCCCTGAAAGAAAATGTTGGTCTTCCAAATGATTTTCTATGAACTCATAGTAATACGACTACAATTAAAATGTAAATAAGACCTATGAAGGTACTTCAATAAAAATCCAGCAATTCAAAAACACACGTAAATTGCTGGCGTCGAAGCCAGGTGTTTTACCATACTTTGGTATACGCCCGTGGTATGATGACACGTAAACAAGAACATTCTTTCTGCCGGCAACTGGGTCGCCGGATTTGTACCCCCCGGATTTGTACCCCCCGGATTTGTACCCCTCAGAAAAAACGCTACGTCATTTTGACGTCACAGGAGGGGGGGTATAATTCCGGCTGCGAACTTTTAGATCGGATAAATTATTATGTATTTTAATCAACGGACATTTCACGGTTGGCAGAATAGTTGCATAATTGATATAAATCCAATTAAACCTGGCTCCTTAAGTCCTACCCCGGATTTGTACCCCCGTGATCAAATTCTTAAGTCCGACTCCGGATTCGTACCCCCTGGATTTGTACACCCGTGGCCAAATACTCAAGCCCCCCCCCTGTGCTCAAATCCATTTTGACCGACCATGGAAATATACCGGAAATATACAATATTCATTATTGTTGTTGACTTTTTTAAATAGTTCTCATAAATCAAAGGCTGTTCGTTAAATTATTATACCTAATATTAGTGTTATTCATCTTTAATTAGGCTAGAAAATCTGTCAATAATACCTGATGAACGTATTTTATAAAATATTGTTTTGAATATCTAAATTAATTTGATTATATATGTTTTACGTTTATGGACTCGTATTCCGTTGGATATGGCCATGGGGGGTACAAATCAGGGGGGTACAAATCGGGGGGGGGGGTACAATTCCGGGGTCGGACTTGAGAATTTGACCACGGGGGGTACAAATCCGGGGCAGGACTTGAGGTTTGGCAACGGGGGTTTATTCATTTGAATTGATTGTGAAAATATTTTTTTGGGAGTGACGTGTCTATCCGAAATCTGATTCAAATTATTAATACCTCTAATGAAAATAAAATAATTATTAGGCGTGTAACAAGAAACCAACTTTGGATCTTGTTTAGAAATTGATACACAAGTTTATGATTACATTTGAATTTTTTAGTCAAATTTTTTATAATCTTAGAAAGAGAAAATCATTTTTAAATATTCGAATCAAAATGATCAATTGCTGAAACGAACTAAAACAATATAGCAAGTATTTAAGACGGTAAAAAAAATTTTAATCAATTTATGATCTGTGATGTTAATCTTTTTAAATGAAATAAGTTTTGTAAAATAAAAATTTGTAGGATGGAGCTAAAAAACTATCTTTTACTCATCAGATTTATTATATCGATAGTTTTAATTTAAGCTGTTAAATCACTGTGTGTTTGGGATGTTTAGAATGTGTGGTTAGGATGGAAACAAACTGCAAGCAGCAATTCAAACGAGGGATGTATACAAAAATGTTACAATATTTTATTTTCACAGACTATGAGAAATTGGAGCTGAGTTTTTTATGTTTGTATATCTCTAAAACGAAATAATATTATTTTAACGGATTGCGCCATTATAAACAGCGTTAAAATAAAGTTATAACTGATGTCACAAAACTACCTCTAAATGTAAAATTATCTTATATTGCGGCTTCAAGATGGCGGTTAAAATTATTACCTGGTCAAAATGTTTTTCGGATACAAAAATTAATGAACTTTTTTAATTACATTCCCCTCCCTAAACTCAAACCTCCATAAAATGTAATTTTCGTTTGCCATTCACTAGGGTCTCTTTTGATTATTTAAAAATTTCCCTGATATAAAAAAATCTTCAAAAAACTTCACGATTGGTCTATTTTTCCCTTTTCGCTTATTTTGTTTGTCAAATTAATTTCAGATGAACATTTTATAAAGCCCCTTGCAATAATCATGAGGACTCTTATAGAGAATCTTGGTGGCTTATTTTTTTTCATAAGGACGTATTAACTTTTCCATGAATCAGTCCTTTGTTCGCGATTAATAAACATTAGCTTGTAATTTATTTCAAAAGGGGGAGGTTGAAAATTAGAGTTTATAGGCATTATAATTAAGTGTGAGTAAATTATGTTTTAACGACTAAATTCATGTAATTTAATCACTTTAAGTTTGAATTTAGTAGCCGTTTTATAATTTTATGTGGTGCGTGACATCCCTGAATAGGACAGCTAAAACCGCTTTTTTACCCTCCGCGCTGGAAGAGATCACTCCTCATTTCACGGTTCCTGGCGATATTGTCTCTGTAACCCAAGACTGAACCATAGGACAATCGTGATCACTCTTCAAATCTTTATTAGGATTGTTTACGTGTTCCAACAGTTAATTAACAATTAATTGTCTCCTTTTTTTGACAACTCGGTTGGCCTTCAAAAACACACTATTATATATATTTATACAGTATTAACAGGTAAGGATAATTTTTTAAATCCATTATCTCAGCCTGTGCGCAACGTATACAAAATTCAAGAATTTCATTGGAAAAGTACTTTTTTCAGATGTGGACAATCCTGATATTTTAATTTACTATAGTATTTGAAAATTGTAGAAAATGAATTTAAAACTATAAAAAAACATGGGCTTTATGAGTTGCCATTTTTGTTACGGAATCGGTACAAAATATCTAAACAAATGCACATGGGAACACATATTGCAAATGTGCAAAATGCACAAATTTATTGGGAGTATTGAGTAATATAAAACCAAATATATACTGGTTGAATTTCGACAAATAGGCGATCTCTAGAGTTAAAAAATAGGCTCGAAAATCGGGTTAGCTCGCTTAGTCTTTCAAATTCTGTTTGGAACGTGAATCTGTTGTTTACATTAGGCTTTGTTCATTATTATTTTGTTGGCGTGCATTCTACAGACAAAAATTTTACGAGAACAACATCAACGACAGTGAAACAGCCAGTGAAGTAAGAAATTAGGGGAGTTGTATACAGTATATGGTTTTTTTCGTCCGCTTTTTTAAACAAAGTATATTAATATGCTAACTATTATGTTATTGAAAATGGAGTGTAATTTAGGCCATCTGTCTCTAAATTAATCATCATGCATCGTGTAGATTTAAGCATTGTATTGGGACTTTTCAAATTGTTTTCTATTGTTATGAAACAAATGAAAATGAATTTTGTCTTTTCCCTCCATAACACTACATAACAACTCGTGTCCACTGGCAGCTCTTTGACGACCATAAATTAAATAAAAGACAAAAACATCTTATCACGGCATCAGTGCGTGAGGCCGGCCTGAACTACTTGATTTATTTTGGATTTTAAACATGTGATATATTTTTTGAATCGCCCTTTACTGTTTAATCAGCTGCTTGCAGTCAATCAGGTAGCTGTTAACTATTAACCAGCTAATAACCACGTTCATTATTTTTATGTTAAATCCATCACCTCATGTTATGCACATTAATGTACGTGGTATTATTTATAACATTATAATGAATTATAATTTACAGTTCGCGCTTAATATTCCGAATGTAAACAAATGATTCAGTCAAATGGATGCACAGTCCATTTAATGTTCTTCAGCCTTCAGTCGTCATTCAGTTTAACCTATTTTTGCACTATTTAGAGTTATGGATAAAAATGTTTCTGGAGTTGACCCTTACAGAGTGTGCAGCAAATATAATCCATGATATATTTGATTTTAAATAAGGAATAGCATAATGACAATTTTCCTGGCCTACCAAGATGGAGTTTAAGACGCACTAACTCATTAAAAAAAACATGTTCGTATAGGCCTAGTTATGAACGTGCTTTTCTCTAAACCCAAGCCAATGACTCCCTTTTTGGTTGCCTTCATATAATCATTGTTCTATGTTAATGAACAATCTGTAGAATGCGTTAAATTTTACAGCTTTTGGAATCGCAATAAACATTCTATTATAACTCTTTGACTTTACACTAGAATAAAAAATTACATTTCATTTTGAAAAACTGTAAAACAACGTTTACACTAAACAATTTGTTTTATAAACTTTTTTTGTAAAACATGTTTAATACAACATTGTTTTGAAACTAGATTTTGTGTTTTAAAACAAAAGATTATACTCAAAACTCAAATGTCCTTTGATCTTTCCGACACGGCTCGGGAAACCTGCAACCTGTTCTAAAACACGATTTTTGGTTTTAAACCTCGCTTGTTGTACAAGTTTGTACAACATTTTTCATGATTCTCAAATATGTTCAACCCAATCACTATATCTGCATGTACAACACAAGTTTATAAAACAAGTTGCATGGTGTAAACGCGGCTTAAGCGCGAAAATTGTAATGACTCCACACGGAGCGTTTTTGGGCATTTTAACGCTCTGAACCTGTCGGCTCTATGGAACAAATTTTACCTATTCTTCGTAACAATTACAATTATATTATATTATATTAAATGTCGTACTCTATAATTAACAATCATTGAGGAATGTAATATGCAACCAATATTGCATAATACTATTTTGGAAAGGTTTTTTTAACTAAATAAAAGATATTATATATAAATGTCTGGGGTGACAATTGCCCTCAGGGCCCCCTCTCTGGACCCCCCTTGTTAAACGGACATCGTGTAAAACGTCGCATTTTAAAACAATCACGTCTATATTTATTTTGGGAAAATAACGGGAAAACACCTTTTGTTATGACACAAACCGCCTTGAAAGACAATTAATTATAATATATAACAACTATGGATGATGAAGAGGCCGCTGTAATGTGAAATAAAGGAACGGCCAAAAAATCATCGTATGTATTTACCGGAAAGTGAACAAGTGGAAGAACTATGCTAAAGATAATTTTTTATTTATTATTTGTTTGTTCAAAGGGCACTTTACAAAAATCTCTTGATGATCCAAAGTTTCCTGAATCCGACCAGGGACAGAAAAAATTAATTTGGATTTATCCACTCCAATTTGAACTTCCACAGTTTGTTTTTGAGTCTCTAGGCTGTCTAAATGTGAGTGACAATTACAATTTTGGCACATTTCCCGGGAGTGTGCCCTAGGATCTCTCTTTTTTGTGTCGAGGAAGGGGGTGGAAGGGGGAGGAAGGGGTATTCCATACTTCCAGGCCCCCCGAGTTCATTTATTTCACCTCCTTGTTACTGTTTTTTTTAATACGTTCTACATGTTACTGTTTTGACAGTACAATATCTTTCATTTTGCACAATTTGGGGGTTGGTTTATATGGATTTTCATTGTTCTATGCCTTCATGCCTCTATTTAGGAGGATTTTTCAAAAGTAATGAATCCGTATGTTTCTTCTAAGCAACATCGACATGTCCGTCTCCTGCATTGATTTTTATTATGTCTTCACAACAATCGGTAAGAAGATGCACAAACCATAGAGTGTAATGAGGTGATCTGGCACCCCATGGGGTTTCTACTACAACCAAGTCTAAGGTTATCGTTCTCAAGGTATTGAGTATAACTCAACTAATTTCAGGGGTCAATCAGGTAAAAATTCGTCAAAGAAAGTTCACAACACCTAAAATTAGTGCTCGTAAGGGGGGAACTTAGAACACCCCCATGGTACCCGAGCACCCCCTGGTACTCGATCACCCCATGGTACCCGAGCACCCCATGGTACCCGAGCACCCCATGGCACCCCAGCACCCCATGGTACCCCAGCACCCCGGTACTCTAGTACCTTACGATGCTCACTGGAGGGGTACCCAATGCAAGGGACAGCGGGTATATGAGGAGGCCACTGGGGACCAGTAAGGCAGTTGGTCTCTAGTGGCGCGACCTACCGGATGGGCGTGTTGAGCCCCCGGTAAGCTGGATGAGCGTGCTTAACCCCAGCACCGTCGTCGAGTCGGACGGGCGTTTTGAGCCCCCGGTAAGCTGGACGGGCGCGTGCTGAGCCCCCAGCCATTGGTTTGTAGTCCAGTAGATGGAGGGATAGGGATGGTGTTTCCCTTCCAATTTATGTTTTGGTATTAATCGGTGTGCATGTTACAGCGGACAGTTTTAGTCAGGGGAGTGACCCGTGAAGGCCGTCGTAGCTAACGTCTGGGCGAGCTAGCAGCCAGGCCATACTCCGAGTGCGGAGCATTAGCGGGCAGACGAAGATCCTCCGGTTTTCCCTTGAGCCAGAGTGCCAGTAAGTCTCCGACAGGAGTGATACGCCGAGGATAGGAGTTCAGCGTATAGACCCCGCCACGACCGTGCGTTTCCCTTATGGGTAATCTCTAGGATCGCTGCCATCGAGACCCTAGATGTGTGTGGAGCATTGCGGACATATACAGAGGCTGGACTGAGTGTACGTGTCAATAACCCCCCGGGACACCACGAATGCACAAGGACTGATCTACCTACTGTGCAATGAACTGGTTGCCGGCGGCCGCGTTTGGAACTACAAGCCAATGATCCGGGTCAAGAACTGTTTAAAGTTGTATACAAGAAATTAGGAACAAACCGAGTAAATAGTGTGTGTTAGTAAACCAAGTGACTGGCAATCCGGAAGTTTTCACTAAGTAATCCTTAACAACCCTGTAAAAACTTAGTGCTAGAGAAAACTTCCTCACAAGATCGTCAAGTTATCTCTAAATGAAATCTATAAATTGTAACTCGGTGTGAAAACAAATTGTTTATCACTCATAACGGCCAAGAATTACAATTATTTTGTTACTTTGGTATTTAAGTACATTACAGTACCGGCAAATAACACCAAGCAAATATTATAACTTTCTAAGAAATTTCTAAATTAAATAGGAGCATTGATATTGGCGCATTTAAAAATCGAGATGAAATAGACATGCTTATCGTAAACACTTAAACACAAATAAACTTCGTATTCCAATTAAATAAACATAACTAAGGTTTTACGTTTATAATGTGTTTTAAACCTTGAATGGTTTAGGTACATCTTCAACTAATATTGATATTTGAAAATTCCAAACATTGAAATATGCATCAATATACTTTGTTAGAAAGTCCCATTTCTCAGTTACGTTCCCTCTTTAATTTCAACTAAAACACTTATATTACGTCTAAACAACACTTTAATTTTCACAGAACATTTATAAATTAATTACAAAGGTAACATAAATGTTTTGTGAAAATTAAAGTGTTGTTTAGACGTAATATAAGTGTTTTATTTGAAATAGTGATGAGCAGCATGTATGTACAACACTTTAATTTGTCTTTTTTTATGATAGGAAATACTGGGAATTAAAATGATAACAGACTGGCCTTAGTTTCAATAGAGTAGATTCTCTTCCTTACGGTCAGAATACATTTTTACGTCTGTAAACGTCAAAATTGACCTATGAATTTTATTAAAACAGCGTAAATAAGCCACAGGTCGAATTGAAGAGAGAATAAAACGGTAATAGAAGACAAAATACAGTTTTCACTCCCTTCAATACTGTTAATACATCATGTCTTACACTGTGGTATGCGGAGTTCTGATTCAAAAAATGGAGGAGCTACCAGGCGACTAGACAGGATTTCATATTTTAAATTATCATTAGCAGCCTGCGTCATGTTGTGGCTTAAAGAACAACGTAATTTAATTGGCTTTAGCATCATATTGGTTATTTATGGTTTCATAACGTCTTTCAATGAGGAAGTGTGCCTATTGTGAAATGCAATAACCAAGAATTTCATCATTCTACGCAAGGAAACGGAATAAAGTTTAATTTGTTTGGTGTACTTTTCAAAATAATTAAAACTCTTTCTAAATCACAGTTTCTATTGTAAATAATGTTGAATAGTCATCAACACATTACCGTGACTCTCGCCCTTGAGCACTTTTCAGGCACTTGCGTGTTCAAGACCGTTTTGGGATGGAATTAACGATCGCCTCATAGCAATTAATCAATTTATGTGTCGAAATGTATGTTTTCGCACTTTTTCAGTCGAATGGGCTCATTTTTAGACTTAAAATATGTATAGTTTAGCCCCTATACGCAAAAAGTCGGAAAAACTAAAGATATTATTATTTTTAGTTAATTTCAGTGCCTGATAACACAGTACCATCTCAAAATATGTAAAAAAATACGCTGAATAATTTTGGTCCAGTGACATTTTACCGTAACTCTCGCCCTTGAGCACTTTTCAGGCACTTACGTGTTCAAGACCGTTGTGGGATGGAAATAAGGAACGCCCCCATGGCAATTAATCAATTTATGTGTCTAAATGTATGTTTTCGCACTTTTACAGTCGAATGGGCTCATTTTTAGACTTAAAATATGTATAGTTTAGTCCCTATACGCAAAAAGTCGGAAAAACAAAAGATATTCTTATTTTTAGTTAATTTTAATGCCAGATAACACAGTACCATCTCAAAATATGTAAAAAAATACGCTGAATAATTTTGGTCCAGTGACATTTTACCGTAACTCTCGCCCTTGAGCACTTTTCAGGCACTTACGTGTTCAAGACCGTTGTGGGATGGAAATAAGGAACGCCCCCATGGCAATTAATCAATTTATGTGTCTAAATGTATGTTTTCGCACTTTTCCAGTCGAATGGGCTCATTTTTAGACTTAAAATATGTATAGTTTAGTCCCTATACGCAAAAAGTCGGAAAAACAAAAGATATTCGTATTTTTAGTTAAATTTAATGCCAGATAACACAGTACCATCTCAAAATATGTATAAAAATACGCTGAATAATTTTGGTCCAGTAAAAGTTTACCGTAACTCTCGCCCTTCAGCACTTTTCAGGCACTTCCGTGTTCAAGACCGTTGTGGGATGGAAATAAGGAACGCCCCCATAGCAATTAATCAATTTATGTGTCGAAATGTACGTTTTCGCATTTTTCCAGTCGAATGGGCTCATTTTTAGACTTAAAATATGTATAGTTTAGTCCCTATACGCAAAAAGTCGGAAAAACAAAAGATATTCGTATTTTTAGTTAAATTTAATGCCAGATAACACAGTACCATCTCAAAATATGTATAAAAATACGCTGAATAATTTTGGTCCAGTGACATTTTACCGTAACTCTCGCCCTTGAGCCCTTTTCAGGCACTTACGTGTTCAAGACCGTTGTGGGATGGAAATAAGGATCGCATCATAGCTATTAATCAATTTATGTGTCGAAATGTATGTTTTCGCACTTTTCCAGTCGAATGGGCTCATTTTTAGACTTAAAATATGTATAGTTTAGTCCCTATACGCAAAAAGTCGGAAAAACAAAAGATATTCTTATTTTTAGTTAATTTTAATGCCAGATAACACAGTACCATCTCAAAATATGTAAAAAAATACGCTGAATAATTTTGGTCCAGTGACATTTTACCGTAACTCTCGCCCTTGAGCACTTTTCAGGCACTTACGTGTTCAAGACCGTTGTGGGATGGAAACAAGGAACGCCCCCATGGCAATTAATCAATTTATGTGTCGAAATGTATGTTTTCGCACTTTTCCAGTCGAATGGGCTCATTTTTAGACTTAAAATATGTATAGTTTAGCCCCTATACGCAAAAAGTCGGAAAAACTAAAGATATTATTATTTTTAGTTAATTTCAGTGCCTGATAACACAGTACCATCTCAAAATATGTAAAAAAATACGCTGAATAATTTTGGTCCAGTGACATTTTACCGTAACTCTCGCCCTTGAGCACTTTTCAGGCACTTACGTGTTCAAGACCGTTGTGGGATGGAAATAAGGAACGCCCCCATGGCAATTAATCAATTTATGTGTCTAAATGTATGTTTTCGCACTTTTACAGTCGAATGGGCTCATTTTTAGACTTAAAATATGTATAGTTTAGTCCCTATACGCAAAAAGTCGGAAAAACAAAAGATATTCTTATTTTTAGTTAATTTTAATGCCAGATAACACAGTACCATCTCAAAATATGTAAAAAAATACGCTGAATAATTTTGGTCCAGTGACATTTTACCGTAACTCTCGCCCTTGAGCACTTTTCAGGCACTTACGTGTTCAAGACCGTTGTGGGATGGAAATAAGGAACGCCCCCATGGTAATTAATCAATTTATGTGTCTAAATGTATGTTTTCGCACTTTTCCAGTCGAATGGGCTCATTTTTAGACTTAAAATATGTATAGTTTAGTCCCTATACGCAAAAAGTCGGAAAAACAAAAGATATTCGTATTTTTAGTTAAATTTAATGCCAGATAACACAGTACCATCTCAAAATATGTATAAAAATACGCTGAATAATTTTGGTCCAGTAAAAGTTTACCGTAACTCTCGCCCTTCAGCACTTTTCAGGCACTTCCGTGTTCAAGACCGTTGTGGGATGGAAATAAGGAACGCCCCCATAGCAATTAATCAATTTATGTGTCGAAATGTACGTTTTCGCATTTTTCCAGTCGAATGGGCTCATTTTTAGACTTAAAATATGTATAGTTTAGTCCCTATACGCAAAAAGTCGGAAAAACAAAAGATATTCTTATTTTTAGTTAATTTTAATGCCAGATAACACAGTACCATCTCAAAATATGTAAAAAAATACGCTGAATAATTTTGGTCCAGTGACATTTTACCGTAACTCTCGCCCTTGAGCACTTTTCAGGCACTTACGTGTTCAAGACCGTTGTGGGATGGAAACAAGGAACGCCCCCATGGCAATTAATCAATTTATGTGTCGAAATGTATGTTTTCGCACTTTTCCAGTCGAATGGGCTCATTTTTAGACTTAAAATATGTATAGTTTAGCCCCTATACGCAAAAAGTCGGAAAAACTAAAGATATTATTATTTTTAGTTAATTTCAGTGCCTGATAACACAGTACCATCTCAAAATATGTAAAAAAATACGCTGAATAATTTTGGTCCAGTGACATTTTACCGTAACTCTCGCCCTTGAGCACTTTTCAGGCACTTACGTGTTCAAGACCGTTGTGGGATGGAAATAAGGAACGCCCCCATGGCAATTAATCAATTTATGTGTCTAAATGTATGTTTTCGCACTTTTACAGTCGAATGGGCTCATTTTTAGACTTAAAATATGTATAGTTTAGTCCCTATACGCAAAAAGTCGGAAAAACAAAAGATATTCTTATTTTTAGTTAATTTTAATGCCAGATAACACAGTACCATCTCAAAATATGTAAAAAAATACGCTGAATAATTTTGGTCCAGTGACATTTTACCGTAACTCTCGCCCTTGAGCACTTTTCAGGCACTTACGTGTTCAAGACCGTTGTGGGATGGAAATAAGGAACGCCCCCATGGTAATTAATCAATTTATGTGTCTAAATGTATGTTTTCGCACTTTTCCAGTCGAATGGGCTCATTTTTAGACTTAAAATATGTATAGTTTAGTCCCTATACGCAAAAAGTCGGAAAAACAAAAGATATTCGTATTTTTAGTTAAATTTAATGCCAGATAACACAGTACCATCTCAAAATATGTATAAAAATACGCTGAATAATTTTGGTCCAGTAAAAGTTTACCGTAACTCTCGCCCTTCAGCACTTTTCAGGCACTTCCGTGTTCAAGACCGTTGTGGGATGGAAATAAGGAACGCCCCCATAGCAATTAATCAATTTATGTGTCGAAATGTACGTTTTCGCATTTTTCCAGTCGAATGGGCTCATTTTTAGACTTAAAATATGTATAGTTTAGTCCCTATACGCAAAAAGTCGGAAAAACAAAAGATATTCGTATTTTTAGTTAAATTTAATGCCAGATAACACAGTACCATCTCAAAATATGTATAAAAATACGCTGAATAATTTTGGTCCAGTAAAAGTTTACCGTAACTCTCGCCCTTGAGCACTTTTCAGGCATTTCCATGTTCAAGACCGTTGTGGGATGGAAATAAGGAACGCCCCCATAGCAATTAATCAATTTATGTGTCGAAATGTATGTTTTCGCATTTTTCCAGTCGAATGGGCTCATTTTTAGACTTAAAATATGTATAGTTTAGCCCCTATACGCAAAAAGTCGGAAAAACAAAAGATATTCTTATTTTTAGTTAATTTCAGTGCCTGATAACACAGTACCATCTCAAAATATGTAAAGAAATACGCTGAATAATTTTGGTCCAGTGACATTTTACCGTAACTCTCGCCCTTGAGCACTTTTCAGGCACTTACGTGTTCAAGACCGTTGTGGGATGGAAACAAGGAACGCCCCCATGGCAATTAATCAATTTATGTGTCGAAATGTATGTTTTCGCATTTTTCCAGTCGAATGGGCTCATTTTTAGACTTAAAATATGTATAGTTTAGCCCCTATACGCAAAAAGTCGGAAAAACAAAAGATATTCGTATTTTTAGTTAATTTCAGTGCCTGATAACACAGTACCATCTCAACATATGTAAAAAAATACGCTGAATAATTTTGGTCCAGTGACATTTTACCGTAACTCTCGCCCTTGAGCCCTTTTCAGGCACTTACGTGTTCAAGACCGTTGTGGGATGGAAATAAGGATCGCATCATAGCTATTAATCAATTTATGTGTCGAAATGTATGTTTTCGCACTTTTCCAGTCGAATGGGCTCATTTTTAGACTTAAAATATGTATAGTTTAGTCCCTATACGCAAAAAGTCGGAAAAACAAAAGATATTCGTATTTTTAGTTAATTTTAATGCCAGATAACACAGTACCATCTCAAAATATGTAAAAAAATACGCTGAATAATTTTGGTCCAGTGACATTTTACCGTAACTCTCGCCCTTGAGCACTTTTCAGGCACTTACGTGTTCAAGACCGTTGTGGGATGGAAATAAGGAACGCCCCCATGGCAATTAATCAATTTATGTGTCTAAATCAGCGGTTCTCAAACTGGGGTTCGCGAACCCCTAGGGGTTCGTGAAGAGGTGTACGGGGGTTCGCGAGAGATAAATCAATAATGGCGGACACGAAAATTGTAGCCTAATTTTATAAAATTACTTTGAAATAACTATAATAATTTTACCATAACAGTCAAAATATTTCCAACTGTTAACAGTTTGAAATATTTTAAAAATCAAAGACGTTTACAAGGTCAACGTCAGGCCTATTTCATAAGAATTAGTCCGTCTAGAGACTCAACCACTAAACTCGTTGGCAACAACTTGGAAATTTGGCAATTGGCAATATTGCTCGTGGCAAATACTTTGCTATTCAAGTCGATGAAAGCACAGATGTGTTTAAATGTGCTGTGCTGCTTGTTATAGCAAGGTATTTGTACGATAACGCACCTGAAGAAAATCTTTTACTTTGTTACCCTCTCCTTGAAAGAACAATAGGAAAGGATATATTTGATACTGTTAATGGGCATTTTATTGAACACGACAATTCCTGGGATAAATGTTGTGGCTTCTCCACTGACGGGGCCAAGCCAATGTCGGGCAGTTTTATTGGCCTTGGAGCTCGTGTGAAAGAGGTTTCCCCCCAGGTAACTTGGACTCAATATTGTATCCACAAAGCCTTGCATGCTAGGATCTCCCTAGTAAACTTAAAAATTGTTCTTGAAGACGCTGGGAAACTTGTAAATTTCATTAAAAAACAGGTTTGGAACACAAGACTTTTCAGATCACTTTGTGAAGAAATGGATAGCCTCCACTTAAACTTACTGTACAACACAGAGGTTAGCTGGCTATCCTAAGGCAAAGTTTTAATTCGGTTATTACAGCTTAATTAGGCATTAAATGCAGTTGTTTTTTTGAAGAACACTCTTTTCACCTTTCACTAAAGCTGCATGATGGGAAATGGCTACAATGTTTGGCATAGTTGTCCGACATTTTCAAGCAAATCAATAAGCTAAATCTCGGCCTTTAAGTCACTTCTGTTCCTTTGTTTAGGGTCGCAGAGAAGATAGAATCTATAATTAAAAAACTTGATTTTTGGAGCTCTTGCGTCATTAAAGGCCAGACTGAAGTGTTTGAGACATTAGATGAGTTCTGTATCTGAAGTAAAAGAAAATGAATTAGAGCTGAACTGTGAAGTTAAAGAAGTTATCAACGAACACTTGCAAGGGTTGAAATTGTCATTTATGAAATATTTCCCCAAACTCAATAGAAACATTCTTTGATCATGAACACTTTCTCTGAAACAAATTTTGAATCATCTAACCTAAATTTCAAAGAAAAGGAAAATTTGATCGAAATTTCCACGGACTCCTCTTTGAAAGTAGAATTGAAGAGAAAACATTTGGTCAATTTTTGGTTGGGCTTGAGTGACGAGTATGTAAATTTGTCCAATTTAGCAATCAAAGTTCTGCTCCCTTTTTCAACTACGTAGCTCGTAGAGCGAGCATTTTTCTCATATGCGTATATTAAAAATAAATATAGCAACAAACTCGATGCAGCCCCAGATATATGAGGATTTATTTATCTTCTCTTGAGCCCAACTTTCAAAAAACGAACTTCATCAAAGCAGGCTCATGGCTCACACTAAGACTCTTAACTTTTTAAATTCCAATTCTTATTGTCAGTAAAGTGTTTTGTTTTTAAATATAGTTTTAGCAAAACTAGTATTTTTCTGTTTCATAAACTTTCAAAGCTTTTCGTAAAAATGTCCATTGTCATTAAAAAAAATGTCTTTACAAATGTATCCAAAATATAGTTAAAACTTACTAATAAACTTAATTGTTCACAAATTACTTACGTATTAGTTCATTAATTCGGGCTATAATAAAAGCTGTAGATAAGCTAATACTCAAATATTAAGTATTAAATATGACCTAAGGCTCTAGGGCAACCTAGGGGTACAATTCATGAAAATACATTGGCTTAGGGGTTCGCAAGGTGAAATAGTTTGAGAACCGCTGGTCTAAATGTATGTTTTCGCACTTTTCCAGTCGAATGGGCTCATTTTTAGACTTAAAATATGTATAGTTTAGTCCCTATACGCAAAAAGTCGGAAAAACAAAAGATATTCGTATTTTTAGTTACATTTAATGCCAGATAACACAGTACCATCTCAAAATATGTATAAAAATACGCTGAATAATTTTGGTCCAGTAAAAGTTTACCGTAACTCTCGCCCTTGAGCACTTTTCAGGCACTTCCGTGTTCAAGACCGTTGTGAGATGGAAATAAGGAACGCCCCCATAGCAATTAATCAATTTATGTGTCGAAATGTATGTTTTCGCATTTTTCCAGTCGAATGGGCTCATTTTTAGACTTAAAATATGTATAGTTTAGTCCCTATACGCAAAAAGTCGGAAAAACAAAAGATATTCGTATTTTTAGTTAAATTCAATGCCAGATAACACAGTACCATCTCAAAATATGTATAAAAATACGCTGAATAATTTTTGTCCAGTGACATTTTACCGTAACTCTCGCCCTTGAGCACTTTTCAGGCACTTACGTGTTCAAGACCGTTGTGGGATGGAAATAAGGAACGCCCCCATAGAAATTAATCAATTTTACCGTACTCGCATGAAAATCCTGCACTCGCCTTCGGCTCGCGCGGGAACTTTCATGCTCGCTCGGATAAACGGTACTTACTACGCTGGTTGGTAACGGAAAATACTATTTTCCTACTAAGGTGAGAATCTCTCGAGTACCACTTAAAGACCATCGCCTACCACCTATGGTTCGCGTACCATCAGTTGGGGAACCCTGGCCTAAGTGGTATTTGACAAATGTATTGTAGAAAGCGGCAATATATTATTGTTATTAAAGCATTTCATTTACGGCTGTAAAGGCCACATCCAAAATGTCCAAATTCACAGATGTCCTCTACTTATGACGTTCATAAGTAGAGGACTAAATATCACACCCAATACTGTTATGTCCATTACAATTCATTTCCACATGGCTAAGAGACAACACGGATAGTCCAATTTTTCATAATATTTGGGAGAGGTATAGGGGCTAAATAGATAGGAACTGTGAAATATGTCCTATATCGTATGACCTGTGTCCAGAAGAGATGCCTGCATGACGAGAATCCTGTACACTAAATCCATGTAATATTATGTGTTTATGTACTTATTAAATTATTACATAATTTGACACACACTTCAGTAATTTTTTATTACCGAATTTACTGCACTTTATTTATGTGATAACATTACGGATGTTACTTGGACGCTTCATGAAGTTTCCAAGTCACCTTCATGAAGTAAAACTTCATGATGGCTAAGATGAACAAATTGATTGTGGTAGCGTATACGGTAGTCATTGCCCCTATGGGCGAGGCTACAGTAGCGCGGGACGTGGCTGCATTGTCTCACGACTAAAGGATAAACAAAAGGCGGGAAGATTGTATCCTCAAATGATACAATTGTTTGCAGAAAAAACATTGCCTTGGTTTTTTAGCAATCAAGAATTAAAATTTATTTCAAGAGTATAAAATTTTTATATTCTTATAAAGAATTGAAATTTAGATCAAGAATATAAAATAGATTTTTGAACAAATAACGCCAAACGGGACAATTGGGTGTTCCGAGAAAGTTCGTCGGGAGAACAGGAACACATTATGACACACTTTAACACTTTAGAACACAATCCTAAGTCCTGTGTTCCTAAGTTGTGTAGGTAAGTTACTCGAGTGCTAGAGAAAGGGGTTTTCAAGAGCCATAGTGATTAAACAACTCAGTTGGCAACACCGTCGTGAGGTAGACTTACTGACGGATTTTTAAATTCATGTAGACTTATTGCCAAAATGATTTTAAATACTATATATGCAGCGAAAAACTAAAAAGTTGTCCATAACTCTACGTAGACTTACTGCCGTCTTTTTGTCAAACGTAGACTTACTGACTTATATTCCACTATATATAGATATATATATATATAGATATATATATATATACAAATTTGAACGAATGGTGTTTTTGGTATCTGGGGGCACCAAAACGAAAAGTTATGATGGTCCCGCGCTTAGGTCTTACCATGAGACCTACGGTAATAGCTTCTTCCCTATAGGGGAAATTCGCTAAAAACGGAATGGCGGAATGAAATATCCATGTAGAGTTCAAGATTCTAGTTAGATTACTTCGCATGATCCGTAAAACGCACGAACAGCCTAAGCGGTATCTGACCAATATATGGTAAATAGCCGGAGTAGCTATGCACAATTTATTATTTCAGTAGATGAAATTCAGTAGACGCATCTAGAGTCTTTAGAGAGTATCTGTGCCAAGTTTCGTGGCCCAAAGCCTTGTAGTTTCTTATAGACTGTGATCAGTGAGACAGTCAGTCAGTCAGTCAACCGTTTTTGGCTTTTTTATATGTACGATAACTTAAAAAAATATGTAGCCAAAATAAGCCATATAATGAAGACTTGAGAACGTCTTGCTAAGCTTTTCAAACTCTCAAAACAGCCACATTTTGAACAGAATACAAAAACAACACATATGCATCTTAGGATCAAAATCATTACGTTAATATACAAATTTGAGCATAATTATGTAAAAATATATCCAACTTACTTTCAAAGCTTTTTTTTAAATGAGAAATGGTGTCCAGGGTGACTGACTATATCAACGGCCTGGGCGAGTTTGTAGATGCGAACACGATCAAAGTAACGTTAAGAGACGAAAATGAAAGAAAATCGGGGAAGCTATCGACTGAGACGAAACTAGTAACGGCAGAGAAAATACTGATCGCTGTAGGCGGACGACCGATCATTCCTGATTTAACAGGGGTGAGGCAGTTAGCTATCACTAGTGACGATCTCTTCAGCTTACAGGACCCACCTGGCAAAACTCTCATCGTAGGAGCCGGCTGTATCCTTTATTATATTTAAGTATTAAAACCATATACACTGTGATTTACACAGACTAACAAAAATTTGTTCTTTAAATGACATGTTTTTTGTGGGGTTTTTGTTATATTTACTTTATTGGGCTTCTACCCACCTCCAGGTTTATATATGTAAGGTTTATAAGTCCGTCCGTCCGTTCAGCGCTGATTAAAAAAAATCCTCTTGTCAAAACACTTAAAAAAACACTGAACATAACACACAACACACGTTACGAAACATAAAACGCCAAAAAGTACACCCGACGTTTCGGGAAACCATAAAAAACGTTTCCCGTTTTATAAGGGAGTCCTTAAGAAGTGGATACCCGCAACCGAGCCGAACGCCTGATTGAGTCGATTGATCCGATAAAGAAACGAATGATAAAGAAAATTTAACTTAAAAAGGGTCTTTTAAATCCCCATCGTTAATCCCCTTTTCAATCCCAATCGTTGATACAGATTGACTGGCACTCCGATTACAAATGTTTTTCATGGTTTTTCCTCAGGAATGGCAATTGAATTTTGTTCATATCCCTCATAATCAATTTAGTACTGAATCATGTATTACACACCTTTGTTTTTTAACTTTAAGAAAGATTGATTGTTGACATTGTATTTTTTGACAAGTCTTATGCCCGACTTAGTTCTGGCAATTAGTTGCATGTAAGGGCGGAAATGGATGATTAAATAAATAAATAAATAAATCAAATTGTGATTATCAAAATTTGATTTATTGTGATCAAACTCTAGATGGTTTTGTTAACAAACTTTTTTTTTAATTTCCTTATGAATAAGACAGTCATTGATGATTTAATATCACCCAAAGTAACATCTTAAAATGGTTAATTTTAATTAACATGGACTGATTAGCTAATCAGCTGTTAATTTTATAAAAATTTTATTGAAGCTAATATAGGTATATATCAATAGACAAGTAAGATTTTTATAATTCCTTTTCCTCAACCTGTGTGCAACTTAGCAAAAATCGCACATCGATAGAATCGTGTTTTCCTGTAAATTTGCACAACCCCATTATAATTTATCATAGACTTTAGGAATTATAGGAAGATTAATTTTAAATCACAAAAAATCTAAATGGGCTTTGTGCGTTGCCATGTTGGTTACGGAATAGCAACTTCATTTAAACAAAATCGATCACATGTTTTATTCTAGTTGAACTTCGACCAGTAGACTCCTCTAAGTACTTAATAATATACATAAAACTGATTAGGTACTATGCATTTTTTTTAAATTTATTTATACTTTTTGATTGAAATTTGAATCTCGGCTCAAGTTTTCAACAGCATAAATAGGTTATATGTATTATTTTTGCAAATACTTGCAATACTAGGCAAAATCCTAATTTAAAAATCGTAAAATTACAGAAAAAAGGCTCACAAAAAAAGCCAAATGACATAGTTTTTACAAGAGCAAATTAAAGTGTCCATCAACATAAAACAAACCAATTTTAATCATTTTTATCTATATAATGTATGACGCAAGCATAGTTTAAAATATTCAATAACAATGTAAGCACATGTTCTAATTAATCCACAGATAAATTAATTCTAAGCCAAAGCTACCATAAAATGATAACAAATCTGATATGAATAAGAGAACAACATTCTCAACTATTCGAACAGATATTGCCTTGGAGTTTGCTGGTTTCTTGAGGACCATGGGCATGGACGTCACCGTGATGGTGCGCTCTGAAGTTCTGAGGGAGTTCGACCGCCAAATGGCCGAAATGGTCAAAGCAGATTTACAATTTAGAGGTGTTAAATTCTTAGAAAAAACCGACTTAGTATCGATAGTAGAGGAGTTCAGAAAGTCAAGTATTTTCCTTCGTATGCTACTAACCTTCTTCCGTGAAAAAACTGTAAATCAAAGATATCTTAATGTGAAATGGAAGAAGGAAGTTCAGGTGAATCATTAATGTAATCTATGCGAAAATATCATAGATTATATAACTAAAGTTACACCGAATGGTATGTTAAGGCAACCTCAGTAGTTAATAAAATAGTTGTCTGTTTTGTTGCTGCTTCAAGTACTCTTTTTTATAGCCGTCGAATTAATGAGATTTTAATCCTTTTTTCCAGCGCGGTAGTCTAATGCCGTGTTTTCTAGTATAACATTAGTGCCTGATTTCAGTTCGTTGGAATAATGATAAGCATCGACCTATTTCCCCTAGTAGGTAACTTTTTCATGTCGTAGTGCTTAAAAGAACTTTTTTAAATTCTAATTTATCATGATCTTTAGTTCAAAAGTAAGCGATAATTAGTCTTTCGTATTGATAAGTAAACCATAACTTAGAGTTACTCATATTCTAACCCTAAGCTATGTTAATAAGACAGGAAATTACGGCCTTATTAACATTCGTTTTACAAGGATTTTATTCAAGCTGTAATTTCTTCTTCGTGAGCAACTGATAATTTCTTCCTCATAGCGTCAAGTATGGTTTGGAAGTTATTATTTATATTTTATAAATGTTGTAGTTTTAGTTTAATAAAATACAATCGTTGACTTGTATTTCATGTGAATAAGCGAAAATTATTTAATGATAATAGAGAGCAGATGTTTGAAAACGGATATTGTTTTAGTGGTCAAAGAGCTCAATAGAGAAATCAATAGATATTTTTGCTATTAAAAATGAGCCATAAGTGGACAAATTTGGGCGACCACTTGAGACTGCAACGAATTTAACAGTTAACTAACATTGGTCTTAAGGTTGACTCAGGTAGACGCGCGGGACTGGAGCCCCCTTTAAAGATAACTCCTATTAAGCGATCAAATATATAACATCCCATGAAATACGAGTAAAAAAATTTGCTATGTCATATTTAATATTAGAGAACTCAGTTGCAGCTTCGAATGCAAAAACTGCAATCTGTGGTTTGCCTGTACAGCTATTTGAAAGCATGACCATATTGATCAGTTGTAAACAAAGTAAACAACTGATTATGGTCAAATGTCGATGGCTAGAGTCACTGTTCCGACACTTAAGCCCTTTACAATACTTCAGTGTTGCCATCTTTTAAAATTCTTAGACGTATTGGCAAACCCATGTATAATAGGCCCTACCTTTAAACTAACAATTCGAATGGTAACATCCGTTCAGCCGTTATCGAACTATGACCCCGAAAAAAATCCCTCGTGCAATAATAAAGATAAAAAACACATATTTTTATGTATTAAAACATTCTGGGAATATTATCCAAATGTCTCTTTAGGCTGCTTACGCAGCAAAAAAACAGTGGTACTCTTCTAGTTGATAACAAACATTATAGTAATTCGTATATTGGGGAGAAAGTCAAAGGTATATATTTTTTTACGGAAGATAGCTTATACAATTTTTGTAAATTACTTAAAAGGTGTGCAATAAACATTTCTACTTTTTATTCGGTGAGATATTCTTTGTGGGAAAGACGGGTATCATTAAATGTTTGCTGTGATTAAAATGTAGAAATTTTTCTTATCGAAACGTGATAGTAAATTTTACAACCTTATAAGTACTTTTCCATTCATACTGCTATTGACGATACTATTCATTATTTATAATGCTTGAAAGGCTTAACTGCATATTATATTAATCTTAATCTTATTGACTTTTATTGTCAGTCGGGAAAGGAGGAGGAAGGCAAGGGATATTTTAACACAGTGATAATGGCTACTGGACGACGACCTCTAACCTCCGAGCTCAAGGTCAACAAAGCAAACATAGAGGTGACTGAGGACGGTTACATAAAAGCTAAGGATGACTCGGGGGAGGAGACAAACATACCAAATATTTACGCCGTAGGAGATGTCTTACATGTAAGTAATGTTCATGATCGTCGCTATTAAGAAAATATTGCTTTAGTACTTTACGTTTTGGATTACAGATATGCAGGTCCGTTTTAACCGCCTTAGGCGCTATGGGTAAAGCTAATAAGTGCGCTTTACAATCCACATTATACCCTTTTCACTTTAGGTCGGATGTATGCTTTCGTCATCGAGTCATGTCGTTTTCATTGTTGTTATTCCAAACGCTGAGGTCATGGTCGCCGTGTATGCAATTTAAATGGTATTGTAAGCGCAGTGACAGGGTGCAGACGTGACACAGCGACCACTACGTTCATAAGACCGTTCTCATAAATAGACCAGTTCGTAAATTGTAAGCCAGGCAAAATTGTGGTTCGGACCCCACATTAAAATTTAGGACACTTAGTTGCCATTGGCAGTTGGGCTATTAATTAACAGTCCTGACTAAGGAACGTGTCGGCCTTAGTCACTAAAATACTACTAAAAATATACTAAAAATAATTAATTATACTAAAAATACCTACCTGGGTAGGTTGCCATTTCAAGCTATGTATAATGTATAAGCTTTGTTTAAACATCATGATGCCTCCAGAATAGTTTTTGACTATTCTGGAAAATAGAATGATGGGTTGTACACCAAATGACGTCAAAGATTCTTGTAATCCAGAATTTGAAGACTCCAAGGGAAAAACGGGCTAACCCTCAAAAAATTCAAAATTTAGTTATGAATGGTTTCGAATACATCTTTTAAAGCTAAACATTTTGCAAAATTAAATTAACAAAAACGGGCTTCTTACACGAGTAAATCGACTTTGAAATAAACCCATCCAGGGGAAGAACGTGACAACCCACATTTAGACTAGGCAAGAACGGGGCAACCCTTAGGCCGCGCATGCGCTTACGGGTTGTTTACTTCAGTAGCTCTCGTTTCATGCAATCAAAAGGTGGCGACTGTAACTGTCTGTACAAGTGGTTTGCTGTTTTGAACGTTTGTGCGAGGTTTTGTAGGGTGCGTGGTTGGTTTTTTTTAGGGTCAATTGGGGTATCTGAAGAAAAGTACAAAGATCTGCAATGCCTAAAGAAGTTCTGTGGGGAAGAAGCTCAGAAGTATTTTGATTCCTTGCCACTGAGACAACTGAAGAAAGAAGATGAAATAAATAAGAAAGAAAGAAATAAAAGATAAAAATGAAACAGTTAAAAAGCGTAAAAATGAAAAAAAACACCTAAGTTAAGTCGAAGAAAAAATAAACCTGATTGTCAAAACTCTTGTAATTTCCTCTGTAACAGTAGATTTTTTAATTGTTTTACAATTTTCTCATATTTTGTACTTTTTTAAAGTGAAATAAACAAGATTTTCTCATTACAATTTGATACTAAAACTTTATTATTTACCTATTTCGTACAAGCTACTATTACACCAAATTCCAAGTAAATATGGGTTAGCCCGTTTTTGTCAAGTAAATTTGGTACTTAGAGTGTTTAGCCGAACGTTACTCTATAACCCAAACGATTTTGAATTTTTCAATATAAATTATTAAAATATATATAATTTAGTGTAAAATACTACATAAAAAACAGTTTTCAAAGCAATAGGCTGGCTATTAATTCATTGAAAATCCTTTTTTTGCTCTCCTGAAAAATTTACTTTCACGGGGTTAAACCGTTTTTCCCTTGGAGTCTTCGTTTGTTTCTCGAGTTTCAACCTTTTTGCCAGTATAAACTTTGCCAGTTTTGGCTTGGGAAGAATTTCTCCCTTAATCCCTTAATCGCCTTATTTTGGCAATTTTAAGGCATGTCAATTATCCCACCGTTTCCCGAACTGGCAACCGGCAAAAGCTATAAGTTCGCATTGAGCAATCAAGGACGGGCAGTATGGTACGGCCGTCACGGCATTTCTTTGAGGGGTGTTCGTACTGAATTAGGCGTTCTGCCCCTCCCTACCGCGCCTGCGGTTCGCCGGCGGTGTGCGTACATGCGTTACGCACTATCCGTCATCCACCTCATACCAATTCAGCCACTTTTAATACATCCCGAGCACCGACTTTTGTCGAAATTTTACTGTTAAAAAATTAACAATAATTTTATTTATGAAATGTTACAGAAACTGACACTTATGGAAAATATGTTATAAATAAAGGAAGTAATATGTTGAATGGTATTCTAATCTTTAGAAAAGAGGCCCACAAAATGTAGTTTGAATTTAAATCTTGCATACGTTATTTTTCAAAATACATATTATAAGACATATTTTAGAACCGCAAGAAATAATGTTTGCTACAAAAATTAATAACCGGAAGCCGGTCCTGAGGTTCATTGCGCGATGTATGTTTGTCCAGGGGAAGCCACATTTGATGCCAGTGGCGCTACAAGCTGGCAAGTTGCTGATGGCCAGACTCTACGGCGGCAGCAACACGCCCATGGACTACACCAACGTGCCCACCACGGTGTTTACCCCGCAGGAGTACAGCTTCGTGGGGCTGACCGAGGAACAGGCGATCAAAGAGTACGGCGAGGAAAATATCGAGGTAGGCCTAGTAAATCACCAGAATTCAATGAACTCTGTCTCATCGATTAAAGGCGGTGACACACTATCAGACTTTTCATTACACAAGACATCACCCCTCGAAGGGAGATATAATATCAGCAAAAAATTACTCCACACATTTCCCGATCAAAACATCGAATTACACAAATTTCATCGAGCGCGGTAAAAGGGAGTTTAGAGAGGGATGGAGAATGAGAGCGAGAGAGAGAGAGAGAGAGAGAGAGAGAGAGAGAGAGAGAGAGATAAAGAGAGGGAATATGTATGGTGTTTGGTCCATTGGTCCATTGGTTCATTGGTTATTGATGATAGTTGATGAGTTCATGATTTTTAAAAGATACAGTAAAAACATTTAGACAAGGTATAGTTTAAGTTGCTGTGGATTTCCGCTCATTCGGAATCGCATTATTTTCACTGACAGTCTGCTATATCGAGCGGGAAAAGGTTGATAAAAACTAGAACACCTCTCTACGTGCTGAGGGATAAATGAATTACATTACCAGACATTTTTTTATCTTTCGCCAAAAAACCGCCTCCAGAGCGCTCACGACGATGTGTGGTGTGATATCTTGTGCGCGGACCCCTGACACATTAACCGACTTGCTCCCTTCGACCTCTTCCCTGCGGTGTGATGTCTAGTATAAATAAATTTGTGATAGTGTGTCACCCTCCTTAGAGGAGGCTTTAAGGCAATATGGTGTTGCCCTCGTGGGAGAGCTACGTACTAACATTACTCCGCACTGACAATGAATTAAAATAGTGCTACGTAGTTAACCATCCAGTTTTTCTACAATTACACCCACAACTAGTATATAAAGTACTGTTTCACTTTTTTGTCCAAAACTTAACTCCAAATGCTAATGCAATGTCGTCACTCATTCATTTTAGTGTCCAAACTGTGATGACTGCGGTAATATTCCTCCGTGGGGTAGGCGATCTGAGCGTGTGAACGTTTACGCGGCTGCTTAGTTCAATTAATAGCTAGTTCGAAATTTTGAGCAGAAATAACAGAAAATATAAAAAACTAAATAAAAAATATACTTCACAATCCTTATCTTGAATAAATGTTATACTTACATTTATTCAAGATGAATACAATTTTTTCTTTATACGCTTTTTTTACATTTTTTTTCGCTGCGAAAACGGCAGTTTTCTTTACATGTGCTGCGGGCCTAAAGAAGCTCTTTTTCACCCAAGGGAAAAAAGAATCAGCTGATGTTGAGGACGTCAGCTTTTCGTTTATAATGTACTTGCAAACGTGTGTACGTCAGCGATGATGATGGAGAGCTATCGATTGCATCGAGAGTGGTTATCGGTTATTGCTATCAGTTGTAATTCATTGTTACATTATTGTCAGTTTAATCGATTTGTAAAACTCGCTCATTTCACCAATCGATAATTTAATGTGCTCGATTGTTGTCTTGTTGTCAGTCTAACCTAAACCAATGAAACAATCAGCTGATTGTTATAATAGCAAAAACAAGATGAAAGTCTCTTTGTGAGATATTTTTAAAGGTAAACAAGTAATAATATTTTCATTTTCTTAAGTAGTTAGCGTGTTGTATTGAGCGTGGTAACGAAAAATATAATTTATCACATGGGTCTAAAACTGCTTTCCGTTTCTCGGTCATTTTTCGACTTCGGCTTACAGCCTTGGTCATAAAACTTGGTCTCGTACACAGAGCGTAACTTTAGGCCCTATTAATGAAACATACTATTTTATTTTATTTTATTTATTTATTTTATTTTCAGGTAATGTTACATAACGCCATACATAGGTATAAACCTACACGTAGGCAGGTAACTAGTCAAAATAGGCAAGAAATATACAAGTCAGACGTAATATAAAACAAATCCCTAAAGTACTAAGTATGAAAAAAATAACACTTATAATACAAAAAATAAAATTGGCTTTTTGTGTATGTTTTGTCCGTGTAGTGAGCATCAACTCAAAAATTCATCCACCGCATAAAAATTGTGTTCTTTTAGGTAATCACCCAGCATTGTCTTGAACTTTTTGGTGGAAATTTCTTTTTTGATGTGGTTGGGTAGCTTGTTAAATAGCTTCTTGCCCATGTAATAGGGTGATTTTTCAAAGGAAGCTGTTTTGTGAGCAGGTAAAAACATGTCATGTCTGTGTCGGGTCGGATAAACATTCTGGATTCTGTTGGGGAAAACTGAAGGGTTGTTTTTGACAAAGATCAGTAGTTGTTGAATGTAAATACATGGTAGTGGAAGGATACCAAGTCTAAAGAACAGTGGTTTACAGGATGATCTATGACTTTTCCCAGCTATCAAGCGGACAATTTTCTTTTGCATCTTAAAAACTCTGTTACTGTGAGAAGATAAACCCCAGAATATTATTCCGAATATGAGATGTGAATAAACATATGAGTAGTATACTGTCAACAAGGTATCAAGGTTTACTACCTTAGAAAGTGTTAGGATGACATAATAGGCATTTGACAGTTTCTTTAGGAGAAGGCTGATGTGTGAACTCCACGTTACAGTGTTCTCGATTTGTAGACCCAAGAATCGACCTGTAGAGGAGACATTCAGGAACTCAGTGAGATGTCCCTCATCTACCCTCTGACCTCTTGGATAGTTAGAGTGGAAGTTTAAGGCAAAGGTTTTTCTTCATTTAGTCGAAGACCATTTGTGGAAAACCATGATTTGAGCTTATCGATATCCGATTGAAGGTGAATGGAAAGAATTTGTTTGTCTGGATTTCGTATTAAAAGTGTCGTATCGTCCGCATATGAAATCAATGATGAATGAGATACGTTTCTAGAAAGATCATTGATATAAAACAGGAATAGAAGTGGACCCATGATGGATCCTTGCGGAACGCCATCCTTAATGTTCACAAAGCTACCAGAAGTGAAGTTACTCAACACTACTTTTTGCTTCCTTGAAGACAAATACGATGTTATCCAATTTTTCACCACTCCATTAATTCCATAATGGGATAACTTTGACAGAAGTAGATTGTGGTTCACACAATCGAATGCTTTGGACAGGTCACAGAATACTCCAGCCGCACTCTGTGACCCGTCCACAGCAGATGATACTTCATTCATAAACTGGAAGAGTGCAGATTGAAGGGTTTTCCCTTTCCGAAAGCCAAACTGAAGATCATAAAGCAGCTCATTAGTTTCCAAGTATGATGATATCTGGTTGAGAGCAGCCTTTTCAAACACTTTCGAAAATGCAGGAAGTATAGATATGGGCCTATAATTTCCACAGGGCCGCCGAGAGCCAAGTCGGGCCCCAAGTCTGCACACAGCACGGGCCCTCCGGGGGGTCGGAGGGGTATGGAATACCCCCCAGCGTAAGGGGGGTCAAAATTGTTGAGTATTAGGCCTCTAAACTTGCGTTTTTAGGCAGTCTAGAGGTGGAACATCATACATATCCGAACCTCAAAAAAATCCCATAATCCGAACCAACTGAGGCTGAATGGTCGGTCGAACTTAGAAAATAGTCCACTCTGATTAAAAATCAAAAACTTAAAAATTATCAGCGATCCCGCACTATTGCATTTTCCATTCATTCATCTATTTCCCATAACTTCCGCGTTACGGTTCTTCGTGATCAGTGTGCACGATTGTTTTTTCCGGCCATCTCCATTTATTGCAACATATGTTGTGTCTTGTTGACTACCATCGTGGATAATTAACCAACGTATTTAAGTTGTTGTTAATATATTTTAATTCAGAGGGATGGAGAGGAAGGTAGAGTCGCTCACGCTCACAACTCGCTGGCCGCCACCGCCGTAGCTAGTGTACAGTACAGTCAGCCGCAAATATAAAAAACAGACAGACAGACAGACAAAACAATCGCTTTTGCCTTAACTAAATACTGTATTTTCAAAGTAATTTGTCTGATAAAGTTAAACATTTTATTTTTTAACATTTAGGCCAAATTTTATTTCTAAGAAGTCGTTAGCAATATTTCCTCAATCTAAAAGAAAATCCGCTCATCCCGGGCCCCTTCGGAGCTCGGGCCCCAAGTTTCAGACTTGGCTGACATGGCCTCTCGGCGGCCCTGAATTTCCAACTTTTCTTGAATCTCCCTTCTTGAAAATAGGTGTGACATGTGAGTGTTTCAAAAGGTCTGGGAATGTACCAGTTTGAAAAGAAATATTGACTAAGTGAGTGAGAGGATTTGCTATTGATTTTGAACACTTCTTTAAGAGTGAAGGAGGAATACCATCCCATCCACAGGCATTTGATGGTTTAAGGTTTGATATTATATTTTTGACATCATCCACGAGAATAGGATCAAAGTGAGATAGAATGCTTGGGCAATTTATATCACCCATTTTAAGAAGAGCGTTTTGAATATCTGGAGAGGCTCCTAATTGTTGGCATACACTTCCAAAAGACAAATTAAACAGAGCTGAGATTTGCAAAGGCTCATCAATGGTCTCACCGGAACTTTCTAGTACGATTGATGGTGCAGATTTGAATTTCCCCGTCTCACGCTTAACAATGTCACAGGCAGTTTTTTGTTTGTTTTTGGATTTATGAAGAAGACTGCTGTTGAACATCGATTTTGCAGCTATAACACATTTTTTGAAAATGGCTTTATATCGACTAACATAAGCCAAGAAAGCTGGATCAGTAGAGGTTTTTGCCTGTTTGTGAAGTTCCCTTTTGTGTGCACTTGATACACGGATGCCTTGGGTAACCCAAGATTTATTAGGTCCGGTTGAGTTTTTCTTTGTGACTAGAAGGAAGGAAATGTCAAAATGATACTGGAATGTATTCAGGAAATTTTTATATAATGTATTTGCATCCTGACAGTTAATAAACACGTTAGACCAAGATTCTGTTTCCAGTGAACATAGAAAGTTTTCTGTGTTTTTTTTGTTGAAAATGCGTGTTTTTACTTTTGTTTTATTTTTCAAGTCATGTGTCTTTTTTTCGCAATTTATTTATAGTTCTACATACTGTGCAGTGTGGTCAGACAAACCTGTTTCAAATACAAAAGATTTTGTAAGATTGGCATCTTTGTTGGTAACTATATTGTCTATACAGGTTTGAGACGCTTTTCCTATTCGTGTTGGGGTATCAATGTGACAGTGTAAGTTGTACGAGTTTAATATGTTCAGAAATTCCTCTGATTTGATATCTTGTTTTATCAGGTCAATATTAAAGTCGCCACATATAATTACCATTTGTTTAGGAAATCTTAATCTAACAAATTTTAACATTGTGTCCAATTGGTGAAAAAACAAATGCAATTTAGCTTTGTCATTACAAGAAGGGCGGTACACACATAACACAATGGCACTCTGAGCCAACTCAACCTGAACAGCACAGCACTCAAAGACTTCAGGGGTATTGAAACTAGATATTTCTTTGATTTCACTTAAAGGAATTGATTGACGTAGCAAAAGGCAAACACCCCCTCTTTGCCGATCTGGTCTTATCTAATACGATGCTAAGTTGTATCCGCCAAAATTGTCAAGCAAAAAAGAGTTGCCTTCTTTTAGCCAGTGCTCACTAAAACATAGTATGTGTGGCACTATCTGTAATTGGTCGAAAAGCATATTTAGTTCATCAATTTTCAAACTGTTTAATCCTTCAATGTTACAATGAAATATTCCAATGGTGTTTATGGATTGAGGTGATCGCCCTGCCACGTCACTCAATTTGCCCCTATCACTCAGGTCGTCACAATTGGGATTTCCTTGCCTCTGTCTAAAAAACTTCCAGCTGGTGATGTTGATGTAGTGGGGGTACTTTCGAGGGAGATCCTCCTTGCAGAAAGGCTGGCTACATCAGCATATGTGATGTTGGAGTCCTCCGAAGCATCAGATGTGTGTTGAACAGCCGTAGGCATGGAAGGCGACAAGATTAGGTCGTTTGTTGTCGTGTTAGAAGAATCAGGCTTTTGGGCAGTTATTGATAATGGGAGTACAGGCCAGCCATGAATTGAAGGAGTCAGCGAGTTTTCATCAGTCGGAGCTTTCCCTTGTTTTGAGTTAGTTGGATCTTGTGATTCATTGCTGGTCTTCCAGAGTGACAGTAGACTGCTTAACTCCTTCACTACTTTTGTCTTTCCTCTTTTGCTGAGATGAAGCCCATGTTTTGTATAGTCATCTCTCTCTAGCTTGTCGTTTACGTGGAGGAAATGGACAGATCTGCCAAGTTGTGATTGGTCAATTACCCATTTTTCAATAATGCTGTTTACAAAGGCAATTTCATCACTGATTTTCACATCATAGCGGTCAAATACTGACAGATAAATAACATTCGTGACTTTGCCTAAAGGTTCTGACATGGTCAGTAATTTATAGATTAATATATATATATATTTCCGTAAAACTCGGATTTTTGTCGTTTTTATGGGGTGAATAACCTTAAAAATCTAAAATTAAAAAAAGAAATACCCCCGCTGCAGCAGACCTGCATACTCAGCGAATTTCAAATGCAAAACAACATATTTCAATCAAACATAGCAAGATTTGTCATGTTTTGGTAAGCTCTATAAGAATAACATGGGGAAAGAGTATGCAGGCTTGCTGCTACGGGTATATTAAAACTGGGTGATTTTAATTCAACACTTAGTAGATCTGAACTAGAAGAAGCCATGTACAAAGTTTTATCAAGATATGTTGAGAAGTAACCGAGATATAGAATTTTATTTATTTCCCATAAGGTTAACAGTGGGACAACGTACTGTGTTTACTATTTTCAATATCTCGGTAACCAATGGACAGAGAACAGTGATTCAAAATACTAAATTGTTTGTTTTTTAGCTGAATTTAATGGTGCCAACAAAAATTCGATACATTTTATTTTTCTATGTAAAAACTCAAAAAAACCATTTTTGAGGGGATTCGTCCCCCTTTACCCCCCCTTCCGGTGGTCCGATCGGGCTGGTTTACGAAATCGTCCGAGTGAGTACCACTTTACACGTATGTATCAATTTTCATTAAGATCGGACCATTTTTACGGCCGCTATCGTGCTAACAGACACATACATACAAAGATATATATACAGGGTTAGGCAAAAGTGTGGATACCCAACCTAACTTTTTGATGCGTCATAGTAGGAAAACCAAACTCAGCATGCCTTCACAGAAAAACTACACATTTTAACGAGAGTCCCATTTTCGCCCCCACCCCCAGAATGGGGCCCTTTGGGGGCAGCCTCAATTTTTCAAATGCAAACTCCTATCGAGTGACCCCTCATTTCAAAGGGTTTGTCAAAAGAAATACAATGGCGCAAATCGGAGGTCGATATCGCTCCCCTAACCAACATGGTGGCCATTTCAAAATTTGATATGGGTAACAAACTAAAGTATGGATACCCCACCCTAACTATTAAACGGGTTATATTAGGTAAACTAAACTCAGCTCAACTTTATGCGACATAAAGTTTTACTTTTTTGTTGCAAAAACAACTCTGTCTCGGCCCCCAAAATGGGGCCCTTTGGGGGAGCCCCAAATTTTCAAATGCAAATCCCTATCGAGTTACCCCTAATTTTAAAGGGATTGTCAAAAGAAATACAATGGTGCAAACCGGAGGTTGATATCACCCCCCTAACCAAAATGGCGGCCATTTCAAAATTTAGGATGGGTAAACAAGGTAAAGTATTGAAACCCCCCCCCCCTTAAGTATTTAATGGGATACAGTAAGTAAACTAAACTCAGATCACCACTTATTACAACATAAAACCGAACTTTTCTGTTACAAAAACAACTTTGCCTCGGCCCCTGAAATGGGGCCCTTTGGGGGCAGCCCCAAATTTTTAAATGCAGACCCCTATCAAGTGACCCCTCATTTTGAAGGGTTTGTCAATAGAAATAAAATGGTGCAAACCGGGGGTCAATATCACAGCCCCTAACCAGAATGGCATGCATTTCGAAATTTCAAAGTTAACTAGAGAAGCTCTATTATCAGGCCTTCTCCTCCCTTCCAAATTTGGAAATTGCCATAGGGGTCTACATTTAAAAATTTTGGGCTGCCCCCAAAGGGCCCCATTTTGGGGGCCGAGGCAGAGTTGTTTTTGTTGAAAAATGTTCGGTTTTATGTCGTATAAAGTGGTAAGCTGAGTTTAGTTTACCTACTGTATCCCATTTAATACTTGAAGGGGTATCCATACTTTACCTTGTTTACCCATCCCAAATTTTGAAATGGCCGCTATTTTGGATAAGGGGGTGATATCGACCTCCGGTTTGCACCATTGTATTTCTTTTGACAAACCCTTTAAAATGAGGGATAGGGATTTGCGTTTAAAAATTTGGGGCTGCCCCCAAAGGGCCCCATTTTGGGGGTGGGGGCGAAAATGGGACTCTCGTTAAAATGCGCAGTTTCTAATTCTGTGAAGTTATGCTGAGTTTGGTTTTCCTACTATGACGCATTACAAAGTTAGGTGGGGGTATCCACACTTTTGCCTATATCTAAAAATTTGAACGAACGGTGTTTTTTGCTTCTGGTGGCCCCAAAACGAAAAGTTATAATGGCCTTGGGCTTAGGTCTTACCATGAGACCTACAGTAATAGCCTCTTTCCTATAGGGGAAATTCGCTAAAATGCGCCTGGCGATATTATGGTTTTACACCTACATACCACATTTCATGAAAATCGGACTACTGGTATGGTCTCCAGATTTGTTTACATCCACACACACACACACACACACACACACACACACACACACACACACACACACACACACACACACACACACACACACACACACACACACACACACACACACACACACACACACACACACACACACACACACACACACACACACACACACACACACACACACACACACACACACACACACACACACACACACACACACAAACAAACACACACACACACACACACAAACAAACAAACACACACACACACACACACACACACACACACACACACACACACACACACACACACACACACACACACACACACACACACACACACACACATACATACATACATACACTCAGGCAGACAGACACACTCCGAAAACAACTTTTTTGGACTCGGGGGCACTAAAACAAATATATCCACTGACAACTCAAATTCGAAACTTTTGACGAAAGCAATACTTTCTCAGTATACTATATATAGGGGGGAGAAAGTAAAAGGACCCATCCTATAAAAATCAACTTTCAGTCTGTGTATGTTCTCGATTAGCCAAAGAGTATTCCATGCAGCTTTGGTATTTCATTAACTAAGAGGTGCATTCCTGTGTTCAACAATTTCTATCCGGATAAAAAACAAAGATAACCAGCGAAAGGACTTTTTCTTTCAATTAGCTGAAGATGTAAAAGATCTGCCTTTTTTAAAAGAATCATTAATATTTTAGTTTCAGTGTTTCCGACAAAAAAAAATTAAAATCTATTTATAACCTATAAGCGGCATGAATATCAGCGACTAAAAAGAGTTCAAACAAGTAAAAAGAAAACAGTTTGATATCGCAAATGGATTTTTGTGCCAAAAAACGTTACATATAATGGGTTTCCGTGTTACTAATACTATGTTACTAATTGCAGGTGTACCACCAAAAATTCAATCCAACAGAATACGCCATCCCAAAGAAGGGTAAACCGCGATGCTATTTAAAAGTGATTTGCAAGAAAGAGGGAGACCAAAAGGTATTAGGGATGCACTACTTTGGGCCGACTGCTGGGGAGGTCATACAAGGCTACGCTGTCGCTCTCAAGTAAATTCACATGCTACCATATGATTTAAATAGCATTAAGTAATCAAAAAATATTTATTATTTTTATCATAAAATATATATTTTTTAGAAGATCACACTATGACGACACTCACCACCTCTTAGAAATCCAAGAAAGTCTTTTTGTCTTATTAACATACTTAACTATGACAAGGCATTTTAGGTTTTCTAGAATAAAAGTACTTTTGAATATTTTTAAATAAAAAAGAGAAACGGTATAAGAAACCGATTGAAAATATTATAGGTGAAGAAAGCGTTTTTATTTAAATTGAAATTACAAAGTATTAACTTAGGGGTAGTATAAATCAGCAAAATTCACAAATAATTTACAAAGTCAAGAATAACTCCATGGACAATTCTCGCATTTATGTAATATTTGTTACTTCAGTAATCCAACTACTTGGAGGTCATGGCTTGGTAATAGTTATAAGCGATGGGTTGAGGGTGTGATATTCCCTTATGGGGATTAACATCTACACCAGTAAATATTACGTTCGTCCTAGGTCGCCCGCAGGATTATTTCCAGAGGGGGCAAACCAATATCTTCCCAGGAGTTTGGGGATATGAAATACACCCAACTGGTAAGAGGTCCGAGGTCCTCGCCCGGAAAAATATGATTAAATAAAAATGATTTCAAAACTATTTAGGCTGTCTAAAAGTCAGAATTCTTTTTAGATTTTTTAACAACATTGTATGAAAACACGTAATGCGGCCTTAAGATTTGACGGCAATGATGCGTCGGAAAATAACGGCCACGATGAGACCGAGATTCGGCGGCTGTAATGTGACAGAGAGACTTGCGCACCGTGAGACATGATCGTTGGATACGATGGAGTGATTTGCCATCCGCGAAACAAGCGAACGATTTTCCGGCTGTCAAACAACCGAGAAATTTGACGATCACGAAAATATCAAGCGACTTTCCGACCAAAAAAAGACCGAGACTGTCGGCGATGGTAAGACTGACAACAGTAATACACCAAGATGTATGACGACTGCGATATCACTGAAAAATTTGACATAACCCTAGTGATCTTCTTGCTATAGTACTACATAGAGATTCGCCAGCCATTGGAAGAATGACAGATTTTCTAGCCGCAATATGGCCGCTGCTATTTAATTGAGATGTACACCAGTCTCAAATACGACCAAACGGTCTGCCAGCTGCTACCACTAAAACATTTTCCGGCCGAGAGATTTGTCTGCTGAAGTTTGACCGGGAGACTTGCCGGCCCCAACGTCGATTTCATTGACGAAAATGGCTATTTAGTTTTATCACCAAATTCAAACTTCCCAAACGAAATTTCACTTTTTCACTAGTTTACAAAAGCCTCGAAATTTTTCTGAATTCATGGTTGGTAGATACGTTAATTGTGATTAAACATAAATAACCTATATATTAATAGGCAAGCATGATTTTTGTGATCCCTTTTTCTCAGCCTGAATAAATGTAGGAAATTTCCATGCTCAGCATAAGAAAAGTACTTTCCTGTAGATGTGCACAATCCCATCATAATTTACTATAGTTTTTGAAATTATATGAAAAAGACTTTGAAGTTATACGAAAATTAACATGGACTTTATGCGTTGATATGTTGGTTAGGGAATAGCAATAAGACCATCCTCATAATTTCATTGGTTCGTAATTCATTGGTGAAATCGCGGTGTAGATCCCACGTTTAACTTTAGTTGTATTAGTTTCTATTGGTCGATGGGTTATTAACTGACAGTCCTGTCTGAAGAACATGTCGGCCTTACGGTACGTCCTGAGTGCACGCTGGTTCCGATTCCGATTCAGTTTCAGATTATCGGTGTCTGTTTAGTCTGATTCAGATTTTTCGTAGGTGGCCAAAGTGGAGGCATGAAAGGCTTCACCGACTCGGCGAGCAGGCAATAGTGTTGCCAATGTTGTGTATATTATCTCACCAGTACAGCTAATGTAATAAATGCCTAATATAATAAGTGTTATTAATTAATTTACACGGCAAATTGGTAATTTAGGAGTCTTTTGCGGAAAAGATATCGGGGAGTGGTAAAAAAAACCGCGAAGAAATTAATTATTTTACAATGGTAGCCTAAACGGCAGCAAAGCAAGCTTAACAACAAAGATAATGTATGCTCGCAACCTTGACATAGTCAGGATTTAATTTGTGTACCTTATCTCAAGTCTTCTAGTTCGTGGAAATCAACAAAAAATATATTGAGATAGTGCGACGAGCAGATAAGGAAACAACAATGGACTTACAAAAAATTGGAGGCGCATAAGGAATATTTTAACGCTACAAACCATTTTAGCTGACTGATATAATAACCTATCATTTCAAATTTTACATTCAGTTCCTGTGACTTGAATCAGACCATTATTCCTTTAAGTTTGAATAAGCTGCTTTATTTGTAAAAAAAATCCTTATTTTGTCTTAGCCACTAGGTCTAAAGTCATTGAACATAAATTTAGAAGTATTGATCTTACACAAATAGGTTGTTTCACTAACCTTCAACGGCGAGTTGCAACGACATTTCTTTCCAACATGTATCTACTATATCTCTGTTTGAATATGCTATGAGTATTTAATCCCAGATTGGTGAGATTCTAACAATATGAGAGATTAAAGCTGGTAAATCCATTAAACTGCTGAAATTAGGTTTCAAAATTAAATGTTGCTATTTATTAAAAATGGCGGCTGGAGCAATCGGAAACTGGGATCCGCAACCGGAATGAATAATACATTCCGGTGAGCAGGCACCTGCGCGCAAGCTCTGCTTCCGGCTGCCACAATGGCCACTTCCGTTAAAATACAAGTGTCATTTCTGTCGCCGAAAATCTGAATCTGAGTCGGAATCGGAACCGGCGTGCACTCAGGACGTACCGTTAGTCAGTAAGAAGACCATAAGATCGCGCTAAAGTCATCTTACACTCATCTCTCATTCATACTTGGCTTATACCTACCTACCTGGGTAGGTCGCCATTTCATGAAACGTATTAAGTACATAAATGTAAAGAACTCTAAAATTGCTGTTTTTTTCTAGATTTATATACATCAGGCTTAACATTGGTGGTTAACTATAGTTTTGATCTGCAACTGTCCGTTCACAATGTTGTGTCGCAGGGCAGGCCTGACGTTCGCCCAGCTGCGGCAGACAGTCGGCGTGCACCCCACGGCGTCGCAGGAGTTCACTCGTGTCCACGTCACCAAGCGCTCCGGAGTCGACCCCGCGCCCCAGAGCTGCTGCAGCTGAGTCCGCGCAGCAACTTACCAACTTCAAATACAACTATTTGAACAAACATGCAAGTTGTCTAACGCAAACCCAGCTTTTACTAAAACCTATCCTGATTAATTTATTATTCACTAAAACAAATTTTGTAAATGTTTGGAATTTTATGGAAGGTTTAAACGTTAAGGGTAAGATCAGTTACCTTTTCGGGAGTTCACGAGTGTTGATGCGACTACGCCGCCTTGGAGAAAACAGTGAAACTGAAAGTCAATACACGGTTCATAACGCAATTGCGTATAGTTAAGTTTTCGCTAATGGTTATATATTTCCTTATTAAGTTTTTTGTATCTTACTCGCATGCTAGTGCCTAAATGCTTAGTTTGTTTTGTGTTATTTTTATTACTCGAGGAATGAGATTGCCTACATAATTTAAACACTGTGGCCTCAGTTATAAAATGTTGTTTTAACGAAAAAATTATCTATAATAATATTACTAAAAGATGAGGCTTAATAAACCTTGTGAGTCTCGTATGAAGTAATTAATCAATCATGACATAAATTGTCCCTATCAGTTAGTAACACTACTCATGAAATATTTTCATCATTCTCATCGTTCTCTAGTCAACAAAATGGTGTATATCTCAGATCCAAACAATAATATAAAAAATGGAATTCTTACCGACAAAAATAATAAAGTAACTGTAGGTTACGTAACCTACTCCTGCCTCAAAATTAGCACACGTACATACGATATGTTAATTTATAGATGCTTTGCTACCCTGGGATTTTGCAGACCAAGTCAGTCATTTACCTGGCAGTACCAACAAAATTTGTCGCCCCAATGATGTGTTAACTGTGAAAATTAGTCTAAAATATTTTTCACACAATGATGACGCATAATATTTTATGCTAAAGGATAGTTAGGCTAAAGGCTATTCGGTGTCGTCCTCGCGGGCAAGGGATGAACTGGCGTACTCCGATGAACTTGGAGGCTGGTAGAGTGTCGTTGTCCATTTATATTCGTGTCTACACATGAATGAAAACCACATGAAACTCTGTGAACAAATTAATGAAACGTTCACCAGCCAGCTAGTTATGGATTAGTATTTTAAATTCAAATAAAAAAGTTATTACATCTTGAAGTTAACTATTCAATGCTCAATTTATAAAGTATATTTTAATTTTAATTTTTATATTTGGAGTGAACTAAACTCAAAATGTAAACTGAAAAATGTCCAAAATATAAACTCGGACGCTAAGTACTCTTCTATTTCTTATATAGAGGGAAAAATTGTATTGTGAGGAAGTTATTTTCCTTTTTAGCGAATTTCCTTAAAGGAATAGGCTATTACCGTAGGTCTCATGGTAAGACCTAAGCCCGAGACCATGTTAACTTTTCATTTTGGGGTCCCCAGAAGCAAACAACACTATTCGTTCATTTTCATAAATATATATACATATACTGTATCTATATATGTATATATCTATATATCTATGTATATATCTATCTATCTATCTATATATATATATATATATATATATATATATATATATATATATATATGTCTTTAAGCACGATAACTCGTGTAAAAGTGGTCCGATCTTGATGAAATTTGGCACGGACGTGTAAAGTAGTAATTATTCGGACGAGTTCGAAAACCAGCCCGATCGGACTACCGGAAGGGGGGGTAAAGGGGGATAAACCCCCCCAAAAATTTTTTGAGTTTTTTACATATAAAAATAAAAATTATCAAATTTTTGTTAGCACCATTGAATTTCGCTCAAAAAAACAAACAATTTAGTATTTTGAATCACTGCTCTATGTCCATTGGTTGCCGATATATTAAAAGTGGTAAACACAGTACGTTGTCCCAATGTTAACCTTATGGGAAATAATTAAAATTCTATATCTCGCTTATTTCTCAACATATCTTGATAAAACTTGGTAAATGGCTTCTTCTAGATGAGATCTACTGAATATTCAATTAAAACCACCCAATTTTAATATACCAGTAGCAGCAAACCTGCATACTCATTCCCCATGTTATTCTTATGGAGCTTACAAAAATATGTCAAATCTCGCTACTTTGGATTGAAATATGTTGTTTTGCATTTGATATTCGCTGAGTATGCAGGTCTGCTGCAACGGGGGTATTTTATAATTAGTCCCTGGCCTTTTTGGCCGGTCTCCCTTTTACCTTAAACAGTAACGTCAGGATATGTTATCGAGCGGTGTTACAACCCGCTTGAAAAGACGAAACCCTTGTGGGTGGAAATGCATTATAACTAATTTTTGATCTAAAAACCGCATATCAAATGAAAGAGGGGGAAATTTTGCACCAAAGTCTTACATTCAATTTCACGATACTATGGAAATTCAAAGAGTAATTAGACCTTCAAATCAGCCAATGTTTTTTACATGTTTTTAAATGAGTAAAATATGTCTTATGAGGTAACATTTAAATTTATTAGGTTAATGAATTGACTATTACAATTTTCGTAGCACCATGAAACGAAATGGTAAAATTTTGTGGAACATTACATTACTGCACAACAGTGAGTGCCAGGTTTGAATCTCCGTGCTGCCATTTTATCCCTCCTTTATAATGTTAAGGATTGTTATAAGCGAATGGCAGAACTGATATAATTCTTGATATTTAATTATACTAATTTTTATTTCAGTTAATTTTTTCGTATTTTTGTATATATTACTTTCATCTTGAATCATTTCTTTTCTTGTACGTAATTAATCGTCAATCTATGATCTACTGCTGTGGAAATGTTCACCCTCGGATTAATGAGTTTCAATAGAACTTGCAAGTGTTTCCCACAACAAATGCATTAATTTCTTTTGAACTTGCTCGTCTAATCCGCAATTAAAAATGTTATTTGTTTCTAGTTACAAACAGTCAACTTTCTTGCTATTAAATTTGTGCTTGAAATTTGTGGTTAGAGGGTTATAAGAACACAACAGTAGTAAGTGCAATTCCATGTTTTATCAATGTATCGAATATGTTTTTATTTAGATTTTTACGGACATTGGTCATCAATAATAAGAAAAAAAGTTTCACAACACCTCGCGATTTGGAACCTGATTCTGTCTGTGGAAAACACCTAGAACATTAGTAATACACAGCCAAGAAAACCTGGACAAAAACATTGCTAAAACAGAGACCTCTAAAAGCAGTCGCAAAACACTAATGTTGAAAACAAAACAAGAAGACAATGTAGCACAGAATTCACAACTATCAACAATCAGAGCAGAGCACGCCCACGCCTAATCAAAGCAATAGTAATAGCAAAGACTGTCGTAGTAGCAAAGACTGTACTACCTTGTGTTCTTCTCTTGTTTTCAGCATTAGTGTTTCGTGACGTCTTTTACAGTTCTCTGTTTTAGCTATGTTTTCTGTCCAGGGTTTCTTGACTGTGTGTTATTAATCTTGTTATGATCTAGGTTATTTTCCACCTGAAGACGGGCAGATTCCAGATACCAAAATGTCGTGAAACTCGATTTTACTAATTAGTAATAGCAAATGTCCGCAAAAATCAAAATTAAACCATAAAATCACCATCACCAACAATGAATTTCAAAGAAAGGAGTAGTATAGAGTATAAAAGACGGTAAGAAAGAATTTATGACTCAACAATTTATTTCAATACACTGAAAGATAAAATTTAGTTGCAACATACTTATCTTGAGGGGAAACCCGTAATTTGCCATGATAATCTAAAATATATACAATAGTGCAATTACGTTAAATAAAAAAACTTCAAATAAAGTAAAAATACTTATAAATTAAAAACACTTTTAAAGGCCTTGATTACTTATACTTTGATTTGTGGTCGTGGCTAAAATAATTGGACACCACCTCTTCAAAATAAAACAAAAGCCGAGAACAGCCAACAAAACCCAAGGCTTCGATCGCTGTTCGACAAGGTTCGATCGCCGTTCATGCAGCAGAGGGAAATATTATTTTCACTACTGTATAAAAATCAATAGGTCATACTAAAATTGAATTCATAACGTCTTTAACAGAGTAAAATAAAACTTAGAACAGAAATACTTGTGACATAAAAAACCTTTATACCTTATATCCTATCAAGGGCGAATCTGAATTACACAGACACTTGCCTAACTGTTTGCCGCATGAGACATGACACAGTGAGGAAGGAACGAGCCTGCCGAACGCACCAGTACTTATTGGCCTGGATTCGCACTTGTGCGACGATAGTGAATTCCTACACGGTATGTTTATATTCGTAATTGTTCGACGATACTGAGTTCCTACACCGTATGTTTACACTCGCACTTGTGCGACGATAGCGAGTTCCTACACCGTATGCTTACATTCGCACTTGTTCGACGATAGTGAATTCCTACACCGTATGTTTTCATTCGCACTTGTTCGACATAGTGAGTTCCTACACCGTATGTTTACACTCGCACTTGAGCGACGATAGCGAGTTCCTACACCGTATGTTTACACTCGCACTTTAGCGACGATAGCGAGTTCCCACACCATCTTTACACTCGCACTTGAGCGACAATAGCGAGTTCCTACACCGTATGTTTACACTCGCACTTTAGCGACGATAGCGAGTTCCTACACCGTATGTTTACACTCGCACTTGAGCGACGATAGCGAGTTCCTACACCGTATGTTTACATTCGCACTTGTGCGACGATAGCGAGTTCATACACCGTATGTTTACATTCGCACTTGTTCGACATAGTGAGTTCCTACACCGTATGCTTACACTCGCACTTTAGCGACGATAGCGAGTTCCTACACCATCTTTACACCCGCACTTGAGCGACGATAGCGAGTTCCTACACCGTATGTTTACATTCGCACTTGTTCGACGATAGTGAATTCCTACACCGTATGTTTACATTCGCACTTGTTCGACATAGTGAGTTCCTACACCGTATGCTTACACTCGCACTTGAGCGACGATAGCGAGTTCCTACACCATCTTTACACCCGCACTTGAGCGACGATAGCGAGTTCCTACACCATCTTTACACTCGCACTTTAGCGACGATAGCGAGTTCCTACATCATCTTTACACTCGCACTTGAGCGACGATAGCGAGTTCCTACACCGTATGTTTACATTTGGACTTGTGCGACGATAGCGAGTTCCTACACCATCTTTACACCCGCACTTGAGCGACGATAGCGAGTTCCTACACCATCTTTACACTCGCACTTTAGCGACGATAGCGAGTTCCTACACCATCTTTACACTCGCACTTGAGTGACGATAGCGAGTTCCTACACCGTATGTTTACATTTGGACTTGTGCGACGATAGCGAATTCCTACACCGTATGTTTACATTCGCACTTGTACGACGATAGCGAGTTCCTACACCGTATGTTTACATTCGCACTTGTGCGACGATAGCGAGTTCCTACACCGTATGTTTACATTCGCACTTGAGCGACGATAGCGAGTTCCTACACCGTATGTTTACACTCGCACTTTAGCGACGATAGCGAGTTCCTACATCGTATGTTTACACCTGCACTTTAGCGACGATAGCAAGTTCCTACATCGTATGTTTACACTCGCACTTTAGCGACGATAGCAAGTTCCTACATCGTATGTTTACACTCGCACTTGAGCGACGATAGCGAGTTCCTACACCGTATGTTTACACTCGCACTTTAGCGACGATAGCGAGTTCCTACATCGTATGTTTACACCTGCACTTTAGCGACGATAGCAAGTTCCTACATCGTATGTTTACACTCGCACTTTAGCGACGATAGCAAGTTCCTACATCGTATGTTTACACTCGCACTTGAGCGACGATAGCGAGTTCCTACACCGTATGTTTACACTCACACTTGAGCGACGATAGCAAGTTCCTACACCGTATGTTTACATTCGCACTTGTTTGACGATAGTGAATTCCTATACCGTATGTTTACATTCGCACTTGTGCGACGATAGCGAGTTCCTACACCGAATGTTTACATTCGCACTTGAGCGACGATAGCGAGTTCCTACACCGTATGTTTACACTCGCACTTTAGCGACGATAGCGAGTTCCTACATCGTATGTTTACACCTGCACTTTAGCGACGATAGCAAGTTCCTACATCGTATGTTTACACTCGCACTTTAGCGACGATAGCAAGTTCCTACATCGTATGTTTACACTCGCACTTGAGCGACGATAGCGAGTTCCTACACCGTATGTTTACACTCGCACTTTAGCGACGATAGCGAGTTCCTACATCGTATGTTTACACCTGCACTTTAGCGACGATAGCAAGTTCCTACATCGTATGTTTACACTCGCACTTTAGCGACGATAGCAAGTTCCTACATCGTATGTTTACACTCGCACTTGAGCGACGATAGCGAGTTCCTACACCGTATGTTTACATTCGCACTTGTGCGACGATAGCGAGTTCCTACACCGTATGTTTACATTCGCACTTGTTTGACGATAGTGAATTCCTATACCGTATGTTTACATTCGCACTTGTTCGACATAGTGAGTTCATACACCGTACGTTTACACTCGCACTTTAGCGACGATAGCGAGATCCTACATCCTATGTTTACACTCGCTCTTGTGCGACGATAGCGAGTTCATACACCGTAGATTTACACTCACACCTGTGCGACGATAGCGAGTTCCTACACCGTATGTTTACACTCGCACTTGTGCGACGATAGCGAGTTCCTACACCGTATGTTTACATTCGCACTTGTTCGACGAAAGAAAGTTCCTACACCGTATGTTTAAACTCGCACTTGTGCGACGTTAGCGATTTCCTACACCGTATGTTTACACTCGCACTTGTTCGACGATAGCGAATTCCTACACCGTATGTTTACATTTGCACTTGTTCGACGATAGTGAGCTCCTACACCGAATGTTTACATTCGCACTTGTTCGACGATAGCGAGTTCCTACACCGTATGTTTACACTCGCACTTGTTCAACGATAGCGAGTTCCTACACCGTATGTTTATATTCGCACTTGTTCGACGATAGTGAATTCCTACACGGTATGTTTATATTCGCACTTGCACGACGATAGCGAGTTCCTACACCGTATGTTTACATTCGCACTTGTTCGAAGATAGTGAGTTCCTACACCGTACGTTTACATTTGCACTTGTTGGGCGATAGTGAGCTCCTACACCGAATGTTTACATTCGCACTTGTTCGACGATAGCGAGTTCCTACACCGAATGTTTACATTCGAACTTGTTCGACGATAGTGAATTCCTACACCGTATGTTTACATTCGCACGATCGTCGGTGTACACGCAGGCGACTTAGTCAATTCGTTTACTTGAGATTTTGATTCGAAACACAAATCTAGGTTATTTTGGGGTATTTTTATGATAAAATAATCTAATTAACTTTACATGTTAATTTACTTCGAAATAAATCTCATCACCAGCTTATAACGCAATGACAACATGAATACAAATTTATAAATACTAATACCCCAGTTTAGTTCAAATTAATTTGAGCACTTACGTTACTTTCCATCCTAAACTTTAGTCCAATCTTTTTCAACACTTCAACTCCACTACCAAAAATTACTCTGGTGGAGATTAAGTTTGAATACAATTTAGTCTTTGAATAATAAAAATCTCTTCCTTTGCCGGGAGACATCATCGGGGTCTAGGGGCGGAGCCCCCAGCGAGCCGTAAGGCGAGTTTCTATTATACAGCTTGAATAAACCAACATCTTACTACAGTACTAATATTTTATCTTTACATTAAGTAAAGTACATGTTTTACATGTTCATATTGTGATCCGACCGAAAATGAAAGTGTTTTCGGTTAGAACGACCTGAGATAACCCGGAGTATCTGATAACTGGGGTTCGGATAATCAGAGTGTACTGTGATTTATTCATAAATATTTGTTATTATGCCAAATACACAGTTACGAAATGTCATTACATTTCGATTAGTATTTCAACAGATAGTTAATATATTCCAAAATGTTACCTAGCCAGGGTTGTCTTTGACTGCAGTCTAGTAATAGGCTGACGAAACCTATTGTACAAATTATTTATATAGGCTGAACACATTATCAATTATATATTATTTCCATTTTTGCACTACTTGCAATTTATATAAGTAATTAAATGTAAAAATATGAATGTAAAATTAATACATTTGTAAACCTCAAAATATGAAAAGTATTTCACAGAATTACGAAATTACTGAGTAAAAATCATTAGACTGTAACAAATATTATTTACATGCAATGTCTACCTGTATTAATAACCTGTCTATCAGGTTATTTAGTTTTTCTCATTTTACTTGATGATGAATTTTGCAATTGGGTAAAATTTTATTGTGCAATGTTTACGATCTCTCTCAATTCAGGCCGTTGAAGACACAGCTAAGTTTATGTGTTTTCATGAAGCCGTTTTCATTAGCGCGGAACTCAGAAATAAGACATCCTAAACCAAACTGAAGACATTTGCTCGTTGTCTCTAAATGTAGTTTATCTTAAAATACAATTAAAAAAAAGTTTGTGACGAGAGAAAATAAATAATGAGATTAAAATGAAACTGTCTTGAAAGTACAATGCTTTTTATTTTTCGATTTACTCTTAATTTAAGAGAGAGGATGGTAAAATAAACTAAGACGTAACATTAAATACGATTGCTTGAAGAACTACATGACACAAATAGAATTGTGATAGTATCTTTGAGTAGCGATACTTAAAATAATAGAAAGATATCGGATCAGAACAAATCTGATAAGAATTCTGAAGTTCAAAATTGGGTTTTATGGTATTATGGAATGGGGCTGCCATTCAAGTATATCTCCCACTGTAAAGAACATCGCATGAATTTTATTGCTTTCCTTCGTAGCAAAAATCATTTTCCCTGGGTGGAAAACTATTTTTCCATTTTACTGCATTTTACCATATAAAGCCCATATTAAATGAGCAGTAATTAAGTCTGATGGATGCAAATTTAAACGCCATGAAGAATGCAAATTTAACATGGGCTTTATATGGTAAAATGCAGTTTTTTGCCTATAACTAAAAACCCCTAAAGATAGAAGGTAGGTTTAAGTTGAAAAGTTGTTGGCCTTTGCAAGACCTGTAAATTGATGTGCTATTCGATATATGCTGCTATTTAAAATAAATTTTAGATTTTTAGGGCTACCAACATTAAAACAAAATAATATGTACTGTCAAAAACTTTTAGTTTCTAAATGTTGGCATGTCGTATATCAAATCAAAGCTGGGTTTACGAGGATTGATAATTTTTAAACGGAACAAAAATATGTTTTGTGATTTTCGAGATACAGGGTAATCGTAAATACCAGTATTTTTCACAAAAATGGCCGCCATTTTGAACTTAATCAAAATTTGTAAATTCTGTTCTCACCAGATTGTTTGTCTTGTTTAGAGCTTTAAAATGATGTGTAACATGACATATGTTTACATTTAAATATTCTGAGATTCGAACCCATGACCTCCGGTTTTTAGAATACCCTGTATTTGAAAAAGGTTAAAAATATTTTTACGTTGTTCCTAGGGTGTGAATTAGTGGGGAAAGGTTTGGTTTCGTCTTTGTATGTCAAGTTTTCGACTAAAATCTGTTGTGGACGTCTTAGAAGTTTAACCCTGTATAATGGAAAATAACAATTCAGTAAACAATTTCTCTGCGGCACTTTGCGCTGCACGGGGTTAGACTAGTTTTATACGAAATAAATTATCATATTTGAGCCTAGATTCTCCTGATTTCTACGATCCATGGCTCGAATGAAAGCCAATTTGTTACCGATTCATTTAAACATTTTATGAGGATTGCGTTTCTTTTTGAGTTTAAGGGGATTCGCTACTGAAAAGGGTGAAATTTTTAATTAAGTGAAATAAATGGTTGAAACATTGCTTTTCTAATGTGGAATAGGGGAAAAAATACAAGAATATAAAACTTTAAAAAATTTCGTTTGGCCAGAATAAAATATTTACAACGTTTTTTGACGTTTTTTTTTAAAAAATCGGTATAACTAAAAAAATACCAATTGGATTTTATTAAACTTAAACTTTTTGAAGGGGATGAACTAAACTTCATATTTAGGTAGAATCATGCAGTAACCTTATTTAGTTAAAAAAATAGAACTGACTCTTGAAAATTTTGTTCACAAAATAACTCCTTTAAAAAAAATTGTTTTTTCCAAAATTTCACTTAAAACTCTAAATCTACCTAAATATGAAGGTAACCATCTATTGAACACGGTGTAAAAGCTTGAATGATGTACCTTTATTGGTTCCCAAGTTATATCAATTTTTGTGTTGAAAAACATGAAAATTCAAACTTTCGGGAAACTGCGATTGAATGGAATACTGCTGGAACACTATATTATATATCTTTAATGTGCTTTTTTTAGCAAAAATAATGCTAAAACATGCTTTTTATCATATTTTTCTTGTGCATTAGGACCTATAGAACAAAACTAGGCCCAAACAAATTTCCAAAATGTATCGATTTTTACCCATTTTTATAAGCGAATCCCCTTATGCTTAAACGATATATATATATATATATATATATATATATATATATATATATTTTAACTAAAGACAAAATAATGAAATAAAATAAATTTTACGTTGAACTAAGGATTTTATCTCAGGTTAGACGTGTCTGATTTTTAGATCAAAAGCTCAAATGAAAGTCAGTAGCTTACCGATTCAATGAAGACTTTAACGAAGATGGTTTTTTAGAACTTGAGGTACGAGTCCGTAACTAAGGATAAAAACTCTAAAATAATTGAGTGTTATATTGAATAAAGGATTGTTACTCAGCTTAGATTTGTCAGATTTCCAGGATAAATAGCATAAATGAATGTAATTTGTTTGCAATCCATGTAAGACCATAACAGTATTGTGTCTTATTTAGACATTGAGATAAGCCTTCAACTGAAGACTAAAAGCTAAAAACATTTTATTTTGAATAAAATAACATTCCTCGGTTTAATTGTGTGTTATTTTCATGATCAATAGCTCAAATGAAAGCTAATAATTTATTTAACGGTTTGAGACCAGAAATATGTATCTTATTTAGAATAATTTTTTCTACTAACTGTTTCAGAAAAATTGCATCTTATAGAAAATAAATATAAGGACCCCTCAAATAAAACAGCAGTCATCAGCAAATAGATACAATTTACCTCTTATGTCGATATTGGATAAGCTATTTATAGTATATCAAAAATAACATAGGTCCAAGCGTACTTACTTGCACCCCCTATAGTCTATTGATTGATTTAAGCTACCCACCCCACAAACTGAAACCACTCTCTCCCTGTCTGATACAATTTACCTCTTATGTCGATATTGGATAAGTTATTTATATGTATCAAAAATAAAATAGGTCCAAGCGTACTTACCTGCACCCCCTATAGTCTATTGATTGATTTAAGCTACCCACCCCACAAACTGAAACCACTCGCTGCCTGTCTGATAAATAACTAGAGAACCATGAAAGAGTTTTACCTACAGCCAATCAGCTTCATATTTCGCAGTAATTTCGTTCTGTATAAGGAATCAAAAGCTCTGGCAAGGTCAAAAAAGGTTAAGAGGTAGTGTCAATTATTTATTATACTTAAATTTATGTCTTTACTTAAATTAATCAGAGCATCGGAGATATTTTGATCAGGTCTGAACCCATACTGACAATTGGTTAGAATAGAATTTTGATCTAGATAATTAACCAGTTGTTCTTTTACAATATTTCTAACAATTTTAGGAAATACGCTAAGAAGAGATATAGGTCGAAAAGTTGATTGGTTGCTAATGTTTGATGATTTGTATATAGGGATAACTTTAGCTACTTTGAAATCGTTGGGGAAAATGCCTAATATAATACTGAGATTAACAATATACAATAAAGGCCTCAAAAATAAGTCTGCTTTTCCTTTCAGAAGGGATGCAGGGAAGCCGTCACACCCGGGTGCAGATCTCCCACGTAAACTGTTGATATGTCGTATTAGTAAGTCAGTATCAGTTACTAATGACAGTTGGAGTGTGTTGTTAGTCGCATAGTCATCCTCATTGACCACTGGCGCACCACTAGCATTTATTGCACTCGCAAGGTTTTGCCCGACAGTTGAAAAATATTGGAATCATTAGATACTTCCTCTGAAATATTTTATTTATTTCTGAATAGCTCTTATTGGTATATTTCTTAATTGGAAACCTATCTTTGGTTTTGTTACGCCCAGTTAATTCATTAAAAACGCCCCAGAACTCTCGTGGATTAGTACTATTATTTATTTTTTTGTCGATGGTAAATTTTTCTTTTCAACTTTAATAATAGAGTTTAGTCGATTCCTACATGATTTAAAATACATACTTATTTAATTAAGTTTGCATTAAAATGTTGCTTGGTTATTAATGTACTCAATTTATCTCTCTTTCGGATTGACTTAATAAGGCCGGTTGAAATCCAAGGTTTTATTTTTATTTAATCTTTGGTTGCGAATTTGTAGTTTGAATGATTTTATAACTAGATTTTTAACAATTTCAAGAAAATTAAAGGAGCTTTCGTTCACATCAGTAGTGCAAGTTACCGCCTACCAGTCTTGTTTTTTAAAAGTTTCCTGAATACTGTTTTGTCTAACTAATGCTGTGAGTCAGTTTCGTGATTGGAGTGGATTCGTGTGTTAGATTGCTGTTTTGCAGTACTTTAGTGATCAGTAGTGTGACTATGGACGACAGCAGCCCGCACATTCTTACAATTTGCATTACTAATTATACAATGATCTACTGTCGAGCTACTGTCGCTAACAAGAGTAGCTAACAAGAGCTACTGTCGCTAGTCACACGAGTAGGCTTGACAATGTAATATACGAAACCCTTTTCTGTTATTATGTTTGAATATCTCTCCACCCATTTGTCAGTCTTCATTATGTTTAAGTTAATGTCACCCAAAAGTATGTAAATTATGTTCCTGCTCGTATTGTCGTAGTAATGATCAAGTACGTCCAAAAAAAGTCAATGTCACTGTCGTTCATTCTGTAGAGTGCAAGTAAGTGATAACATCTGCCGTCAGTAGTCTAGCGTACACGTCGCCTAGCGTAACCTCGTGGGACTCAACTGCCAGCGACTTTTTGTAATAAACTACCGTTCAGTCATTCTTGTTCCTTTTCTGTTTAGTCGCTGACAAATCGGATTCCTCGAGTGGCGGAAAAACAGTATTGTCGCTATGCTATGTCTCCGACAGAACTATCATGTCAAACTTATAGAATTACGCATGAATGTTCAAGAATGACAACTAGGTTTCTACATTTTTATCCCCTCAGGGGTAGTTGACTTCAACTACACGGGTGTGGCGGCCCCGAGGTTCCCTAGCCAACCCCAGTTCCCTTCTCTTCTGTTCTGGGTTCTATGACCAGCATTCTTCTTCTTTTTGCTGGTTGTCTTTTCTCTTCTCTTTCCTATTGAAGAACTCTTCTTCCCTCTTCCTTTCCGTTTGTTTCTTCTGTTTCAGCCTAACCCCAGTAGTGTCAAGCGACCCGTGCTGAAGGGGTGAATGCCACCGGGCTCTGCAATCAGGTGGTGCTAACGGAGCCTCCAGGATACCGGGCGACCTCCTGGAGTATGCAGCCTTACCCGGGCATGCGGGGCTCTGCCCGGGCGGACCCTCACTTCCCTAGCTTCTCGTGGGAATCACATGGAGACTTTTGGAAACAACAGACCAGAACCACAACCCGAAGTAACCCTTGAGGTTACTTCGCCAAACAATCCCATCCCGGCCCCATCAGGGCTGGACCAAGCTCTCTCTGCGGGTGCCCCAAGAACTCAGGAAGTTCTGGAGCATTTCGTGGAGGAGGCAGAGGACTCCGCCCTCCAATTTCAGGAGGATATGGAGGACAAGCTGCTGCTGAGCCCCAAAACACCGGCTTCAACAGGGAATCTTGACGAAGAGTTCAACAAGCTCGAAGTCAAGCGTCCCAATCTTTCAACCAAGCAAAGAAGAGAAGCCTTGAAGGCGAAGCTTCTTGCTAGGGGAGAAACCTTCGACCCAGCCAAATGGCGAAGGGGAAAGAAGGGCAAGAAATCAAAGAAACCTGTCGCTGGCTCTGCCGTCACCCCTGAGGCGAGTCAAACTGCCGATGCGAGGGGGGCTAAGCGCCCTAGAGGCGAAACAGCTACTCCCCCTTCGGCAGAGGCTCCCTCTAAGAAGGTCAAGGGCAGGACCAGCATCAATGAAGATAAGCAGGCTCCTGAGGCATCTTCTAAAGGTGACTCCTACAGGGACAGGAGCGCAATCAAAGTAGCCATTGTCCCGCATGGCTACCCTGAGGCTAAGCTCACAGCAGAGCAAGGGGAAGCCATAGAGGACGCGGTTCTGGACCTCATCGAGCCTTTCGAGGACGGCTCCGCTCCTGTGTTTGCCGGAAGCTACATGGAGAGGGGTGCCCTCATCATTGCCTGCATCAACGACGCTACTAAGTGTTGGCTTGAGGCACTAACACCCACCCTACATCTCTTCGGGGATGAAATGTCACTCAAGGCTGGGTTACGCAAGGACATCCTGAGATCCGTGAGGATCTTCTTCAGAGCTCACCCTAAGCTCTCAAAGAAGACTCCAGAAAAGGTTCTCGAGATGTTAGCCAAGCAGAACCCGGCCCTCAAGGTCAGTGAATGGAAAGTGCTGCCAGTCAAGCCGGACCCGAAGGGATATGGATTCGTCTGTTTCCTGGATGAGGTCTGCTATGATGTGGCAGCAAACCACAGAGCCCACCTAGGATTCTGGCAAATCTCTTTTGTTACCTCTACAGCGAAGGATGATGGCCAGGATCCTACAAATCAACCTCCAACACAATAAAGCAGCTTCGGCTGCTCTATGCCAGGTCTTCCTTCAAGAAGGGATTGACCTGGCCCTCATACAAGAACCATGGCTTCATCAAGGCAAAGTCGCAGGCCTAGGAGAATCCAGAGGTAAGTTGATCTACTGCACATCTCTTAACAATGTCAGAACTTGTATTCTGGTAAGGAAAGCGGTGCAATTTCTAACCCTGCACGAATTTTGCTCTAGAGATATCACCGCTATATTGACTACCTGGAGAGCTGGGGGCAGGGAATGGAGCATCATTGCAGGCTCTGTCTACATGCCCTATGACTCCAGGGAACCCCCTCCATCAAGAGAGCTCGACCTCCTGGTGGAAACAGCTAGCACTGGCAGTCATCAACTTCTTCTAGGTTGTGATGCCAATGCCCACAATTCTTGCGGCTGGGGGAGCAGCGACACCAACGTCAGAGGTGAGGCTCTTCTCCAGTATCTCATTTCCAAGAATTTATACATATGTAATGTAGGCAATAATCCGACGTTTGTCACAAAAAACAGAAAGGAGGTTATTGACATTACGGTCTGTACTGAAGGAATTGCTGGAGTTGTGAGTGACTGGCACGTTAGCCAAGAGGCCTCTCTCTCAGACCACAGGTATATACGATTTCACGTCCAAGGCAATCACGACTCTCCCTGCTACCGAAACCCTAGAGGGGATGACTGGGAGGGCTACAAGTCCGACCTTCAGCCCCAGTTGAGGTCTGTTAGCAGGAGGGTCACCTGCTTTGCTGACATAGACCAGATCGCTTCTGATCTACAGGAAGCTATGGTCTGTTGCTTCCATGACAATTGTCCTCTTCGGCGTAGGAGCGGCGGCGCCAACACCAGGTGGTGGACTGCTGCGCTCAGTCGGCAGAGAGCCAAGGTCAGGAAGCTCCAAAACCAATGCAAACGGACTCGTATCTGGGAGCCGTATTACAAGGCACTCACGGAATACAGTCTGTCAATTAAAAAAGCTAAACAGAATTCTTGGAGGCAGTTTACTCAAGAGGTAGATAGACTCAGTGCAGCAGCTAGACTGCAGCGAGTGTTAGCCTCCAAACCAACTGGTCTCCTAGGATCCCTGAAGGATGCCGCAGGAAACTATACTTCTGGAAGTAGCGGAAGTCTCAAACTTCTCCTTGAGACTCACTTTCCAGGCTGTATCTTTGAGGGTGACACATCCAGACCTCTCTCTAGCGCCAAAAACAGCTCTTGGCCGAGGGCTGATCGTGAAAGCTGGAGGGTGGCAAGGAAAGTTGTTACTCTCTCCAAAGTGAAATGGGCAATCAACAAGTTTGGCCCTTTCAAGTCCCCGGGGGGGGGGACGGCATTCTACCTGCGATGATTCAACGCGGGCCAGATGCCCTCTTAAGCCTCCTTTGTGAATTATTCAGAGCCAGTGTGGCATACAGGTACGTTCCCAAGACCTGGCCCCTAAGCAGGGTGGTCTTCATTCCCAAAAGAGGAAAGACAGATTACTCTGCGCCAAAATCCTTTCGCCCTATATGTCTCTCCTCATTTCTCTTGAAGACTCTGGAGAGACTGGTCGAAAGATACATAAGAAAGGGAGTGCTTTCTGATACTCCCCTTCACCGCAACCAACATGCATACCAGCCAGGAAAGTCTTGTGATTCTGCCTTGCACCAACTGGTCAGCAGGGTCGAGGACAGCCTGGCTTGTAAAGAAATTGCCCTATGCACCTTCATGGACATTGAAGGGGCATTTGACAATGTAACATTTTCGGCCATGGTGCGGGGTGTGCGTGAGCGTGGACTTGAGCCTGCTCTTTGTGAGTGGATCGAGTCAATGCTCCGCTCCAGACGCACCAGGGCTGAACTCCTTGGGAGCTCTGTGGTGATCGCTCCCACGAGGGGTTGCCCGCAGGGAGGTGTACTCTCACCTCTACTGTGGAACTTTGTGGTTGACGGTCTCCTTCATGAGCTTTCCCACCGAGGTGTCTTTGCCCAAGGATATGCGGACGACATTGTCCTCATGGTGCAAGGAAAATTTACCAACACTGTAGCTGACGTCATGAACGTCAATCTCAGACACGTACTTGCATGGTGTCACAGGGAGGGTCTCAACATCAATCCCTCCAAGACAGTCGTAGTCCCTTTCACTAGAAAAAAGAACTTAGAGTCTCTTTCTAGGCTTACATTAGGAGGAACCAAGTTGGAGGTGTCTGGCTCAGTCAAGTACTTATGACTGACGCTGGATTCCAAACTCACTTGGAATGAACATTTTAACAACATACTGCGAAAATCTAAATGGGCACTTCTAGCGTCCAGGCGATTGGTAGGAGCAACTTGGGGCATCAAGCCCAAAATTGCCTTATGGCTGTATGAGGCCGTTGTAAGGCCTCAGGTAACGTACGGTTCGCTAGTCTGGTGGACAAAGGTGAACCAAACTACAGTCATCTCCAAACTTGAAAGCCTTTAGAGGCTCGGAACTCTTTTGGCTACTGGTGCGTTCAGGAGCAGTCCATCGGCAAGTCTTGAGATTGCACTCGGACTTCTACCCCTGGACATTCACATTAAGTCGGTGGCACGCAAGACAGCCTACCGACTTAGGATTGCCAATTTGTGGAGGGAAGGCCACTCCATTACTGGTCATACCTCCATCATCAAACTTGTGGCTAATGACCCCGTGCTCGACATGATCTCGGATGTCATGAGTACAGAGGTTATTTTCTACAAACCTTTTTCTGTGGAATTTCTTTCCAGGAACGACTGGGTGGCCGGAATAATGCCGTATTCAGGCAGAGGGAGACTTGTCTGGTACACAGACGGTTCTCTTCTTCGAGGCTCATCCGGTTTTGGGGTGTATGGTAAAGCTACTGGAACTGCGATTTCAGCAAGTCTGGGGGCTCACGGTTGACGTGCTAGGACCTCTTGAGTCTATCCCCACTGCCCAATCAATCAATCAATCAAATCAAACAATGATCTACTGTCGAGCTACTGTCGCTAACAAGAGTAGCTAACAAGAGCTACTGTCTCTAGTCACACGAGTAGGCTTGACAATGTAATATACGAAACCCTTTTCTGTTATTATGTTTGAATATCTCTCCACCCATTTGTCAGTCTTCATTATGTTTAAGTTAATGTCACCCAAAAGGATGTAAATTATGTTCCTGCTCGTATTGTCGTAGTAATGATCAAGTACGTCCAAAAAAAGTCAATGTCACTGTCGTTCATTCTGTAGAGTGCAAGTAAGTGATAACATCTGCCGTCAGTAGTCTAGCGTACACGTCGCCTAGCGTAACCTCGTGGGACTCAACTGCCAGCGACTTTTTGTAATAAACTACCGTTCAGTCATTCTTGTTCCTTTTCTGTTTAGTCGCTAACAAATCGGATTCCTCGAGTGGCGGAAAAACAGTATTGTCGCTATGCCATGTCTCCGACAGAACTATCATGTCAAACTTATAGAATTACGCATGAATGTTTAAGAATGACAACTAGGTTTCTACATTTCGGATTTCTATTTTACTCTCAGAACTTTTCCCCCATGCACATGGCAATCAGAAGCACCCCATGCAGGATGGGTTTAACTCATCAATTTAATTTATCTCACCAAAACTTCAGAATTGTAATTTCTACGTTGATTAAGATTAGAGTAAGGAATGTTATACATTTTTTCGGTCAAGTAAAATGTTATATAACAATGTGCATATTTATTGTCATCTTTTATTATTATGTTATATTTGTTGTATTATCATATTTGTATAATGTAGGTCCAATTAATTAAGTAAAAACTGGTAGGCGGGAGCACAAGCAAACAAATGCCTACCGATGAAATAGACGAGTATCAGAATGTTAACTGTAAGGACGTTTTGTATAGCAAAGACCTTGGCAATGTTTTTTTCAGATTCATACAACAGTATAAATATATTTCAGCAAAATATTATAAGTATAGTGAAAAATATAGACGATTTTTTCATTGTTCTGCAAGGTCTAAAGAATAAATATCATAAATTAACTCGGGTTGATCAATATGAATCAACAACGTGTACTACCTTTAGCGGGATTATTATAAAAAGAAAATTCTTAAATGCAACTATTGTAACTATTCTTTAACAATGATGTCAGCTTGATATTAAAGGTGTAAAATAACCGTACGTAGGTGCACAAATTGTCTTATTTTATTCACTGATTATATAACATACACCATACAAGACGTAACCAAAGTGTTTAAGTATTAAAAAAGGTATTTAAGTACTTAAATAGGAATTTAAGTGTTAGTGCCTTAGGAAGGCCTTTAGGTATAAGTATTTGAGGTATTTTAAGTATTCAAAAATATTTAGGAGATATATTTGTTATTGGATGTAATATTTAAATAAATAGCATTGTACTTATAATTCGTACGACAAAATTGTATTCTAATAGTGCATCTTGCATTAAAAAACTATATTTAACATTTTGATTGTTATTCTAGAAAAAAATGGTTGAATCGTCGAATTAGACAAAAATTGTTGCTTCTGTGTACGAGTAAATAAATAATATTCACTTTTTATGCAAAAAAAGAATTATTACTTCGTTCTTAAAAAATAGTTAATTCTATGTTAAAACAAATTAATGACATTGCTTTTCCTTGCAAATAAAATTACTTAAATTAGATGTAACATTGAAATAACTAGCAGTGTACTTATAATTCCTATGGAAAAATTGTATTCTACGGTAACATATAGCAAGGACTAATAAAAATCAAAATGCAGGTTTTATGACGTTAAATTCTTAGTGCTTAGTTATGACGTAATTAATTACTTGCAGTATAAATTTAAGCAACAGAACATTGGCTACTATGTAAACATGATTTTCACTATGAACACCTTAATAGGGATACAAAATCAGACCGCTTTACAAAGTTTATGTATCCGGATGTTGAACAAAAAATCTCTCTCCTTCGAAATAAATAAGAGTGCATATTGCATTACAAAACTCATTACAGAATTCCCAATGATGATGGCCAAAGATCTACTACCCTCATCCCTAAGTTTGAAATCAATGAGTTTAGATTTTCCAGTATTGACCGGAAGATTGTTATCTTCTAACCACTGCAGTAAAAGAATACTATGAAAGCCTTTATTTCAGTACCAGTTATTGTGTGATCATTTATACTAAGGGAAGTATCGTCCGCAAACAAACAAATATCTGAACTTGGGGCAATATCATTAATGAAAATTAAAAAAAGAGTCGGCCCAAGGACCGACCCTTGAGGGACTCCGGAACTAACAGCTACTTCACAAGATTTATGAGAGCTTATACAGCCCTTATTGTCAAAGTAATTTACCTTGACTGCCTGTTTCCTGTTCAAGATAGACGACGAAATCCAATTTAAGGTAAACCTCTAAAACCTAAACATTCCATATTTTCCAATAGTAAACCATGATTAACCATGTCAAAAGCTTTGCTTAAGTCAAGAAAAAGGCCGAAAACATATTTGTGATCATCTAAGGCTCTTGAAATATTTGAAATGATACTGAACATAGCATTGACTGTGAAGTTATTTTACTGAAAACCAAATCGATTTTTAAAAAGAACGTCATTGAAATCCAAGAATGGAAAGTCTGTTGAGAAAGATTTTTTTTAGTATCTTGGAAAATGTGGATGTAATTGATATGGGGCGATAGTTATTACCATCAGCAGCATTACCCTTCTTGAATAAAGGTTTGACTACAGCTGCTTTAGGGACTCCGGGAACACTCCCTATTCAAAAAAAGAGTTGGCAATATGAGCCAGCGGACTAGCAAAAATATTCCCACACTTTTTAATAACCTTAAGGACACACCACCCCTACCGGTCGAGTCACTGCTTTCAGGGATCCCACGACCTCCAACACTTCATTCTCATGTGGGGGCCTGTTTTTGAAACGGTTGAGAGTTGAGTAGTGAGTAACTCGTCATGTCACCTGCCAGCTGATGGTAGCATTGTTTAAACTACCACGTGGGATGTCAACGTTTCAGACGGTACATCTGTCAAACTAGAAAGCCAAATGTAAACATTGACCAATTTAAGGAATTACCTCTTTTTTCGTAGCTTTAACTAAACTTTTTGGGTAAATTTATAGGTCAATTTAGTTGTAAAGTATTTTATTAATAGTTCAAAGGCTATCCGAACGCATTAAAATATTTATTATTAAAAAGTAATCATAACCTAATTGGAAAGGCTTTCCATGATTACTATTATTACTTCCTCCAAAAGAGAAGAAGACAAATCTTGTTTCCTGTCAACTCACACGTTTTTACTCAACAGCCTATTGCTTGGTAGGTAAAAATGGTTGGATTGGTGAGTTTCTCAATTTATATGATGTCTATATTTAAATTATGAATTTTTAAGATTAAATGCCTATTCAAATGATATCCACAGAAGTTGTGGGGCTGAATTCATTCAGTTAGGAATATTTTTATTTTTATCTATGGATTCATTTTATAACTAGAAACAAGTAACTTTAGGGTTGAGTGACTCAATCACTCGCCAACTCAACCATTTCAAAATTAGGGTCCCAGTGGTGCTAAAAAAATGCTTAAAAACTCTACTTAAAATTAAGTTAAAGAGATCTTAATTAAAAAATTGTTTTAATTGAGTTGATACAATTTGTTGGTTTTCACTCAGAACTCCTACTAAGTTGAATAATATTACAACATTAAATTGTATTTGAATAATAATTATAATTTTTGACGTTATGGTTATGCAGAAGTAGGAAAACTATTATCTTTGTTACGAAGAAAACTCGAATCAAAATTCGAGCGAGAATCTTAAAACTCGGCTCGACTTAAAAAATCACTACTCTCACACCCCTATTGATAATGTGTCACAAGACTATGTTTACATTAGAAAAAGATTTCCCTCAAATGTGCTGGATTCGTGAGTCGGTGGCGCAGTTGGTGGCGCACTTGGCCTCGGAACTGTGGCAGCGGATGTCGCAGGATCGAGTCCCGACGTTGTCGCATACTTTAGCAGTACTGGTTCTCGTTGTACTGTACCAGCTCACTCCTTGCTTTGTTTGATAACTTCCACGCACAGGCCTGAGGTCCATGTGGGGGAGGGGACAGATCGAAGGTAAAAAGAGGCCGCCACCCTCTTTTCTTTAAAAAAAAAGATTCATTAAGGCGGCGAAAAGTTTTTTTTGTGAACTTCTCACCCTGAGACCTAAGGTAATAACTTTTCCTTATTGGGGGAAATTCGCTTAAAGTTATCAAGCAAAGCTCTTTAATAAAAATTGTAAGAAGTGCAAGAAAAAAACGATCAAAAGATTCTGAATGTTATTTGTATGTGAAAAAACAAGTAAAAAGCTGTACCGAGAGAGAAAAATTTAGTTTGCTCCTTGTATAAATAACTAAGAAAACTAGACAAACATGAAAGTGTGATTTTCTTAGCATTACAACAAAATAAGTTTTAATTGTAATGAAGCAGGTTAGTATTTGCTCTTGTATCTAAAGCAGGGTCGGTCCCTGGCTCGTTACGAACTTAAACAGCGAAACTAACAACAGACCCCTCCTCGTAAAACTTGTCCCTCTGGCTAAGTTGAGTGTATTTGCAGCACTGTATTATCTCATTAACTCAACCTGGTTTTATCTGCCACTCACTGGTACTCTACCTGGAAAATCTTTGAAAATAAAACTAACTTACCAATTTTTTATACACAAACAATCTGCAACAGTTAAAATGTAATTTACGTTAATTAATAAGTATTGAACTTAAAAAAAATCACAATTGACTATTGAACTTATAACTATATATATACCTTATAACTATTTACATACTTATAACTATTGAACTTATCACTTCAAATGTTGTTTTATTTTGTTGCACAATCAAAATCTAAGAGATATTTAATAGTCTAATGTTTTATGTCAACCTATTAGGTAAGTTAAATCTGAGTTGTGTTCGGAAAATTATGTAGCAAGGATTGCTCTACTGATGAATGAGCTGTAATCTTTGGCTTTTCATTCAAGTTAGGGCTTATAGCTGACGAAGGCTGGATGTAAGAATATATACGCTATGTAAGAAAATACGCTTTTTGGCATGTGTACTGCCACACAATTCCAAATTCCTATAAAATAAAATCTGATTTTTACTTAATTTTTCAGAAGAGAAAAATTTTACTTTTTTTATGATTTTTACTGAATATCCCATTTCGCCCTAACATTTTATATCTCACCGAGAAGTTTCAACCCGTTGATATTAAAACTCAGAGAAAAATTTTAATTTTGTGATTCACCAATGGCACGTAGAAAACTTTGGCTACAGTACTTACTTTTATTAAAATCTGTTCCCAAAACACATGTCAGTGTGGTGTTTGTAGCACTACAGGTATGTATATTGGCAAGGATGATTAGTTGAATACCTAATACAGTAGCTATGTAGAAGGGAATATGTCTCAACTACGTAACGTTATATTCACCTGTAGGTAGATCAAGTATAATACTATTGAGATAACAATAACAATAAGTAAGAAATTATTGAATGAAATTCAGGAAATATTGACAACATTTCCAGTAATTTGACACGTCAATCACAAAATTTGGTCTAAAATAAAGGTGTTTGCGAGCTCACAAAAAAGGTTATTTTTCGAGGAATTATGTAATAATTCCTTAAAAAATAACGTTTTTTATAAGCTCACCGAGACCTTTACTTTGAGGTGTCAAATTATTTTGTTTTGTCAATATTTCCTGAATGTTGTTCATTTTCCTTTAGGTGAAAAAGCATTGCCACATTGGGGATGTACTTAGTCCCACAAATTTACATGTATTTCTCATGAAAGGGACATTTATTTAAGTACTAGCTGACCCGACAGACGTTGTCCTGTCTTCTTTATGAATAGTTTTTTTAGTTTAAATAAATATCAAAATAGTCACATCAACAACATAGCTTTTAATCTAAGGCTTTTTTCATATACAACATTGTTAATTTTGTTTTCTGGTGCAAAAAAATATTTTTTTAGTGTTCCAACACGGGAACAGGCGACACACGATTGGCTATGTGAAAATCATAGACTTTCAAGACGACTGACCATTTAATTTGGACATTGCAAATGCAAGCTGCTGGAAATTGTTGCCTCTTAAAGTCAAAGGGCGTATCGTTTGGTATCATTTGGATACGTGGAATAAAAACGTCTTCACCTTTGTAGTTTTTTTTTTGCGAAATCGTTGCCTCAATTATGTTATTAATTAATTTTTCCACCGTCAGCTGAAAAATTAATTAATAAAAAAATTAATAATTAAAAAATAATTAATTTTTTCGTCACTGTGCCATTACAAATACGTAGTGAGTTAATGCTCCGCAACACAATAATTACTGAACCGACTTTTAGCTAAATGGATATCCTTCATTATATTAGCTGATATCACATAATCCATTTCATTCGGTTTTATCTCTCAACCAACCAAGGATGTGTGCGTGTTGCAACCTGCGTTTTTGTCATTCTACTGAATATGTCCCACAATGCGGTTCGCCGAACATGCAATGCTTAAAAATATAATCCATGAGTAACTTTGATTTCCTTTTAAAAACTCTTGTGGTAATATGGCGACCAATGGGAGATTGGCCAGGAAATAATTCTTGTAGAATTTCTGACCAATTTGAATTGAACGTGAACGTAATAAACAAATCTGGTGTACCATAATGACGTACATCCAACTTAGCATCCTGAGCGTACTCATGCGCATATGTCGCGGACTTCCGACTATGTTGTTGGGAGAATAGTCACTCTGCCGTCATTAAATGTATTTCCATCAGTATTGGTAGCATCCCGAAGATGTACGTATTCCACGGAACGAAGTTTTGCCTGGTTCAACCTGATATGCCAATGGTGTCAATTGTAGTTGGCCACTGGTGCAGTACATTAAAGGAGCTTCATTTTTAAACCTAAAATCATTGCAACTGTTGACACACAGTGTTCATTGAGCCAATAGCAACTATTAGCAATAAACTGTAATCGATCGTCGCGTTATTATTAATTGAACGCAGATCAATGGGGGTAGAATGCAAGATCTCCTCGTTGATGGTTTAGACTAAATAAAGCACATTCATCTTCATTTCGAGACTCGTTTTGCTTGCTCGAAAGTGTCCTACAATCACAGCACCGCGTTCTCTACGGCCCAGGTTGTTGCGTCGAGGGTAACGTGGCATTTTCAAGAATCAGAATCAATGTTATATTAAACTTAAAATATAGTCATGATTTTGGTGAACTGTGAACTCAAACACTTCTCAACCTCTCTGGTCGAATAAAAAACTGCAGTTTTTCACACACTCATGTAAGGTTTGCAATATTAATTTTTCCAAAACCAAAGGAAACTATGAGGATTTATCTTCATTTCTGAACATCCTAAAAGGTTAGATAGATAAAAAGGTAGATTCACGTGTCATGTAATCAGAATTCTTCAGATATAAAAAGTAACTCTTGACTAGACCTTTTAATTTCACAAAATCCTTGAACTACAAAAGTAAATAATCCAAGTGTAAATAAATAAACACATATTTCAAATCCACATTTGTTTACATGTCAACATATGGTTATGATTTGAATCGAGGTACAGTCAAATACCCCCGTTGCAGCAGACCTGCATACTCAGTGAATTTCAAATGTCAAAAAAATATTTCCATCCAATGTAGTGAGATAATGACATGTTTTCATAATCTCTATAAAATATGGGGAATGAGTATGCAGGTTTGCTGCTACAGGCGTGATAGATAATTTAATTTCAATATTTATTAGATCTTATCTAGAAGAAGCCATATACCAATTTTTATCAAGAAATGTTCAGAAATAATGAAGATATGGTTTTTTTTTATTGCCCATTAGGATAACATGGGGATTGCAGGTTTGCCGCCACAAAAATGGAAATTACGGTGATTTTAGACTAAAATACATTAAATCTCATCTAGATGAAGCCATAAACCAAGTTTTAATAAGATATGTTGAGAAATAAGCGAGATATAGAATTTTACTTATTCTCCATAAGGTTAACATTGGGACAACGTACTGTGTTTACCACTTTCAGTATCTCGGTAGCCAATGAGCATAGAGCAATGGTTGAAAATATCAAATTGTTTGTTTTTTTGAGCCGAATTCAATGGTGCTAACCAAAATTGGATTATTCTTATTTTTCTATGTGAAAACCTCAAAAAACCCATTTTTGTGGGGGTTTATCCCCCTTTACCCCGCCTTCCAGTGGTCCGATCGGGCTGGTTTTCGAACTCATCCGAATAATAACTACTTTACACCCCTTTGCCAAATTTCATTCCGATCGGACCATTTTTGCGATCGCTATCGTGCTTACAGACACACACACACACACACACACACACACACACACACACACACACACATATATATATATATATATATATATATACACACACACACACACAAATTTGAACGAATAGTGTTTTTTGCTTCTGGGGGTCCTAAAAAGAAAAGTTATCATGGTCTCGGGCTTAGGTCTTACCATGAGACCTACGGCAATATCTTCTTCCCTATAGGGGAAATTCGCTAAAAGTTCCCGGAATGAATTTTTGTAGACATATAGCGCGATCGCCTGCGGTAAATTTGTCTTGCAGTAGTTGGTACGACTCCTTGGGAGGGCATATCGGTAGTGGTGGTATAGCTGACTTGCCGTAGTGCAGCATTGGAAAGGGCTTTTCGTGTACCTGCAAGTCGACGTTGTCGGATTTTTGAATAATGACATTTCATAAACAGCGCACTGGGTGATGCTGATAAAGAAAATATTGGGGGATTTCTTCATCGTCTTTTCTCCATAAGCTTGAATTAACAACTCAAGAGTCTCACTGACTGATTTTTAAAGTAAAACAAGAACAATGTTCCTGTGCTGTTCATGAAATGCCATTTTTCAAAAATCCGACAACGTAGACTTGCAGGTACACGAAAAGCCCTTTCCAATACTGCACTACGGCAAGTCAGCTATGCCGCCACTACCGATATGCCCTCCCAAGGAGTCGTACCAACTACTGAAAGACAAATTTACCGCTGGCGATCGCGCTATATGTCTACAAAAATTCATTCTGGGAACTTTTTAACTGTACCTCGTAGTTCTCCAGTTACTCCATCAGAATGCATACATGGTCAAGTAACTTTTAGGGGCCAGTGGGAGAGAGCCTCAGGGTCGAATAAAAAATTTTATTTCACACATACCTTGTCCTAAAAATACGAAGAAAACAAAAAAATATCCAATTTGGTGCTCAAATAAAAAAGTTTTTAATTTGGAAGAAATTGGATTGTTTTTATTTATTTAGGTAAGATTAACATTGCAACAACGTACTTACTGTGTTTACCACTCGTCGAATTGATTTTTATTTATATAGATAGATAGACTAGCTGATCAACACGGTTTTATCCGTGAAAAAAAAAACAGATAAACCTCCTTGAATCACAGATGATCCTTGAATAATTCATGATTTAATGTTAAGGTTGCCATGACAACTACATGAGCGTCTCTATACTTTAACATTGAAACTTTGATGTATCATAGGGCGTAGACCTGAGGTAATTTTAAAAAATCCGTTCTTAGTGGATGTCTGTGCCCTGAGAGGAACGTTCATGCAAAATTTCAAGGTTCTAGGTCAAGTAGTTTGGGCTGTGCGATGATAAGTGAGTGGTATTTGACAAATATATAGTAGACTAGCAGAACCCGTGGCTTCGCTCACGATAACAATTATCGTCTAACCTTGATATTATGAAGAATCTAGAGGACTGAATAGAAAATATTTATATCAAGGAATATGTCATGTAGAGATATGTTTGTTTTATGGCGGAATGTGGGATAAAATGTAGATACCACAGTAGGATGTAGGATACCTTAGTAGATAGTGAAGGTTTTCTTTTCACCGTTATAACTCGAAAACGGCCGGACCGATTTTAACACCAAATGTGTCGATTTTAAGGTACTTCCTTGTAGATTTACCATTACGTCCCTGGATTGCCTAGTAGGGCATCAATTAAGTACAGTAAAGGGCTGAATGTTCGAAACAGTTATGGTGCTATCCGTGGGCAGTATTTCAAACTCGATTTACTTAGTTTTTAACTTAAAATATGGACGGGTAGGAATAAAGATCAACCACTGATTGCAGCATTTATTTTTCCGTGAAAAGCCGGGACACCGTCGAATTAGATGAAAAAGGAATTTGCCAAATTATTGTAACTGGCATGATTGTAATTAAAAACATGAAGGACGGCCTAAGGAAATAACTATAGCTCCCGCTGCCTAAAAATATGGTACCACATAATGAGCTTATGATTGAACGTATAAGGTACGAAACTAAACCAAATGTAACTTTTATATAGTACGAATAACCTAACAAAATCATCAAAACAACCACAAAACCATGATAAAAGGAATCAAATTATAAATCAGCTGCAACAACGTATCCGTTTGTGAAGCTAATATGCTTGATTGAATAAAATTGGAAATTTAAACAAAAGATCATCCATTACATTAACATGGGGCATTTTCAAAGCTTCAGCTCCACGAAAAACCTCTAAAAACCTCGAATTAAAAAAATCCGTTCTTGGTGAATGTCAACACTCTGTAAGGAACGTCCATGCAAATTTTCAAGGTTCTAGGTTAAGTAGTTTTGGCTGTACATAGGATAGGTCAGTGGTATTTGACAAAAATACAGTAGAAAAGATAGTATAAATATAACTTACAATCAGGGATTTGTATAATTTATAAATTTTTACATAAGTAGATCAAAGAATCATATCATTTCAGCACATTCTATTTGTGACTGAAAAACCACTGTTCTTTTCTCTTTCCATCTTACTGGGATTTCTCAGCCACAAAAGGCAGTATGCTCTTCACGTTTAAAACTGCGTAACTCCCGCTACCGAAATATAGATGGTGCCACTTAACTAATTAATGGTGGATTTTATCTAAAATAAATATAACTTTAATATAGTACATAATTATGTCCTTGAAACAAATCAACAAAAATCAATGAAGCCATAATCAATCAATTTATTATCATCTGTATCAATGTATACATTTCCGAAGCTAACTACCAGCTGATTGTTTTATGAACATTAAAAATGTAAACAAAAATCGTCCAACATACTTTTAAATGGGAAAATTTGAAAACTTCGGCCTTGCCAAAAACCCCTTTATACTACGAATTTTGTAAAATCCGTTCTTAGCGGATGTCTACGCCCTAAGAGGAACGTCCATGCAAAGTTTCAAGGTTCTAGGTCAAGTAGTTTGGGCTGTACGATGTTTCCACTGAGTGGTATTTGACAAATATATAGTAGATTAATAAAATTAGTGCTTACCTTGTAAATGGTTGAACAAAATATACATTTTATATACTTTTCTTACAGGAAATTGGAAAATCACTGTTTACATAAACACACATTTTCATTTTCTTTTAGCCTATCTTTAATTATCGTATGATTTATGGTTTGCCCTAACTTGGTCTAGCTCAGCTGATTAAATAGTGAATAAGTCCTTAGTAATGTTTGTTCAAAATAGCTGCCATAGGCTTAATATGTTTGAAATGAAAGATTGATATATTTTTACAATAAATTTTATTATTTAAATACAATAATATTCTTCATTCCTATCGGGATACATAACATGCTTTACAATCTGAGGGATAAATATTATATTTTTTAATATTCAAATTAAGATACTTGATAAAATAGGGAACTGAGTCCTATGCAATATGTTTCACATACAAATAATGATCAGGGGTTGGTTTCGTGCCTTGAGTGAATATCAGAGGAATAATTTGATCAATAATTGAAATAACATAAAATTTAGGTTAATTTATGTCACTTAAGTTCAGTTCAAGTTTTTAATAAATAGAAAAGCACTTAAAAAGTTAATCTTCAAAAGGTCAACACCAAAATGTCCCCAACAATGGTTGACCTCATGGTTGTTCTAGGTTTGGCTTCTCAAATTTAAAATTAATTTTCAAGTAAAATTTCTTGGTGATAAAACTTTCTTCAATTATTAATAATACTAATTCGTTCATTTAAATGAATTCTTGCTTTCTTCTTCTTGAATTCTTGAATTCTTTTTGAATTAGTTTATTAAATGAATTTTTCTGGTTGAAAAATATGTGCCAATAATATTTACTCAAATTTATTGAGGTCTGATGTATTGTTCAAAATGGAGAGGTCTTACTAATCCTGTAGGCTTCTGGAGAAGAGTTATCTATACAATGAAGTATAGATTTCATTCCTATTCTCTCCACCTATTTCCTATTTCTCTCCACGCACCGTTGACTAAGTGAAAAATTTCAGGCCTTGTGCTCTGAAAATACTAATTAAATGGGATAACACCAAGGTCGGGGCCTTTCATTTTATATTATTTAAATTTTAACACTCCCTGCTTTTTACCATGTCATGAATCTTTAGAGGCTTCTCTCCTACTCTTCTTGCTCATTGTTAGCATTGTTGGAATAAAATTTTGTACATCACACATGTTGTTTTGTAGATTTAGGTAGCACAATTCACATTTAGGCACTTGCAAGCCATCACACTTTCACTGATTTTATTATGTATGGAAGTATTGATTATTTATTTTAATAAATTGGATATTTCAAACAGCTTTACAAATATAAGTGTGGATAGGTGGTTTTTACTCATTAATCTTAATCTTAACTCATTAATCTTAACTTTGGAGGTGTAAAATATTATCAAATATTATTTTAATTTATTATTAATAATATTGAGTTTGAGATTCATGTAATATTACAAAATTTAATGTTCTTTAATTTTAAAATTTAATAGGGAATACAAAAAGTTGATCGTTTTCAAGATATTTCGGAAAAACCAAAAAATTATACCTTCAGACCCCCCCCCTTCCGTCCCCCTGCTCAAGGGCTACGGACAGTGACTTTTGATATCTTCACCTCCTAACTAGTCCAAACAAAGCTGTAAAGTCAAACATTGTGTTCGATGCAATTTCCTCTATACCTTTTTTTGAGCATTCGTTGCCTGGACTATATTGAGATAATAATAACAATAAAACAGAAATAATTTAGCTGTTTCAAATATAAGATCTTGTATGGCTTGGGCTACAACTAATTTGTTAAAGTTATTCTTTTTTCCTTAGTCAAACATTCACATAAGTTTTTACTCTTTCCCTTGAAACAATAACGATCATAATGTCAACCAAGATTCAATTCTTTCATTAAATCTTGGAATTCAAAGTTGTAAGTAAATTATTTTAAAGTAATTATGTGTAAAGTTGTAAGTTTTATGAGGATCGATTTAAAATTTTTATCTAGAAAACTTCTTACACTGTATATTTTGTTTGATGACAAATAGGTGTTAAATGCACAGTATATTTGTCAGAAGCCACTGACGTATCATCGCGCAGCCCAAACTTCTAGTCCAGAACCTTGGAAGTTTGCATGAAGGAAAGCACCTTTTATAAAGTAAGCATCCCCTAAGAACGGAGTTTTCTAATACGAAATTTTAGATTGCTTTTGGGACGGGTTGAAGTTTTGGAAAAAATACGTTTGTACCCACTGTACAATAAACCCGTATTTTGTAAACATATAGACGAATGATCCAATCTCAAAGAAGCTTAAAAACGTAAGTGTAGAATTTATTTTTCTACATTCTAATCCTATGCATTTTTATTATTAATAGTTTTGGACTTACTTTGCAAAACCTGCTAAATGATTCAGGTACTCGGAGGATTGGAGGGCAGTGCGTTGTCTACTTATTCAGAGTCATACCTCGAGAGCACTTAGGGTCAGTGGTCTTGGGTTAAAATGTAACAGGTATAAAGAAGCTTTTTTGTGTTTTTCGACGTCTGTGCCATTTTTTTATGTTTTTATCGGGAATGGTCCAAACCCGGGTCTTGTTACTAGATAACGGCGCGATCTTTTGTTAGATATAGCATCATTAATTCGTAGCCATGTATTGTATATAATGTATACATTTTATATATACATATATATATATATATATGTAAATCGAGATCGTTAAAGGTTAAAATACCCTCATTGCAGCAGACCTGCATAATCAGCGAATTTCAAATGCCAAAGAACATATTTCCATCTAACACAGCGAGATTTGATTCGTTTTGGTAAGCTCCATAAGAATGACCTGGAGAAGGAGTATGCAGGTTTGCTGCAACAGATGTATTGAAACTGGGTGGTTTTAATTCAATATTTAGTAGATCTCATCTAGAAAAAGCCTTTTACCAAGTATTATCAAGATATGTTATGAAATAAGGAAGATATAGAATGTTTTTTATTTCCCATAAGCATAACATGGGGAATGAGTATGCAGGTTGCTGCCACGAAAATGAAAATATCAGTGATTTTAGACCAAAACGCATTACATCTAGATGAAGCCACAAACCAAGTTTTATTAAGATATGTTGAGAAATAAGCGAGGTATAGAATTTTACTTATTTCCCATAAGGTTTAGTACGTGTGGTTAGTGTAAATTTTCACCAAAACCTTGCACTCTTTGATACAGCTTAACCACTTAGTATGTGTATAGAAGATACCTGTAGAAGTATTTTCGTCCGAAGATCCAACCTTGAATTCGTGTAGAACACCCCCATACAGCCATTAAAGATGGCCGCCATTATATTCATAAATTGCTATATAACTCCGGTAATAGTATTCCGATCTTGATAAACCTTTTGTGTTTGAAAGATAATTTTAAAATAAAACTTTTTTGCATGTAACATTTTTTTCTAAAGTTAATAGTTTTCATTGTATATTTAAAAACTAAATTTTCCATTTAATTCCATGGGAAAGTCTAATTCCTCAATAAAATGCGTTTTGAGGGGCTCAACAAGGCTATGGCTAAATTTAGAATATTCTCTAGGTTGAAAACGTATACGCACAAAAAGTTTATTCCAATAGGTCAACTATTATCAGAATAATGGCCTCAAAAAGATATACGTACAGGCCATTTTCCGAGTTAGCCTAGTATTTCGGTATTTTATGGAGTAAAAAAAACTATTATTGAAGTGAAATCTGCATAAAAATGAAGAAAAATAACTAAACGACCGAGAAAATCGATCATAATAGTATAATTCTAGTTTTTCATCCATTTTGAAGGTCAAAAAAAGAACTTTTTGGTCGCCCCATGTTAAGCATAGGGAAAAAGGACAGGCTCAGACTTTGATCGTAATAAATACTTTATCCGTCGGTATAAATGAATAAAAATTCATGAACATATTTAACATAAACATTTGAACGATATAGCCTAAAAACATCTTGGATAAACAATCGCTAAACATAATTTATACGTATTTTAAAATGATTTTTAGTGGCAAAATTATGCTCTGCTGCTAGCGTCTCCTGTGAGAAAATAAAATCTACGGAGGATGCACTTTTGGATTTCACAAATTTAATTTACAACAGCCTTAATGACAGTAATACAACAACTGGTCTCTTTGTTGACTTTAAAAAGGCCTTTGACTTTGTCAATCACGACATTTTGCTATATAAGCTGGAGGCGGCAGGGATCAGAGGTGTGGCGCTCCAGTGGTTCCGCAGCTATCTGTCTGGCAGAGAGCAGCGCGTGCGGGTTGGAGGCTGCCTCAGTGCGCCTCTACCCGTCACCGTGGGGATTCCTCAGGGATCTGTGACCTCCGGTGTCCTTTTCCTAATTTTTATAGGTCTTGAAAATGTTTAACTTAAATATCGTAAAGATATAAAACAAAAATATCTAAAATAAAAGTTATTCTTAGCAGTTTAATTGAAGAGATTTGGCGAAGTACTCGCCAACACGCATAGTCGGCGCTAGGCTCGCTTGCGCCAAATTCCAAAAGAGGGCGCCAGCAGCAAGGCTGAATTTCACTACTATATACTGTGTTGCGATTATTGAAATAATGAAATAATGAATTTATTTCCTTCCAAACAAAACAATACAAAGGAAACATAATATTATCTCGGAAATTAACTGGCCACGATAACCAGTTCATGTGGCCAGTGTACACAAAAACTTATATTTATTAAACAAGGTCGAGTCCAGTCTAGTCAAACTTGCTGTTCACTACTCCCCGTGGCGATTACAAATTGTAAGCCTACAGAAGTCTGCCTAGTTCAAAATATGCCAAATCTTATAAGATAACTACATTTCTGTATTAAAAATAAAAATGAAACATATTTTTATGATTTTCATTAACGTAATATGGTCCTCAAAGATGAAGTTTCACTTATATCAAACAACCAGTTTTTTATTCTTTTACAAAATACATTCAAAGAACTGCATCTTTTCAAATTCATAGGTATTTTGTTGAACAAAAAAGGCCCTAAAAATAAAAACGATTGTTTAAAAATCTCTTTATTGACTTTTGGTGTTCTGAAAAGCATGTTATCAGTACTTCTCGTACTATAAAAAAGGTTTTCATTTCCGTTATTCCCACATTTAATGAAAAATAATCGTCAAACTTTAAATATAAAAAGATTCTGAATAGGTAAAATTTTCATTTGAGAATAGAGAGGAAATGAACTGTCTCTTATTTGTTTTCTTAAAATTATTCGTAAATAGTGATTCTGAGTTACTCTTAATCGATTTATTAATGTTTTAAAAGTTCCGCCCCAGCATTCTAAACCATATTGTAGTCTGGAATGTATAAGAGCGTAGTATAACGTTTTCAATAAGGAAACTTCACAGATATTTCTTAAAAAATAAAATTTTCTAATTAAACGTTTAATTTTGATATGCAGTTGGTGAATATGCAACCCAGGTCATTTTACTGTCAAACGTCACACCTAAGTACTTAAAAAAACTTTACTTTTTCCAATTTTTCACAAGTACAAATTAATCTATGACAGTCTTGAGCGTGATAAATAATAGGTGAGGTAAATTCGAAATCACGGAATCAAAATTGATGTACTTCGTTTTGCTAACGTTTATTTTGTTTGTAGAGCACCAATCTTGTAAAATATTCAGATCATGCATCATCATTATTCTTATATGTTCTTTGTCTTTGTGGGAATAAAGGAAACCAATATCATCGGCAAAAGCTTGGATTTGTCCGTTAAAATTTTTATAGAGTAAATCATTAATAAAAATTAGGAAAAGGACACCGGAGGTCACAGATCCCTGAGGAACCCCCACGGTGACGGGTAGAGGCGCACTGAGGCAGCCTCCAACCCGCACGCGCTGCTCTCTGCCAGACAGATAGCTGCGGAACCACTGGAGCGCCACACCTCTGATCCCTGCCGCCTCCAGCTTATATAGCAAAATGTCGTGATTGACAAAGTCAAAGGCCTTTTTAAAGTCAACAAAGAGACCAGTTGTTGTATTACTGTCATTAAGGCTGTTGTAAATTAAATTTGTGAAATTAAAAAATGCATCCTCCGTAGATTTTATTTTCCCCAGGGGACGCTAGCAGCAGAGCATAATTTTGCCACTAAAAATCATTTTAAAATACGTATAAATTCTGTTTAGCGATTATTTATCCAAGATTATTTTAGGCTATATCGTTCAAATGTTTATGTTAAATATGTTCATGAATTTTTATTCATTTCTACCGACGGATAAAGTATTTATTACGATCAAAGTCTGAGCCTGTCCTTTTTCTCTATGCTTAACATGGGGCGACCAAAAACTTCTTTTGGACCTTCAAAATGGATGAAAAACTTACTATTATGATCGATTTTTCTCGGTCGTTTAGTTATTTTTCTTCATTTTTATGCAGGTTTCACCTCAATAATAGTTTTTTACTCCATAAAATACCGAAATACTAGGCTAACTCGGAAAATGGCCTGTACGTATATCTTTTTGAGGCCATTATTCTGATAATAGTTGACCTATTGGAATAAAATTTCTGTGCGTATACGTTTTCAACCTAGAGAATATTCTAAATTTAGCCATAGCCTTGTTGAGCCCCTCAAAACGCATTTTTATTGAGAAATTAGACTTTCCCATTGAATTAAATGGAAAATTTAGTTTTTCAAATATACAATGAAAACTATTAACTTTAGAAAAAAATGTTAAATGCAATAAAGTTTTATTTTAAAAGTATCTTTCAAACAAAAAAAGGTATATTAAGATCGGAATACTATTACCGGAGTTATATAGCAATTTATGAATGTAATGGCGGCCATCTTTAATGGCTGATATGGGGGTGTTATACACGAATTCAAGGTTGGATCTTCGGACAAAAATACTTCTCCAGGTATCTTCTATACACGTACCAAGTGCCAGAGATAACAATAAGATTAACAAAAAGATTAGAATTTCAGTCCACATATCAGAGTTAAATCTACTGAGCCACGCACTGTGACGCCTGCAACAGTCACTGCTGATTACAATTTAGCATTATACTAACTAAATAAAACCAGTTTAGTTTTCAGAATATAACTAACAAAATTAAACAATTCTTGATTTAGTGTGATAACAAAAAAAAGTTAAGCTTAAACAAAATCTTAGAACAAAAATGAAAATCACGTTACATTTTTATTTATTTTTTATTATTAAAACACTTTAAGTTTCCTAGCGAAAATAACAATTTTTTAACACTTAAACAGAACTTCATTAAATTTGATGACTATTTTACGTTAATCGGTAATTTATTGAAGAACCCCCATTATAGACAAAAGATTGCTTGAACAGCGTATATATTTTAATAATACGCTGTAATCCATCACTACTAACTAAGATACGAAACCCATCGTGAATGCTGCCCCTAATTCAAGAAATCAAGTTAATATTCATTTAATAGTTTACTACTGTTCGCCGCGACAAATTATTTCCTGAAATCTCGAAGGAAACCAGCATACGTAGTTTTATTTGCAGACTTTAAAAGGTGTATCTGACATGTTTCATGTTTCTATACTACCTGAACCCGTACTAAAGCTCAAACATTATAATAATATCGGTTTGTAAATAAAATATTAGCTGATCTTTTACTATTCTAGGAAATAATCAACGAAAAGATTTCAAATAATCTGTTGGGAAATAGATAAAGTGATATCATAGACAAAAGTACTAAATGACCGTGCAATACTATTTCGTTTTGTCTTGTCCATTCTGTAATCAATGAAATTATTGCAATTAGGATTTTCCCACTTCTGCTCTTTAAGTAGTTTTCACAGTTATTTCTGAATGCTCACTTTCTCCTGAATTAAGCAATTAATCAATAATATGCCCAATGTTGAGTAGAAGTTTTGTGAATATTTATTTTGATTAATTTAAGATTTATATTTCAGGCTTTAAAAGGCAAAAATTCCTAATGGTCTTAATTGACTTCCAAAATGTTGGCTTTGAGACAATGATTATTTCAATTGGAAGATTTTAAGGAATAATAATGAACATACTTAAATGGACATTAACACATTATATACAGGAATGGTGAAACGAACAATATATTTGCTCTTAAAACATGCGTCCTGTGTTTGACTTGTGTTTGTATGCACTTGCCGCAGCTTATTTGCCAAAGGATTTGTGTAAAGTTGCCAAGAGTTAATGTTTAACTATGAACCCACTTGGGTTCTACAGTGTAGAATTTAAAATTGTTTGTATTTTTTAAACAACATTAAAAATATAACAGGTTACTCACCAAATAACGTCAACGATTCCTTGTAACCCAAATTTTGATTACTCGAGTTTCAACAAAATATATTTTCATCAAGAAGATTGTCACAACACAAAAACAGTCCACAAACATAAACTTTACACAGAAACACGTTTAAAAAAAATCTTTAAAAAGTCACAGAGACGCAATGTTCGGTAATATACGCCGGCCGGTAACCCCCCCCCCCCCACACACACACACACCTTGGAACTGTTTTCCTACTACAATTTTGTTTTTGTTTCTCTCCTTAAAACATTCTTATTTTTGGTGTTGTTTAATTTTATTGCTTTGGAAACTAGAACCTATACATTTTGGTAATCATCTGAATTATGAATAACAGGATTCATCAGCAAATGACTCTCGCAACGATGGCCGACTTAAGGGTTCCTAATGAGTTTGCAGATGTGCGATAACTTAACATTCCAGCGCTTTTCAACTGTTTCAAATAAGTAGGAAAATTTTAAACTAAAATTGCACACAAACGTATTGTTAAGCTGATGATTTGGACTTATTTTCTATATACTCATACAATAAAGCCGATTTTCTTGACACTTGATTTAAATTGAGTAAATTATTGGCAGCAAGCCAAGGCAGTAAGACGACGTCAAGAAAATTCACATAGTGTGTTATAATTTTAATATAGCTTTTATCCTTTCATGAAGGTTTTGTGTTCCTGATAACTCTTTCGCGCCACTGAGGCAGGCAGACTTCAGAGCCTGAACAATTAATGCAGGGGCAGGACAAAGTGCAGCGGTCGACGTCGGCCCCTCGAAACCGTCCTGTGAATAATCAAGCGCGGTGCGGGAGTCGAGACCAAACTGGGAGATTAGTGGTCAAGGCATCTGCCGAACACAAAATCTGTACTCGAGTTTCGGCGAATCCATGATTTTAGTGATCAATCCATGATTGAATTTTAGTGATCCATGGATAAGAGCAGGTTATTATATAATGAAACGAGTTGAAAGTAGTGCAAATGATTTACAAGTATTATATTTTATGCCAGACTCTTTACATTATAGTCCCATTCTGTTATTACTGGAAAGGGGTAATTATTTACATAAATCGTTGTTTGTTAATCGATAAAGTAATAACATATTAGCTTAATAGTGTTGTGTCCAGATTTAAAGTTTTAAATTATTGATATTCAGAAGGGCTATTCTGAGCTATATCTAAACATTTGAGTTTGAGCTGGTGGATACAAAGGAGGTTAGTACAGCCCATTGCTATAAAGTTACCTTGGAAAGATTCAGCTTGGGTTGTAAAATTTGAGTGTTAACCTTGAGAACAATAATACCCTCGTTGTAGAAAACCTGCATACTGAGAGAATTTTAAATGCTTAAATAAGTCATTTAGACGTATCCTCGAATAATTAAAACGACTTAAGTCCTAAAATAAGTATGCAATAATTTTCTCCTTAGGAGTAACATGGGAAATGAGTCTGCAGGTTTGATGTCATGGAAATGAGAAATTAATGATTGTTTGCAATAATCCAATAGATATCAACCAGAAATCTACCAAGTTTAATTCAGATATGTTTAGAAATGAGCTAGATATAGAATTTTGTTTATATAGCATAACGTTAATATTGGGACTATGTGCTGTTTATTCACTAGCGATAAGTGAACATAGGGCGATAACTCAAAATACTAAATTATTAGTTTTTTTCAAGCTGAATTGAATAGTTCAAACCAGAATTTGAAAAATTCGATGTATTTAAAATTATATCTGATGCACTCAATTTTAAATATTTCATATTTATACGAACTAAAGAAATAACACGTTCACCGGCCAACATTATGTTTCCATGATGATTAAATGTATAGCAAATAATATTGTTGTAATATTGTTGATGGGGGAAGTTATTCAATGTCGATACAAATGTTTGGGACGAAGATGCCCGGTGCGTATCTCAGAGTGATATAATGTTCATTCAATGTGTACTGTCTTAGGCTTACCTTCATGGCATTTTCTAACAAGAAAGAGGATATTTTGTTTTCTCTAAGACTGTTAGACAGATAGATAGATAGACAGGTGGATATATAGACAGATAGATACCTCTCTCTCTCTGATCTGGTTTGCGGAATCGGTTATATGTTTTATCTCGGCTTTGGCAGTTACAAATTTATTAATTCATGCCACTAAACAATGTCCCTACTTCTATCAGGGAAGTAGAAATTTAAAAGATGAATCGCTTTCAACGTTAAATATTCAAATAGTAGTTTTACAAAATAGAATCAGACAGTAGATTTGTTATGAAAGGACGATCGAAAGAAGTATTTTCTTGTATACTCGGTAAGAATCAATTTCTTCTAAATTATTAGTTTAACTATTATGGAATAAGAACTATTTAATATTACTAAATGGGTTTTCTTTACAAAATTGTGTTTTCCAGATAGGTTATGATGTCGTGATTCTTGAAATTTATAAAAAGTGTTTTCAATGATAGTATTTGAATGTTGATTGAAAGTTATGGAAAGTTGTTTCAACATTTTTTATTTGGCTAGGTTAAATGATTTTTTAGAGTAATTTAATGAGTGTGGTCTAAATTGGGGACCTTTTCCGTTAATTCACTACCACTACTTTATTTAACTACCGTTTATTCACTACCACTTGATAAATATTGTATTGCACTAGAAACTCTTTTTCAATCATTTTTACATCCCCTGTGGTATTACTATCATCACATGACATTTGATATGTGATCATGCTTATCATCTCAGCCGTTTCAGTGACCGCTTGAAATCTTTCATCGCTGCATGGCCTTATCTTATCTGGCAATTTTTTGATATCTCCCACCACGATCTAAAATGTTCTATATTGTTCCGTTTAGCTTTAATTGGGTAGGAAAAAGTTTTTATGAATAAATAACAATAATTAGGTTACGTTTGGTTAGGTTAGGTTAAATAACAGTAAACCATGACAAGGATCGCTGCTTTGCAAAACCGTGACGACACCGACGCAAGGCCCGCTGTCTCTTTCCTTATCTAAACGTAACCTCACCTATCCAAACTTAACTACTTATTTTATTTTTAATGTTTTCCTACAATTATGTACCCACTTCAAGTTAAACTGTGAGATATATATAATTTTCCATCGTTGGGGGAGGTATCAAAAAGTTCACACGATTGTGTGAAATCTTCATCATGTTATTATTTTACTCTTATGAAAATATTTTCCACTAAATTGTAGGTTCAGACTATAAATCCTGATCCAACAATTCAAAACTATAACTTGAAATTAAGTTCTGTTGGTGAATAAACGGAATTACAATAAAAATTAGTGGTAGTGAATTAATGGAAAAGGACCTAGATTGGTTTATTTTGGAGATAATTGAACTAATCCCCTGTATTATATTATAAAACAATTTTAAAGAATGACTGAGAAGTACTTTTAAAATATTGCAATTTAAGTTGGATTAATCACAGTTAATTCTAGGTTTTTAAATCGAACAAAACATTTACTTTGAAATTATTTTTCTGATGTTTATAAATGTCTATAAAATTATTAAGCTTAATTATATTCACTCATTCATTTCGAGTTCAATCTCTGTTAAACTGGTTGGAGATACATAGACCCGACTTAGTATTTGGTGTGGTTAACTCATCCAATAATTCCGTTAGTCGCAATCCTCCGACCTACTTGATTATTCAAATTGCCAGCCAAAACCCGGAGTATGTCGCCGGACGCTGTGTCCTGCCCCCTACAATAATGCTCTGTACACAAAACGATCAGCAAATTGCAATTTGATTGAGCAATTTTTAAATTTTTGAATAACGTTAGGATATGATTCAAATTTTATTTTTGAGAGTTAAGAAGTTGTTTACTTTGTGTTTTGTGAGAAATATACATAGTACGTTAGATGATTATCGTCACTGAGTGGTGTTCTTGCTGCTGTCAGTTCTTGCGTCATCAAGGGAACAAGTTAGTTAAGTGACCTTTCTTGCTACTTCTGCTTTCAACGGAAACCTCCCTCTCTGGAGTCGATATAAGTATAGCTAGATTAAATTTCTGCCGCACTAGATTCAATGAGCCGAAGAAAGATTTTACTAAACTGACATTGATAAATAATCAGAAGGGGCTATAATTTCCTAATTTTCATTAGAGTTATTATAATCTATCTTTTATATAAATTAAAAATCATTTGTAAAACTAAAGACAGCGACCCTGACCGTTCTTCTAGACCGATTTACATAATGTTGTACCAAAACGAAGGTTATCGGCCCTTAATGTGCGGTTTTATTTGTATTTTGAAAATGTCTTGGGTGAAAAAATGGAAAATAAACATTTCTTATGGAGATTTAACATGTGGGAAGAAATGTGAAGCTTATGACAGCGAGCCTGGCCATGCTACTGGACCGATTTACATGAGGGTTGTACCAAAACGAAGGTTAACGGCCCTCTATGTGCAGTTTTTATTCGTATTTTGAAAATATTTACATGGAATTGGTAAAAAATAAAAAATAAACTTTTCTTATGGAGATTTAAAATGGGGGAAATCTACCTTTCCAATCCTTTGGACAGTTCGTCTGAGACTTCCAATGGACCCATTTTCATGCATTTCATAACAGGCCAACATTTCTATATTTGCAGGTTTTATTTACTTTTACGTTATCTTACTTCCCAACGATATTATTTTATAGTCATTCAATCAGCCGATTGAAGAAATGAGGTATTTTGATTAACAACAGAAAAAGAGCAAACGCCAAGGAGCATTTGCTTTATCATGGCCAGTTCATAAAAATATGAGCATTTATTATTTATGTATTATCATTTAAATGGAAAGAAAAATAATACAGTTTTATATTATTTAAACTATGGAGTCTTATGTATAAATAATAAATTTGATTGCTAGACTGTTTAGTATTATAACTACTCAACTATGTAAAACCGTTAATTGCTATGACATTAATGGTCTTAGTGTTTATTAAAATGGCAAATTGTAAAAGATCGGTTTTAATGCTTTACACTCATATTAAATATAATTTTGAGACATACTATGACTGCTATATTTGAAAATATTTATGTTAATTGGGTTAAAGGGAAATAACATTTTCTTATAGAGATCAAATAAAGGGGGAAAACAAACATATATAACAGCGAGCCTGACCATACTATTTGACCGACTTACACACGGCTGGTAACAAATAAAAGGTAATTGTATCTATATCTGCCCATTTTGCTTCGATTTCAGTCCACTAAATAAAAAACAAACTGAAATTAAAGTCAGTTAATGCAATTTAACATAGGATAATGTAAATCTATTGCGAGTAAGATCTGGAGTTCTATTGGACCGATTTATATGCGGGTTGTGTCAAATAAAAGGCAATTGATTCAATATTTGCCCATTAGCCTGAAAAGTCCAATATTCTTTCATTTAATATTCTATCAGTCGATATCAACAAACTGAAAAATATTTTCTTCTTTGTAACTATTTAGGTAAAGCAAGAAAACCTCCAATAAAATTAAGCCAATCTATAATTATCTCACAAAAAAATACCAAATTTTATCAAAATCGGTTAGTAATTAACGGAGAGATCGGCATTCAGATATTTGCCTGAAGAATAACATTAGACAACGTACTGCGCTTACCGGAAAAATATTAATTAATTATCTCTTCAACCACTAACGTAAATTAATAATTCAAGAAACTGGACTGTTTACTTTTTTGAAGTAAAAAGTAATGATTGCAAGTATATTTTGATTAATTATTATAATTTAACGTAAATTTGAAAATTTTACATTTTAACACTTAAATTCACATAAGTTCGAAACATTTTTACAGACATGCAGTTGGTGTCTGTGTAAATTTCTAATATTTTATTAGAAATTTAAGCACTAAAACCACAAAATTTGTATAAACACGTTAGAACAGTTTTTAATAAATTTGGATTTCTGTCGTTTGGGGTGATGTCGGGAAACATCCCTAAAAATAAAAAAATTCTGAAAATTTGAAAAAAAACACCTGGAGATATTACGGCTTTATACATAGGCCCTACAGGGCCAACATCCTCACAAAAGGACAGAAACCACTCCAAAAACTACTTTTTTAGATTCAAGGAGCACTAAAACGAATATTTCCACCATAACTCAAATTTGTAAACTTTGACGAAAACAATAGTTTCTCCATATAGAAAGTAAAAATATAATTTAAAATATTTTCTATTTTTCATCATACCATCGTGTTAAACTACTGTTTCAAATACTCTCAGCTGTTATAGAAACTAACCGTTACCGGGTAGGTTGTATAAACTGTAATGATAAAACCGGAAAAAGTACTAGTGATGTTAAGGAGTGTTTACAAACATGCAAATATAAACATGGTTGATTCAAATATGTCTGAAACTATATTAAAAAGAGCAAATGAATTATCATATGTTTAGTTAGTAAACAACAGGAATGTAACCATTGATAACACTAATATAAACTCCAAAATTTTTAACGTACTAACAGGTTAAATATTAAATAACAGGTGGTTTGATGAAAAGTACCGTTCGTGACTCGTCCGAAAGTGTATACCGAAAGTGTAAAGTGCGATAACAGCCACTTTCCGGACTAGTAACGACATGTACTATATCAATATTGTTTTACTGATCAGCTGATTTATATAACAGCACAGATTAGCTGGCAATTTTTATTAACATAACGTGGTTTGTTAATGTTAAGGAAAATACTAACCTCCTTGATTTATGTTGTAATATAGCACTTAATTTAAGTAGGTTAGGGATGATTAATCGGGTAGAATTATGTTTCTAAGAACATAACAAATAACATATTTAATAGATGTTATATTGTACCAGTGACTATATTATAATAAAACTAATATTACATTTGACAATTTGTCTAAGCGCTTTTCGCTGCACGGGGTGAGCCTAGTTAAAAACTAAAATACCTTTGAACTTTAACTATGTGGCCAAGAAATTGAAATTTGGCTTGTATCACATAACAACAATACATCCATTAAAACCGACGACTGATGTTTTTATGAAAAAGAAAAACAATAGTTATACAATAGTTAAAATAGATTTAATTATAGGTGAAGTATCAAGATAATCTATTATCATAACAAATTAAATGTTAAAACCTTTAAAATATTAGGATTGCAAAAATGTCATACGAAAACCGAATGCACAAAATGAAGTCTGATGATTCATGGAACATTTCATGGCTATAAACACTTAAATTTCAGATCCAAAATAAATCCAGCTTGCGATTAATTGGCAGTTAAATATTGTAGTATGAACGATATTGTCTTCAATGAAGAAAAAACTAAGCAGATGAACTTGTGCAACTCGAGTGACGAGACGTGATGTCCAGGTTTGTAGGTAATTGAATCCATAAAACATCTTGGCTTGATCATAGACGACAGCCTCTCATGGGTTGATCACGTGGACGAGCTATGCAAGAAATTGAGTTGAGCGATTTTTGCTCCAAGACGCATCCAGTCCGTATCAAAAACCATTAAAATCAGAGAGCATTGTAACCTAGAATTATGGTATTGGGACTTCCGCAATATTTCAGAACTACAAAACACATAATTGGAACAAAACATTTCAGAGAGCAGTCTGATTCTGCAGATTTAGTGGTGGCCCACTAGGTCACCAGGTCTGGGGTAAGCAGTTCTGTTGGTCAATTGTAAACTAGAGTGGGCTGCTGAAGTAATGTGGTCAGAAGTCTGGCACGTGATTAAAATTGAGGTTACAGCATCTGACCAATGAGAGTTTGAGCAACGCCTAGGGAGGGAAAAAGCTTTGAATGATTGGTGGATGGAGGAAACGGGGTAGGAGGGTGCAAGATGTAAAAAACTGGGAGAAAGGAGTGGTAGAGGAGTCTGGGGAAAAGAATCGGAGGAGTTCACGTCCGGGAGGAAGAGTTCACTCGTCTTGTGTGGTGTAACACAGTGCATTTTGGACACATACTCTAAAAATTTTAAAATTTTGTCTTCCCAAAAATGAAGATATACACTGTTACAACACCTGGGATGCTGGAGATTCCAACTTTCCTGTTCATGCTAGAGATTTCAACTTCCCTGTTCATCACAGCAAGCGGTACGAAATGAAACCACCATACAATCGAGCGAAGTTCTTCAACCTCTTCCCAACTGAGGCGAAGACCTCAAAACCCAGAAAGAGGAAGGAAGAACTGGAAGAGTGGCTGCTAAGTGTCCATTCGACAGCATCAGCGAGTTCATCGACCGGCGGAGCAGCTGAGGCAATTATAGCTTTTTTGTGAAGCAAGACTTTATTCTATTCATTTTTTGTAATTCTGGTGCCTGACACTATTCCAATCTTGAAAATTGCAAATACAGTAGTTCCCCCCCCTCTCTCTCTCTCTCTCTCATCTATCCGCGGTATATTCCGTGGATATCGCCTTAACCATGTTTATCTTGTTCGAGAGAATACTAGTAATACTTAAATAAAGTACGATTATCGCGTTTTGAGAATTTTTTTCAAAAGAGGTTATTTGCTGGGTAACATAAGTGTACATTCGGAAAGGCTGGGAAATTAAATAAAGTATCAGTTCCGTTTCCTTAAATAGAAACCCATAAACTTTGTTATACTTTTTCAGGACTAAATTACAATAATTTTTCCATAATTAATCATTTCCCCCCAAATTACTATATGTAATAATTCCTTTAAAATAACGATTTTCGTGAACTCGCCAATTTTAATGATTTAGGTGTTAAATTGCTGGAAAATTTGTCAAGATTTCCGGAACGGTGTTCGTTTTCCTTTAGGTGAAAGAGCGTTACCCCACTGGGCATGTATGTTACACACAAAATTACATGTATTTCTTATGGAAGGAATGTTTGTTTAAATATTAAGAAAATTAGTACTTACCTTGTAAATTATTGGGCCCAAACAGACATATTATATACCTTTCTAACAGGAAATTTAATTTTCTTTAATTTTCCAATTTAATAGGTAATACTAAAAGTTGATAGTTTTAAAGATTTTAGAAAAACCCAAAAAATGGTACCTCTCCCCCCGCTCAAGGGCTACGGACGGGGACTTTTGATATGTTCACCTCCTTACTGGTCCAAACAAAGCTCCAAAGTCAAAAATTGTTTTCCGAAAAATTCCCTCAATACTTTTTCCTTGCCCGGTCTAGTGTAGAGTATTACCGTATTATAAGCACTAAGAGCTATTAAAGTTAAGTAATGCATACTAGGCATGTCAGAGGATCATTAGAGTTCCTCTGCGTCATTGTGTCGGGATCATTATTGAATATCAATACCTTCTTATTTGTGAGCAAACAACTTAATATTCTGGGAGGTTCAACTGCCTCAGCATTACCTTAAAACAGCACATTAATATCCCAAACGTTGAAGCAAGTCACGTTCCAATTGAAGTTCCCGGAGCTAATTTAAGTCATAGTTTTAATTAACACAAAGAAAATTGAAACGAAGGGAACATTTTGAGAAGCAACTAAGACTAATAAGGTATGCTTTGAATGGGGTTACAACTAAGACTAAGAACTAACGCTTTGGATGGGACTATATGGTGTTGATTTTTGGAAACGAAAGTGTATAAAAATTGAAATCGGCATTGAAATAAGTGAGACTTACAAGTTACTTTGACTTGAGGAAATGCTGTTACTACAAATCTCAGTACATTGTTATTGAAACTGGGTGTTATTAAAGTGGCTGCATACAAACTCGCCAACATTTTTGGGACTGTTTCTAATATACAAACTCGCCAACTTTTAATTAGGTGTAAAAACTAGGGTCAGGAATCCGGCCGGCCACATTCAAACTCGCCAACTTTTGACCGCGGGCAGGTACCTCTTCCCCTCCCACGGCTCGGTGTCAATTGTTTGCCGGGACTCCTGCGTACAGGCCTCCGCTACTGCATCTGCATTCAAGTCTATATTACTTAAACATTTCACTTAATTTTTCACTTAACATTGCTACTTAAGAACGACTGTATTTTATAGCATTGAAATTGCCTGTAGTTCAAGCAATTCAAATACATTTTTTTAATTCCTGTACTCCCCCAATTAACTCGATAAATTAGTCAGGAAAAAATAAGTCGATCAATTTTCATTTTTTCGCCTATTAACACTTTGAATGGTGGTTGCTATACCCATCAAATAATTGGCACAGTTTGGTAAATAAATAGGACAAACCTTTAGTAATAAAAAATGCCTTGCATCCGTAATATCTTCGTTCGCAGGTCCATTTCATCACACACTTTAATGATTCATCTCTTTATATGCAAAATGTAATTAGACGTACCTTAATCCATGGGGAAAATGTGAAAATAAAATCCGCTAATTACATTGCTAGATTTGATTTGCGTATTTATCAGATCATTCTAGCAATGTTTGAGTGGATTCGGAGTCTCAGAGCAAAACGAAAAGTGAAGATTACTGCTGCAAAATCAACAAAAATCGACGACCAGTCACCTGTTACAGTTTCATCGGCGTCTTAACATGTGGTAATTCATAGCAAATATGCTGTACTGTATAATTTTCTTATTTGGTGTTAACCGTTTATAACCATGAAGTTTTAAAACCAACATGATCCAAATGCTTAATATTTATTTAATTATAATTATTATAATTAATTTGACTAAAATTTTTATTTGAATTGCTTGAACTACAGGTAATTTATGCTATAGAATACAGTCGTTCTTAGATAGCAATGTTAAGTGTAATTTCTAAGGAATATAGACTTGAATGTAGGTGCAGTAGCGGAGGTCTGTACGCAGGGGTCCCGCGTGTGTCTCTTTTGCTCCACGGTTAATGTTCATTTTGAAAACATCGCTTTTGCTCCACGGGTCAGCAGGTAGATTTCAGAGCCGCCCAAAACATCGCTTTTGCTCCACGAGAGAGCCTGCGCTTCCTCTCCTCCAAATTCTCTCTTTCGCTCACCTCCAAGCTCCAAGTTCTTTCTTGAACACTGCCATTCAAACGTAATATACAACTTAACTTTTTTTTGCCTAAACGAAAATATTTATAATGGAAAATTGTTAAACTATTTCAATTATTGTAACAGTAACGACAAGTAAACGATATTGTTTAAAAGTAATAGCTCACAAAATAATATAGTATTACTATGTCTTATCCATCTTTCATTTATTTTATTCAATAAACCACAGTTAGAAACAGGGAAGCCTTATAACACAAGATCAACCTTTTAGGCATAAGCATGAGATTCAAGGTCACTAGATTTATTCAAACGATCGTTTTTGCAGATTGCCACTTTTTTTAAAATAAACCATAAAATAATGAGACCTTGAACCTTCAATTGATTTCAACTTTACCTTTTATAGGTATACCAATATTGGTCCCAAAAAAACTTAATATAAAACAGAGTAGTAACAGCAGATCGAGAAGGAAGACAACTATACTAAGCTTGAATTTTGTGTAATTTGGTAATTTAAGTAGCATTTGATGCCCGTCACAAATATACTCATACGGCTCACACGTGGCTTTCTGCTCCACGCTCATGCCTAAAATCTTTATCTTGTGTCAAAAGGCTTCTCTGTTTCTGTTTCTAATAGTGAACTATCGTAATAATAAATGAAATGTTGATAATTAAGTATTATGTAGTGACACATTTTATCAAACACGTTATTTATTTACACAATCTCGTTTGATTGCGCTTACTCTTACAATTGAAATAGCTAAACATTATTTCAAAAATCAAATTTTTCTATTAGGCAAAAAAGTAAAGTTGTAGAATTATTGTACGTTTAAATGACATTTTTCAAGTAAGAACCTGGAGGAGAGCGAAAGAGAGAATGTGGGTGAGAGGGAGGCAGGCCCCTCCTCTCGTGGAGTAAAAGCGATGTTTCTGGCGGTTCTGAAATCTACCTGCTGACCCGTGGACCAAAAGCGATGTTTCCAAAATGACCCCTAACCGTGGAGCAAAAGCGATGCAGCCGGAGTCCCAGCAATTGTCACCGAGCCGGGGGAGGGGAAGGTACCCGCCCGCGGTCAAAAGTTGGCGAGTTTGAATGTGGCCGGCCAGATTCCTGACCCTAGTTTTTCACCTAATTAAAAGTTGGCGAGTTTGTATATTAGAAACAGTCCCAAAAATGTTGGCGAGTTTGAACGTACCCAATCAAGTTCGTCTAACGACACCTATTTTCACTTCTACTTCACTCACATTCAAGATGGTAAACATACATTAAAGATGGAAAATGGCGACCGATTTCGTCGCAACGCCAACCATTATCAGGTCTAACGATGGGCTTGCAAAATCATGATGGCAGCCTATCTTATTTTATTTTTTAAAATTTTATTTACGGCGGTAAATTGCCAATTTACAATGTTATAATATACATGGTTGTAAGTGTACATAGATGGCTAACTGTAAGTCCTACTATATCAACAGTAACAGTAAACAGAAAAAATTGATAACAGCATCAAAATAACAGCAATATGATAATAACAACAATAACAATTCTTATAATAATATCAATAGGATGGTAAGAATAATATAACAATAATAATAATTGCTCCAACAGCAGAGTATGCAGAGATCGTATTGATGTGTGTGATGGAAAATGTGAGAGATACACTTACAAAAGGATTCCCTTCACATCCTATTGGTCGCCGGAAGTTCTACTGAAAACAGGTTTCTGTAAGTTCCGCTCGTGTCGAAGTTGACTATGTCTTTCATTAGTTTATCTCTTTCTACGTTTTTACATTAAACAACTATCCAGTCTTAGATAATGTAAGTCCAGCCTTAATGGATAATTGAAAAGTACCTGGTGGACCAAGCCTTGCTCGGTGTTATTTCATGTTTACCAGTTCATCCAATTGCTATATATAAAATATTTTAATGTCATAAAATTGATAAATAGAAACCTTTTTTATTGCTCCATTAACTCTTCGTCCCACTCTGTATTTTGCCTTGATGGCTGTAGATTGCAAACAGCTGTTATGATTACTTCATTTGTTTACACTTTCCTTGTTTGTTTCGTTGCTATCATGGCAACACATAAGGCCAATGTTAAAAATTTACAACTTTAAATTCGTTTTATTACGTTACTAGATTTTCTCTGGCCAAGTAATCTGCATAAAAGAAATTTTCGGGTCATTAATTACTTATTTACAGGCTGAAGGAAATCGTCGGAGCCATTTTTGAGATAATTAATTGTGCAAACAACCAACCAACCAACCACGCCAGATAACATTTGTCATATAAGAGTATATATAGGATTATCACAGTCACTACAGTTGATCTTGAACATTGCGTGGGTGTTCGAATCTGTTGCAATTTTCTATTTTTGGATTTATTACTCTGTTCATGGCGATTTGTGTTTTCAAAGCAAATCAGTGTTTATAAGTAGCGAGCGAGTATGTTGATCCTAAGAAATATAGCTAGCTCTATTTAGTCTTTTTAATCAAACGGAATGGGTCTTTTAGACAATATATTCAATAGTTTACTCTGGCACATATTTATAATTGGTCTACTGATTTCGAAACATACATTATCAGCCACGTTGGGGGATCGTTATAGGATTGGAGCGGAGTTGAGGTTTGGTTCGGTATATGATTGTATGGTAATGCAAGAGGACTCGTAATGTGCATCCACTCGTTATTATCGAATTCCCTATAGGATAATGAGCTATTGTTGTCACCCGCACGATAGCTTTATGAGGAATAGGACCTAATGATAACTTATCGTTTTGGGGCTTCTGCGAAAAACCCCAAAACCTCTTTTAAAATCTTAATAACTTTATAATATATATATATATATATATATATATATATATAAAAGCTCATTAGTTATATTTCGGAGCTTATAAGATTCTCTATACATATCTAAATACAGTATATTAAAACAAAAAAATATTGACTGACTGTCTAATTGGCTAACTTACTGATCGCGGTTTCTCAAACACCATAAGGCTCTGGGCCAAAGCTCTATATGGGTAATTGCGAAGGATTTTAAAACATTTTCTCTTAAAAGGATAAAATAATGTCAATTATAAAATCCAAAATGGCGGCCTTTTCGTTTTTAAAGCTATGATTAAAAAGTATGGATGGGAGGTCTTTTGAATATTTTCAAAAGACAAAAAAGGTAGCAATTTCATCTATAAAAGAAAAGCTGTACAAAGATATTACAGCTATCTACTACATATTTATTTTTCAGATACCACTTAGACTACTCGTGATTTGCGGATCACCTGAAATAATCAAACTAGAATCTTGAAACTCTGCATGGACGCTCTACCCCAATATTCCGTTATTTTTATGAGTGTTCCACTAGAATCGCGGTTTTCAGATATTGCAACTTTTAGGAGAGTTGGCTTACTACTGTCCGATGGCAATTTAGACTGTTCCAAAAGATTTCCAACTATTTCTTCCAAACATAATATATTCCTCTCTTTCTGCGAAACAAGTAATCAAATCTGATTAAAAAAATGAGGAATTAGGTTTTCAAATTTTTTGGCAAAAACCTTATTTTTTAGTTTTTGGTCTATTCTATTGACATACTACATTCTGGTGTTAGGTAGATCCCCCCCCTGCTCTATTTATTGCAGTTGATATTAGTTATATTTCAAATTACTCATACTCTCATGGGTCAAAAAAATCAGACAGGATTTAGGCGAGAGCGCATTACAATGAAATTCTGGGTTCAAACCCCTGAAGAGATAACGATATTTTTTTATTTAAACTAATAGAAACCCAGTTTAATAAGTTTAATAATGGATTAATTAGGACATTTCAGTGTTTTAAAGACTAAACTACAAAAATAGAATGTGTTACCACACGGTAGCCAATTCATACCATTTGAGCGAAAAAGGAAACGCCATCGAGGTTCACCTTTACGTTTTAATCTGGGGTGAAATCTCTTTCTGCAACCTTAAGGGTGTAATTTAATATTAAAAATAGTATAGTTCAGATAAATAATTAATATTATCGACTCTATTTGGTAATTTGTAAAAATTGTATATTAAAAATCTATATACAGGGTATACTTACGCCCCGCAGATACCAATTTGGGACCAGTACCTTTTATTTGAAATGTTGTTGACAAGACTGCAATTAATAAGAGTCAGCCTTTGGATGTGAGGTAAAACAACTTACATCGATCCTTTTCATAACTGGTAATAATAAACTGGACATATTCATTAATCTTTCTTGAATTAATGAAGTACTGGTATTTTCATTTAATTGATACAAAATTGTCCATACATTTATATGAAATTAAATTCCTTAAGATTTCTATTACTATATCAGTAATTGTATTATTGTGTGACAAACTCACTCTGTCCCCACTATCGCCGTACACCCGGGCTCGTCTGAAAATTACCAAAATTTAATAATACATGGTAAATAAAATAATTTTATCCCTATGTCTTCTACTTTCATTTAAAATAAGAAAATTTAATAAAACTGACCTAATAACATACAATTCTGGTAAAAATCATTTACTTTGAAACAGGTGCAAAATCCTTGCAAACTTATACATGAAAGCTCTTTACAGAAAAATTTCTCAAAGTACAAATTATAAGTTGTTATGTTGAAATTAACAAAATTATATCACATTAAGCAAATTTACATATTGGAAATTCAGAATAAACTATACATACAATATTTGATTTATTTAACTTATACAAAGAATATCATTTTAACTTACTTTTTCAACGAGCAGTGATAATTTTGGGGAATAGTGCAAGAGTGAACTTTATCCTAGCTCCTAATTAATATTGCCTCCAAATTACAAGAATGCACAGGAGTGCCAACAGGTTAGTTTTGAAAAGTAACAGTATTGTAACTGAATATAATATTTTATACACATAATTATTCGTTTGATTTTTTTAACCTGGTTTTAACTTTATTCAGTTTTAAAATAATTCAAAATTAAATTTAATACATTAAATCAGTACAAGGGTGTCCAACTTAACTGTGTCACCATTGGTACTTCAGAAACTATTGGATTTAGAGAAAACTTTAAATGGGGGACTTAACCTACTTTTTTAAGACATTTAAAAATATGAATTCCATTTTCTTCTAAATGGCCGCCATTTTCCAATATGGCGGACAACTTTGATTTTTCTTACGGAACACCCCGTATTTTATGGCGTATTTAGATTCTACGCCTAATTTTAAGAACTTTTTAATCTTTGACATTTTCTCCTAAACCCAATGGTTAAGGAGATATAAGCAGTTAAAGTTTGATTTTTCCCCATAAGAAATGCATTGCGTTATTTTAAGTACTTGGTATATCAATAACGGATGGGTTAATTATTAGCTAAAGTGCTTTAAAATGTGATTTTAGTTAAAATTCAATCATATAAATAGTTTTCAATCAAGATTTACTCATGGAAATGAAGAATTTTGAATAATTTTGTACTCCATAAGGATTGCATGGGATGGCACAGTTAAAATGGACACAATGCATTTCAAATGGGGAAAAATCAAACTTTAACTGCTTATATCACCTTAATCATTGGGTTTAGGAAAAATTTCAAGGAGTAAAAGGTTCTTAAGATTAAGCGTAGAATCCAAATACGCCATAAAATACAGGGCGTTCCATAAGAAAAATCAAAGTTGTCCACCATATTGGAAAACAGTGGCCATGTAGAAGAAAATGGAATTCATATTTTTAAATGTCATAAAAAAGTAGGTGAAGTCCCTCATTTCAAGTGTTCTCTAAATAAAATAGTTTCTGAAGTACCAATAGTGGCACAGTTAAGTTGGACACCCTGTATATACTGTAAAATCCAAAACAATTGACTGACTGACTGACTGATCGCAATTTCTCAAAAACTATAAGGCTTATAGAGCCATGAAACTTGACACGGATATTCTCTACAGGTTCTAGATGCGTACTAAGAAAGGGGTTCGTTATATTTTCTTTTAAAAGGCTTGAAAATGATATAAAATTCAAAATTGCGCCCATTTTTTGCTTTCAAAGTTTACTTTCTCAAAAACTACAAGACTATGGGCTACGAAACTTGGCACAAATATTCTTTATAGGCTTTAGATGCAAGCAAAGAAAGGTTTTCAAAATATTTTCTCTCAGACGGTTGAAATAGAATGTATTATAAAATTCAAAATGGCGGACATTTAAGTTTCTGAAACTATGGATGGGAGGCCTATAGAATATTTTCAGGGGATAAGAAAGGCACGAGATCCAAGCTACTAAACAAAAAAATAATTACGGCCACAAATTTATTAAGACCGCCCACTATATATTTGACAAATGCAACTTGAGCTGCTCGCGTTGTACGACCCGCCCAAAGTACTATTTTGTGTTCCCACTTTGGTTAAATTTGCTGTCGGTCTTTAAAATAATTAAGTGCTCAAAATATTAAAACTCAGTCTTTAAAACTCAGTTTGGATATTTCATTTCGAGCACGGAGTTAGAATTTTAGGAGGGTTTGCTTAGGTGATGGGTATTTCAATTCCAAAACACTAACTATCACTACAATATATTGCCTTATCGATAGAAAAGTAACCTGATCTCCAATCTGATTGAGAAACGTCTGGGAAATAGTTTTTTGGCCAAGGCATTAACCGTCTATATACTTTTTCTTAATATTTTCAGTCTGTTTTAAAGAACACGCTAAATAAAGGTTTAGGTTAAGTTTAAAACCTGCCTTTATATTAGCAATTTTGTTTTGTATCCCGGGTTATCGCTCGTTCTCTGTATTGGCAAATGGGAGGATCTAATAATTCATAACATCTGCTAATCATGAGAGAAACACTTTTAGAGAAAACATTACTCCTTCTTATTTCAATCTAGGGTGGAATTACGAGCCCCCCATGGTTAAAATTAGTTATCCTTTCAGCAGGCGAAGCTGCGGGTATATCTACTATACCCTGATTTTCGAAAGAAGGTGAGCGGCGCGGCGGCGGCGGAGCGAGCGCGCGGCAGTAAAAACATTCTTATTCATAACGCTGTAGAAACGTAAAAAAACGCTCTTCAAAAATGTGCAGTCCACTTTATTCCAATGACCAGTTTATTACCTTATCAGCACTGTTCAAATGATTTTAACGTATATCGTTTAGTTTATACTGTGAGTTATATAACTAAAAACACGATTTACGAATTAAAAAAGTCAATTCTTTGTGTTTGATTTATGATAACTCTGCTTAGAAGCATCGTGGGAAAAATTCCTATAGAGAACCTTTAGTCGACTTTCTTGGGAACAATATATCAAAATTTGAGTTTTGTGATTAATATTTACGTCGCTATTGATTTATTTCTAAAGAACTGTTAACTCTTTTGTTAATTGAGATTTTCATTTCATTTTTCCTTTAATGGCATTAGATAGTTTCCACTACCAATATTCAGTTAATAAAATACTTCAATACTAGTTAATACTACTTCAGTTAATTAAAATTAATTATCAACATTGCTCGGGCGAGCGCGGTCCAGACGAGGTTCAGCAACTGACCAACAACAACGGAGCACATGCTTCCAACACACACTGCACATGCAGTTCGGTGGAACTGAAAGGTTCCTTATTGTTCAATGTTGGTGGGTTTTTACAATGAATTCTACATCTGGAAGCAGGCATTGTTTATAAGAGAAAAACTGAGACATGCAGAGGCGCGCGAATAAAATGGGTCCACTAGGTCCAGACTGTATTTCCAACAGTCATTGTTGCGCTCTGCCTCGCAGTGATACAATCGTTTATATATTAATCGATTATGAGAAACCATTCCAATAAAAACATAAAACTGCGACGGAATCATCCTATATTTCATTCAAAGACTTTGTTTACTGAATTTCATTCATCAAAGTAGTTTAATAGCTGAGATAACAGTACTTTAGAAATAAATTAATAACGACGTAAATATTGATCTCAAGACTCCCAAATTTTGATATATTGTTCCCAAGAAAAAAGTCGACTAAATGTTCTTTATAGGAATTTTTTCCCCGATGTTTCTAAGCAGAGTTGTCATATATCAAACACAAAGAATTGACTTTTTTAATTCGTAAATCATGTTTTAGTAATATAACTCACAGTATAAACTAAACGATGTACGTTAAAAAATATTTGAAAACAGTGCTGATAATTAACTGGTCATTGGAATAAAGTCGACCGCAAATTTTTAACAGCGTTTGTTACGTTTCTACAGCGTTTTAAATAAAAATGTTTTTATTGCCGCGCGCTCGCTCCGCCGCCGCCGCGCGGCTCACCTTCTTTCGATAATCAGGGTATAGTATTGTCTGGTTAAGCTAAAAAGTGTTTATCCTTTCAGCGGATGAAGCCTTGGGCTTCTGCTAGTATATACATTTAAATTACTGGAATTTTTATCAGGATTCTATGAATATCATTTTCAATTCATTACTGCCATAAGGCTTTGCCTCCCTTCGAAATTCATTTTTTCTAAAATTTTACATGTATTCACTATGGCTGGGATATTTAAACTACAACATCTATACAAATTAATAATCAGCAGTTACTCTAAAAGCATTCTCATACATGTTAATACATTGGAAATTTCATCTATCATCTACACTTTTGTTGTACCCCTCATTGATTCGTAATGATTGAAAAAACGTATAGTGAAATACGGATCGGAAGTATGTTTCCTAGATTGGCGGCTGGAGCACAGCAGGGATTTCTGGGAACCTTTGGCATTTTCATTAGAGAAGTTTCTTTAAAATCTGCGCCAAGCTTCAACTTGGTCAGAATTTATTAGGTCGATTTGGTTTATGCCTAAAACTCCTGGACTATAATGGGATTGTGCTTTCTAGCAGCCGCAATTATTATCCGATTTGCTTTAAATATGGTAGAGATATGATTTCCTATGATATGATTGGCCAGATTATTGTATATATCTGGCTGTTAAAATGGGGGAAGCCAATATCTGGCTGTTAAAATGGGGGAAGCCAATATCCCCATTTTAGGAGGATATAATGCCGAAATTTGGAATTTTTGGGTTTAAAATTGAAAATATAAGTTCTGATATTGAAATTCGCTCCGTCATTGAGTCCTCGTTACATATTGTTATGCTTCCAAATTAATTTAGCGCTCACAAAAACATTTGAATAACATTTTTTGATCAAAACAACCTTATAACTAAAAAGACAAAATAATGTTGATGGATATATTGGTGCTCTTTGTTTGCATTGAAAAAAAAACTTCAATGATTTTTATGTTTAAACCATTCAACCTATTGGGAGATCGGAGCATATTTCAAACAAGTATGTTTGTTGTTGATTAGAGGAAGAGAATGAAATGAAACACTGATCTTAATCACTACTTGAAGACCCGTCACAGTGAGTTCAAGGAGGAACACAACTTGATTAATCCCTCCTAACTTCCATAATACTAACTTCCTTACTTTATCACCAACATATCAAAATACATTCACAGCTTTTGTAAACAAAATCTAACGTTTTACAAACGACACGGATATTTCTTGCACTCATTATAGTTAACATTTTATACACGATTCGATATTTTTTGAGTACTTAAGTAAGGAATAAATTTTAAATTAAATGATTTATAACTAAATTTGCTCTTGTACATTTTGTAATGAAGCTGGAACCAGTTATCCTACAATCTAGTACACTTTCTCTAAAGACAGATTTGAAAACGTTAAAACAGAGCCATAATTAATCTTCATATGAAACCAACATATAGGGTGATAGGGTAATTAAGATAAAATCCTATCACGAAGGGAAAAAATCAAAAGTTAATAAACGTAAGTCAGCTTCATAAATTTAAACTCTAAATTTGAATATGTTTAATTTTACATCTTTACTTAGTTCTCTCAATAACATTTATAGTAGACAAATTTACTGAGGTAACAAATAGGCTAATTGAGAATAATAGACGGTTTTAAACAAATAAATGTATGCAAAATATAAATTCCACATACGGCCTAAAAACAAATAAACAACAGCAAATATGTGGCATTTGTTGAAACCACTCAGTTTTTACAGTTGGGGTTTGTGTCGCTGTAATATTTATGTTATCAAATAACTCCCTAGGCTTTAAATTTATATTCTTGTTTTTTGCTTTGCAAATTTCTCTCTAGTGGTTTGTTAATTTTAACCCCTAATAATTGCTTTCATTATAATCAAAAGTACTTAATTATAAATACCCCTGTTGTAGCAGACCTGCATAGTCAGCGAATTTCAAATACATAAAAACATAATTCAATTCAACAGACCGAAATATGATATGTTTTTTTTAAGCTCCGTAAGAATTACATAAGGAATGAGTATGCAGGTTTGCTGCAACAGGTATGATAAAACCATAGGCGTAATTCGGGGGGGGGCAAGGGGGGGCAGTTGCCCCCCCCCAAAAATTTGAAAATTAAAATTAATTTTTAGGTATAAATAACGAAAAGTGACATGGTTTTTAATCATGTTTTTTTCAAGTTGTAAAATTATATTATTATTGACATAAATTTTTCATTAATATGAGTCTCTTCGATATACCGTAAAAGTATAGTAACGCTGGTGGCGTAGTTTTGTTCGGACGCTGGTGGCGTAGTTTTGTTTGAAGTCCGATTGCAAATTTGCAAGGATACGTTTAGCGAACAAATACAGACATACACGCTATCCACTATGGCGTGCCGGTCGACGAGAACCCACTCCCACGCCAAATGACACGTCCACCAATGAACTAACGCTCCACGATGGCCAACCTCTAAAATCTGTAGTGCTGTTCAGAGCCAGTGTAAGTTAGTTGCCTGTCATAAGACACTGTTCACCAGGGGTACCCAGAAGGGGGGGAATGGCGCAATTTTCGCCATCAAAATTTTTGGGGGGCATGATTTTTTGGGCGGAATATAGGTTTTGTGAGCGAATAAGGGAAAATTACAAAAAAATAAACTATCATAACCATACGCAACAGTTAAAAGTACTGTTTATTTATCTAACCATTTCATCAGGATTACCATCACTGAACTCGTCATATATTCCAGTTTGCTATGTAAACCATCCATTGAATCTCCAAGTCAATCCATGTGTTAAGTTATTTTGAAGGGCGGTTGACAATGGGTCGACTGGACTGGCAACCCTGTCTGACATCGGGCCCAGAAGACATAGTGTCAGACAGGGTCTGTGGCCCCGGTCTGACACAGCCGTTAGCAATGTTACCAAAACCGGGTATTTACCCGGTTTTCGGGTATTTTGGAGGCCGTGCGGAGTTTTGGCAGTGATTAAGAAAAACCGGGTATAACTGGGGATTTAAGACTTGGGTTGAGGAAATTTACACATCAACCTGGATATTAAACAATGGGTGAAATCGGGGATTTTTGACGATCGAGGTACAAGGATTTTTTGGAACCCTAGATATTTTATTTTTCAAACGAAAGTTGGTGTTGTGCATTTGGTTTGGTTGTATTGGTTATTTCGTTGCAGTGTAACCAGAAACTGGGTAATAGCCCGGTTAGTGGGTTTTTTGTTGGCCGTTCGGGGACTTAATTAACATGATTAAGAAAATCGAGTAAAATCGGGGATTTTAGACTTGAGCTGCGGGGATTTACTCGGCATCCTAAATACATAAAATTCGGGTAAAACCGGGGATTTGCGAATTGCTTTGCAAATATTCAATGACCATGTAAGGTGAAAAAAAGTCCGGTATTTGGTGTTTTTAAAGTCATTAGGTGGTTTTTCGGCTAACTACCCGGATTTTGGTCCTTGGGGGGGATTTTGCAGGGATTAGTGCCCAAAAACCGGGTAAAAGTGAGGATTATCAATGGAGTTGGCGGGTAAATAATAAATGCCAAATCCTGTGTAATGCAACACTGGACGTTAGAGATAAGAGTATAGCAATAACAGTCAATCGCCAGTCGTATGAAGCACAGTTGGTGTGCCCGCTTTGACTGCAGTGAGGCAGTTTTACAAATAAATAGTACAATTACTGACTGAAGTTAAGGCCATAGCCAATGTTGAAATTGCACTTAAATGAAAGGTTAGAAAGTTATTTTTTTCACTTCCTGTAACCGCGGAGCCCAAACCCCCCAATTTTTTTCTGGTTACGGCTTTGAGTGAAGTGAATGGTGATTACAAGTTCACATTGTGTTGTGATATCGTGGTTGGATATTAACTTTAGCTAGTTAGATATAAAGAAAATAATATGCATTGGCAGTGTATATACCCCATAGATACTTTGGTATTACACGGAGGCCACTATTTTTAGAGATTTTTTATTGATTACCAAAAATAACTTTGTAATTGGAAAGAACATGCTTTAATTGACTTACTTTCCAAATTGAACATAATTATGATTAGCGGTCTTTGTTTTCTGCTTCCCAGAAGACAGCGATGTTGGTAAGGATTGAGTTGATCGAATCGCCGCCGCCACTAGCGACTTCACCCGATCGCCACCCTTATTCAGCGCGCTGCGGCGGTTATGTTGAGTTAGGTTATCATAAATATGTTAGTAGGGCTTTCCTTGTTTCGTTACAAAACGAACGATAGCAGATAAGTCATACTTTCGCCTGCTAAATCCCTTGACAGGTGATGCGAGCGCTCTGATCAACGACGTGACCTTGGCCTATTTCAAGGATATTTGGCGGGCAAAAGAATGACTCATCTGGTATCGTTCGATTCGTAACGAAACGAGGAAAGTACTATTAACATATTTATGATAAACTGACCTAACATAACCGCCGCAGCGCGCTGTATAAGGGTGGCCTTCGTGAAGTACCAAAGTACCAACCCATATTCTTCAGTACGAACTGCTAGTGTAAAGGGGGGGGGGGGGTATATGGTGTATGCAATCAAATCAGGATGAGGCAATGAATGACCTAGAAGATCTTGCCCCCCCAATCGAAATCTGAAATTACGCCCATGGATAAAACTGTGAGTTTTTCATTTAATATTTAGTAGATCCGAACAAGGATAAGTCTTATACCAAGTTTTATCAACGCATGTGATCAAAAAATAAGGAAGATATAGAATTTGTTGTATATCCCTTAAGGATAACATTGGGAATGAGTATGCAGGTTTGCTGCGACAAAAATGGAAATATCAGTGATTTTAGACCAAAACACATTGGATCTCACCAATATGAAGCCACAAACCAAGTTTTATCAAGATATGTTGAGAAATTAGCGAGATGTAGAATTTTACTTATTTCCTATAAGGTTAACATTGGGACAACGTACTGTGTGTATACCTCTTTCAATATCTCGGTAACCAATGGGCATAGAACAATAATTATTCAGAATACTAAATTGTTAGTTTTTTGAGCCGAATTTAATGGTGTATAACTAAAATGAGTTACCGAGGCGGCAGCTCAGACGTAAAGCTAAATCTGTAGTAGTAATATATTTAGTCTCCGATATTTTGCAGGAAGCTAGTAGTAGAGATCGATTATAGCTCTGGACAGCCTTACTGGCGGGTGAGTGAGTGCGCTGCTGTCGTAATTATTGTTTACAGTTCGCGCATTATATCTCCGGCTATGACTGAGTCAGCTGATTGTATGGTGCGGGGGGAGAGGGGGTACTTTTCTGAAAACATTTTCTAAAACACCGCTGCTTGTCAAATGTTGTTTTTACCAATATCTTATGTTAAAAACATCATATGACACGGTTAGTAGCGTGGTGGTCATAGCCGGAGTTTATAATGCGCGAACTGTAATATCTGCAATATTTTGGTAATAAATCACATGGTCATTTGTTTATGTAAAGGTAATTTACACAAGAAAATATTTTGCTGCAACCGAAAGTGTAACTAATGTTAAATGCTTGCAAGCTCAACACATTTCATGAAGTACGACAACAAAAGTTTGGAAACACATTCTTAAATGTAAACAAATCATTTAAGATGAAAGGTTGCCAAAACAAAAAGACCAGGTGATGCATTGCGCAAATTTTTCCGGAAATTTTAATTGCGTAAGAAATTTCTCGGTAATATATTACAGGGCATTCTTTTGTAGTGTAAATGAGGTGAAACGTAAACAAAGTTTTGATAGTTCTACCAAAACATATGTTTATTTAGCAGACATTTTAGGAGCTTACAATTTTCGTCACCCGCCAGTAAGGCTGTCCAGAACTATAGTATACGATTTTACTAATAATGTAACTTTAAATAAGCGGATGGCAGCAAGTTGACACACAAGCTGTTTAGCCGTCCTTGATATATGATTGCTAAACACGCGTAAAGTAAATTACACCTTAAACTCAATGTATGACAAAGATAGTCATTAAATACTATAGTGATTTTTGTACCAAAATATTTATCCCCCAAATTAAATGTTATTATACATATATTCTTACCTTTGGTTAGAGGTTATGTTATTCAGATCTGTTATGTTGGTATCCTGTACGTCAAGTTGATTAAATTGTAAAAATTGCATTTATTCTAACCGTCTTTCTCATTCTTAAAGGGGCAGCACGAAGCACTAAGTTAAATTACCACTCGTGAAATGTAAGTAAAATTATAAATGATTCTTATTGTATTCAACCTTGTTTTTTTTTATTTGTAAGGCAATGTAAATGATATTTGAATTTAGCAATGTTAAATAATATGATTCAAAAGATTTTTTGTACTTAAGATTTTATATTTTCAAACTGTAACAATTCATGTTTAAACCATTCTCACTACATTCAAGTATTCATTTTTGATTATAAAGTTTTTGTTGTATTTTAATTTATTTTAAATATTAATTTTAATTTACCCATTATTATATCGTTTACTCGTCTTGTTTTGCAGACGAGTTCGTGTAATTATTAGAATGTGCGGTGCTGAGACCCCGTCAGACGAGCGTAAGATCTAGGATATTTCATTTAGGCTCATTATATGGATAGCCTATAAAAGTTTCACTATACAATTTTGCCATTGTTACTTTCACTCCAACCTCAAATAAAAATCTAAAAAATATGTACGCCAAATTAGCCAATAAAGGCGTATAACACATAGGATTGCTACAAAAAAACTGCTGAAATCAATCAGAATCCAAACAGTTCAACTGATAACTTATACTCTTATATTATTATATTCAATTGTTGCTATCAAACAAATAAATTAAGTATCAATAGATTTTAGGTAACATTAATATTGTACTGTTTTAGAGAATGCAAAAGAAAACAGGATTTCCAACGTAATTGACTCGTGTTAATATATTTTTTTTAGTTGCAAATCAAAAATTCAATTCAACTGCATTTCTCTGAATCCAATTAGATCTGAGCACTATTTCAGTTCATTTATTTAACCTTTTTTGAGCAGATTCTCAATATGTGAACGTGTTAAAATTAGGGTTTGTGTTATAGGCCTCATGGTGTTTATCCATCGTCATATTATTACAGAGGTATATGTAAAAACCCTTGGAATTTATATAATGGATAGTTGTATCTTGCTTTTTATGCATATTGCATGGATCCTCCTCATATATTTCTAAAGAATTATCGACAACTTCTACATTTTTTTAAATATCAACTTTAAGAGGCAACTAATTTAACTTAACGAAAATTCTCAGTGCGTAATATCTTAAAAGATAAATTTTTAAAATTGTAAACATATTATCGTGAAAATTATAGTATAGTGTCAAATGATGTTTTACATTTGATTAGAGTATTAACATAGATATTGTTGAATAATCTAAAATGTCTGATTGAATACGGACATAATTTAACCGGTTACAATTTTGTCTAATCAATAATAAAACATTTTAAATATAACTTTTAGTTTGTCATTAATTTAACATAATTTATTCATTGCTGACGTAATATCAAGAGTTAAAATTAGGGTCTATCAAAGAATACTTGAAGAAGTTTCTTAATAAAAATGAGTCAGCAGTCTTCAGTCCAATCTAATCTTGAAGACTTTGTAATTAAAGGAAAAAACTTTTATAATTCCCTGAATTACATGAAACTGAAATTTTTGTAGATGTGTCGTATAAAAAAGGTGGTTGTTAGTGTTATTTTGTTACTTTATTTGAAGTTTGTATTGCAGAGAAAAGCTTAAATATTTCTAAATATCCAACTAACTAGCCAGTTGAAGCCCATGGTTGAAGCCCTCTACTTGTATTAAATCCCGATTATTATATGCTTCCGTATGAAATATAGCTAATGTTTGAGCATGTTTTCAAAATTTGCAAACAAATCTTTTAATACGTAGCCTCAGGGTCGCTTGTGCGTATTGAACCGTGTCCGAAGATGGTTGTGGCTGGAGTGATTCCCCTCGATCTGCTCGCCGTTGAGAGGCAGAACATCTTTCGTCACGCTGACCAAACTTCTGAGGAGGGCAGACTCGTCACTCTGCGAGCCTGGTAGGAGCGTTGGGACGGTGGATCAGAAGAGCGGAGGACGTTTCAACTCATTTGAGACATCAGCCCGTGGTTGAGCCCGTGGACTTTGGGGAAATAGACTATTTCGTGTTTCAATTCCTGGCGGGTCACGGTTACTTCAGGGATTACCTTTTCCGCATGGAAAATGTGAGGTCACCTCAGTGTAGCTGCTGTCGAGAGGAAGTGGATGACGCTCATCATTCCTTCTTCCGGTGCGGGCGTTTCGCTGAAGACAGGAGGAGGCTTGTTTCTGCAGACGGCGATCGGTCCCCAGAACGATGCTCCAACCCGAAGACTCCTGGGCAGCGGTTGCGCTCTTTATGTAATCCGTTCTTTGGCGGAAACGAGACGATGGATGTGTAGGTGACCTCTAAGTCTCCCGAAATGGTGATGTGACCCGTACGGGTGCAAGACTCACGTACCAGTGTTGAAGTGGCCCAATAAGGGTTTTGGCATGGTTTTGCCCGCGGCTCCGTAGGAGGTTTAGTGGGTATACATCTGAGAGGGAGTTACATTACATTACATTTCATTGGTCGCGGCGAAACGCTTTCCATAGCCGCTACCTAATCATAAGCCTTACCCGGCCCCAGCCAGGTTACCCTGGCTGGCAGGATGGGTTAAGACCATCATAATAGTACGCATTATCCAAGGCATTATCTCTCTGGGTTACTTGTAAGAGTAAACTTTTAATTAATGAGAAACAAATATATTAAAGAAAGGAATCCATACTTGTTTTTTTATTTTAGGCTACACACAAAACCATAACATAATAAATGTTAAAATTATCAAACATATGATTTTGTGACAATCTACATTTCAACAGTTCAGAGGCAAAATTGTCAATGTCCCAATACTCCCTCCACAATTTTGAAACTAAATGTCACAAAGTCCAATGTTTACTTTAAGCTGTGTAAACCTTACTCGATTGAGAGGTTTAGTAAGGATGTCGGCAAGTTGATCTGTTGTAGATACATGTTCAACATCGACAAGTCCTTCCAAGAATTTTTCTCTGACGACATTCCAGGACACGAGCTCCTTCTGGTTTATCCACCAAAATCCAAGTTTTATTTTCATGGATGGATTTTATTTCATCGTCCATGGCAGCCTTCCAGTCAGATGCATCATCCAACACCATTGCTTCCTTGTTAGACCTTGGAAACATCTGTGTTTCTGATTGAACCAGCATCAGATCAAAATTTCCACTGCTTATCCAACTTGGGTTTTTACTCGTTTTCCACGTCCCAGCAAGTCTTCCTTGGTTTCATTTTGAGACAATACATCATAGCCAACTCGCTGATCTCCCTCCAAAACAATAGGAGGTGCTACTTCGTCAGTTTCCACCTCTGTTGTTTTTGAAGTGATGTCAAAATGAACTTCACGCTCGAAGACGGCTCATTATCAGGAACATCTGTGGCAACGGTATTTCATTGGAATATCTCAGGTTTGAAGATAACATAATGGCTTACAACAGTTTTCAGTTTGCTTGGTACATACACTCTGTATCCATCTCTTAAACCATGATACCCAACAAAGATTCCGTCAATGCTTTAGGCATCTCACTTTTACCGCTTTTGCTTCGACTGATATACAAAGCAGTTAGTTCCCAATACTCTGAGGCGTTTCAGACCTGGAACACTCTTACCTGACCACAATTCCAGTGGTGATTTGCCTTCTACAGGACTTGATCCTGTAAGATTAAGGAGGTAAACTGCAGTATTACAAGCCTCAGCCCAAAGAAACTTCGTCAAGTCTTTGCTCTGAAGCATAGAGCGAGCAGACTCCACAATCGTTCGATTTTCCCTCTCAACAGAACCATTCTGTTCAGGGCAGTAGGGAGAAGCCTGATACCATATTTCTGATTGACTTTTGTGGTTTCCTTTGATAGGAATTCAGACCCGTTATCAAACAACATTTCTTTTATGACCTTTCCACCTTGTTTTTTTTCTGCAAGAAAGATGCGCATACAATCAGCTACCTCACTTTTATTCTTTATGAAAAACACACGGCGATAGTTACTGTAGTAGTCTTTGAACAATACAAAATAGCGGTTACCTCCAAGAGAAGTGACCTCCATAGGTCCGCAGACATCTGTACTGATCAGTTCACCAACCACCTCAGGACAAGTTGGACGAGAATGAAATGGACCACGACGAGATTTACCAAGAGCACATCCATTACACAGACCCATATCTCCAGTCACATTAATTCCATTCATCTTCAAAACTTGTTTAACATGGTGTTGATTCTGATGACCTAGCCGTTCGTGCCATAGCTGTAAAGAATCTTTCTTACGTGCAAGTTGAACAGTGGGTTGTACAGGACTAATAGCACGCATGTTAAGAAAATATAAATCCCCATGCAAAGTCCACTCAATGTAACAATACCATTGAGGGTAAATTTACAACCCAGATTTTCATTAGAAAAAACATGATTCTTCTTCGCTGCCTTGCTTACTGACAACAGATGAGCCCTTGAATTAGGTACGTACAAAACGTTTTCTACAGTCGTTTGAATTAGCTCCTTACCAACTTTAGTTTCAACAACAATGATGCCAGATCCCTCACCATAAATTTTTTTTATCAGAAACATTATCACTGAAGCCAGACATAAGTTGTGGTTCTGAAAATTGTGAATACTCTGTAAAATAATCTTTACACCACGTGGCATGATGAGTAGCGCCACAATCCGCAATCCAAACGTCCCGATTTGCAAAAGTTAACCCATTCCCGCTTATAAAGCTATGTTTTGCAGACACATCCCTCTTGTTATCAGATGTAGATACCGTGGACTTCTTTTTAGGTGGACAGCCAGGAGCCTTATGCCTTTTTTTACACTTAAAACAAAATACCTTAGAAACCTGCTTTTGATATTGATTATTCTGCCCTTGTTTTTCTGTTTTAACCCTTGTCCCAGTGGGTTTTGAAACATATAACGCAGTTTTAAGTAACTCCACGTCATCACGCTGCTCTATAGTGCGAAGCTTTTCAACTAGTGTTTTAATTGTTCTATCCTTAGATGGCATAGCTTCCCATACAATTCTGAATTCACGAAAGATTGGCCCCAAAGTAGATAAAATTCGTGCAGTTAAAACTCTATAACTAAGCTTTGATTCCTTTTGTTTCTCAAGTGCATCATTTAATTCGGCAAAATGTTTTTGAAGCTTTGCAACATGGGTAGCTACGTCCTCATTAGGATCCCGATCCCACCTAAAGAACTCCTCTAGTAAACGATCCAGCCTTTGTTCACTAGAATGTTCATACACAGATATTAAACAATCCCAAGCTTCCTTAGAAGTTGAGCAAGTCAAAACCAGTGTAGATGGTTCATTGCCTAGAGATGACATTAGGTATAACATAGCAGAAGCATCTTTTCTGTCCCAATCTGCAACAGCATTTCGCTCAGATCCAGAGGTGTTAGAAATAGTTCTTACTTAAGATCCCATTACAAAATTTAACAAACCGTATTGACTTAACAACAACTGGATAAGCATCTTCCATTTAGTCCAATTACTTGCACCCAAAAGTTTCTCTATACATATATTTTCATTAGTATTTGCCATAATTTCTAACAAATTTTATACTTGCTTTAAATTAAAATGAGAAAAACACAAAAAAAATCAACAGTTACAATGGCAAAACAATGAAGAAAATATTGTATAACTTCCTTAAAAGTAATAAAAAATATCTTGTATGTGGAATAACCCATACGGTAACCTAATAGTACGCATTATCCAAGGCATTATCTCTCTGGGTTGCTTGTAAGATTAAACTTTTAATTATTAATGAGAAACAAATATATTAAAGAAAGGAATCCATACTTTTTTTTATTTTAGGCTACACACAAAACCATAACATAATAAATGTTAAAATTATCAAACATATGATTTTGTGACAATCTACATTTCAACAGTTCAGAGGCAAAATTGTCAATGTCCCAATACTCCCTCCACAATTTTGAAACTAAATGTCACAAAGTCCAATGTTTACTTTAAGCTGTGTAAACCTTACTCGATTGAGAGGTTTAGTAAGGATGTCGGCAAGTTGATCTGTTGTAGATACATGTTCAACATCGACAAGTCCTTCCAAGAATTTTTCTCTGACGACATTCCAGGACACGAGCTCCTTCTGGTTTATCCACCAAAATCCAAGTTTTATTTTCATGGATGGATTTTATTTCATCGTCCATGGCAGCCTTCCAGTCAGATGCATCATCCAACACCATTGCTTCCTTGTTAGACCTTGGAAACATCTGTGTTTCTGATTGAACCAGCATCAGATCAAAATTTCCACTGCTTATCCAACTTGGGTTTTTACTCGTTTTCCACGTCCCAGCAAGTCTTCCTTGGTTTCATTTTGAGACAATACATCATAGCCAACTCGCTGATCTCCCTCCAAAACAATAGGAGGTGCTACTTCGTCAGTTTCCACCTCTGTTGTTTTTGAAGTGATGTCAAAATGAACTTCACGCTCGAAGACGGCTCATTATCAGGAACATCTGTGACAACGGTATTTCATTGGAATATCTCAGGTTTGAAGATAACATAATGGCTTACAACAGTTTTCAGTTTGCTTGGTACATACACTCTGTATCCATCTCTTAAACCATGATACCCAACAAAGATTCCGTCAATGCTTTAGGCATCTCACTTTTACCGCTTTTGCTTCGACTGATATACAAAGCAGTTAGTTCCCAATACTCTGAGGCGTTTCAGACCTGGAACACTCTTACCTGACCACAATTCCAGTGGTGATTTGCCTTCTACAGGACTTGATCCTGTAAGATTAAGGAGGTAAACTGCAGTATTACAAGCCTCAGCCCAAAGAAACTTCGTCAAGTCTTTGCTCTGAAGCATAGAGCGAGCAGACTCCACAATCGTTCGATTTTCCCTCTCAACAGAACCATTCTGTTCAGGGCAGTAGGGAGAAGCCTGATACCATATTTCTGATTGACTTTTGTGGTTTCCTTTGATAGGAATTCAGACCCGTTATCAAACAACATTTCTTTTATGACCTTTCCACCTTGTTTTTTTTCTGCAAGAAAGATGCGCATACAATCAGCTACCTCACTTTTATTCTTTATGAAAAACACACGGCGATAGTTACTGTAGTAGTCTTTGAACAATACAAAATAGCGGTTACCTCCAAGAGAAGTGACCTCCATAGGTCCGCAGACATCTGTACTGATCAGTTCACCAACCACCTCAGGACAAGTTGGACGAGAATGAAATGGACCACGACGAGATTTACCAAGAGCACATCCATTACACAGACCCATATCTCCAGTCACATTAATTCCATTCATCTTCAAAACTTGTTTAACATGGTGTTGATTCTGATGACCTAGCCGTTCGTGCCATAGCTGTAAAGAATCTTTCTTACGTGCAAGTTGAACAGTGGGTTGTACAGGACTAATAGCACGCATGTTAAGAAAATATAAATCCCCATGCAAAGTCCACTCAATGTAACAATACCATTGAGGGTAAATTTACAACCCAGATTTTCATTAGAAAAAACATGATTCTTCTTCGCTGCCTTGCTTACTGACAACAGATGAGCCCTTGAATTAGGTACGTACAAAACGTTTTCTACAGTCGTTTGAATTAGCTCCTTACCAACTTTAGTTTCAACAACAATGATGCCAGATCCCTCACCATAAATTTTTTTTATCAGAAACATTATCACTGAAGCCAGACATAAGTTGTGGTTCTGAAAATTGTGAATACTCTGTAAAATAATCTTTACACCACGTGGCATGATGAGTAGCGCCACAATCCGCAATCCAAACGTCCCGATTTGCAAAAGTTAACCCATTCCCGCTTATAAAGCTATGTTTTGCAGACACATCCCTCTTGTTATCAGATGTAGATACCGTGGACTTCTTTTTAGGTGGACAGCCAGGAGCCTTATGCCTTTTTTTACACTTAAAACAAAATACCTTAGAAACCTGCTTTTGATATTGATTATTCTGCGCTTGTTTTTCTGTTTTAACCCTTGTCCCCGTGGGTTTTGAAACATATAACGCAGTTTTAAGTAACTCCACGTCATCACGCTGCTCTATAGTGCGAAGCTTTTCAACTAGTGTTTTAATTGTTCTATCCTTAGATGGCATAGCTTCCCATACAATTCTGAATTCACGAAAGATTGGCCACAAAGTAGATAAAATTCGTGCAGTTAAAACTCTATAACTAAGCTTTGATTCCTTTTGTTTCTCAAGTGCATCATTTAATTCGGCAAAATGTTTTTGAAGCTTTGCAACATGGGTAGCTACGTCCTCATTAGGATCCCGATCCCACCTAAAGAACTCCTCTAGTAAACGATCCAGCCTTTGTTCACTAGAATGTTCATACACAGATATTAAACAATCCCAAGCTTCCTTAGAAGTTGAGCAAGTCAAAACCAGTGTAGATGGTTCATTGCCTAGAGATGACATTAGGTATAACATAGCAGAAGCATCTTTTCTGTCCCAATCTGCAACAGCATTTTGCTCAGATCCAGAGGTGTTAGAAATAGTTCTTACTTAAGATCCCATTACAAAATTTAACAAACCGTATTGACTTAACAACAACTGGATAAGCATCTTCCATTTAGTCCAATTACTTGCACCCAAAAGTTTCTCTATACATATATTTTCATTAGTATTTGCCATAATTTCTAACAAATTTTATACTTGCTTTAAATTAAAATGAAAAAACACAAAAAAATCAACAGTTACAATGGCAAAACAATGAAGAAAATATTGTATAACTTCCTTAAAAGTAATAAAAAATATCTTGTATGTGGAATAACCCATACGGTAACCTAATAGTACGCATTATCCAAGGCATTATCTCTCTGGGTTGCTTGTAAGATTAAACTTTTAATTATTAATGAGAAACAAATATATTAAAGAAAGGAATCCATACTTTTTTTATTTTAGGTTTCACACAAAACCATAACATAATAAATATTAAAATTATCAAACATATAATTTTGTGACAATCTACATTTAAACAGTTCAGAGGCAAAATTGTCAATGTTCCAATACATCACTCTCGTCAGCGGCAAAGCCTAGCCCATCGAGGAAGGGGCTTCCCCCGAGCCTCTAACCAGGGAAAACTGACTACTTATGACCACCAGCCGAATCAGAAGGATAAAAAATGCCCCGGAGGACAAATGCCTCCCGGTGCAACGTCAGGGGAGGTCTACGTCAGCTTTGTGCGTGGCCTACCCTACACCTGGCAGCTGTACCGCCTTTTTGAGCCGGAGCAGGACATACCGTACTCATAGTGGTGACACCACGAGCCCGGGGGATAGCCCTGCCCATTTCGAAAGCAATCTCCATCGCTGGATCCACCGGCCCTAACCGAGAGCCGACCCCAGCCAGAGCCGATGGGGCTCGACACCAGCACCCGTGGTACTTCGTTTGCCCATGTATCCAGCTTTGCGGCCTTCCACTATGGGTTTCCCACTACGGAGTTGGGATTAGAAGTGGGTCCCACCCGGAATACTAGGTTAAGAAACCCGACACCCTTGCCCAACAGAGGCTACCCGAATAGCCCCCTCCATCCAAAGGACGGCCTGACGTGAGTACTGTTAGGTTCCCCATTTTCACCGCCAGTAGACCTTTGCCCTCACTCTTGATAGGACTGGTGGTCGAGAACAAAGTCAAGACCCGGCCCCGTTTCACTCCTTGGATCTAATCCGTCAGGAGAACCCAGACCGCTACAAAGGGAACAACCCCGCAGATGAGCTGGCAAGCCAGCTGAGAGCTGCGAAAGGCTGGCCCCAAAATATTGGCCCAGGAAAACCCTCAACTTCACCAAGAAGCTAATTCCAGAGACAGGGATCAGTCCCGGTCAAGCTACTTCCAGAGACACGGATATGCTTACGACACCACCCTCCCTCTGGGGGGTCTGAGAGGTAAACCCACACTGTTCCCTTCGGGTTCGCGCATAAAGCTTTCCTCCTCCTTAAAAAAAATAGCCTACATTCAAATTCTAAGGTCGCCAAATATCTCAAAGGTAGGATTTTATTTCAAATTTAAAGTTTTTGTAAGTAAATGTTATTGTGGTATTTTTAATTATTTTAATTAAAACCGGAGGTAAAGTTTTACGTGGTATACTTATCGATTAGGAAGCAACTTTCCCCCATTGAGTAAAAACACTTTTTTTGTAATACTGTATGCAAACAGATGTTATCAAACTTGCGTTGTGGATCTTTTTTCTCCCTTGAGCCAAAAGAATCCGTTTTAAAATTGAATATTTTGAATATATAAACAAATTACCCCGTCTGCAGTAGATATGCAAACTCAAGGGAGTTCATATGCAAAAGCACATGTTTCAATCTATCACAGCGAAATATAAAATGTTTTGTAAGCTCCATATTTTTTTTTGGGGGGGGGGGATAGGAGGTGAAATGCGTTTATGCAGTCTGAGGGGCTCGTTGTCCCCTCAGTAGTGTCGGACTCACACGAGCTCAAAGTCCGACTAAACCACCCCCCTCAACACCGAGGACACTAGCCTGGAACTGTTTCACACGTTACTTCGGGATAGGCCTTTGATATTACGCCTCTAGGGCAGCCTCCGTGGGAAAAAGCTGAAGATTAAGGCCGATCGAGGTCAACCGTTTTTGCCCGAAGAATGGCCTGGACATAGTGCCGCACACAGTTCCAGTTGCCCTCTCCCTGGAGCATAGCTCCGACGATGTTATGTGGGCTGACGTCCATGCCGATCTCAGAAGAAAGCGAGACTCGGCGGGCGTGCCAACGGTCTTACTGAAATAAGGCGTGCTCGGACGTGTCTGGAATGCCGGGGCAATACAGACAGTCCGGGCTGGCGACTTTACCCATCCGGTGCAGATAGGCTCGGAAGTACCCGTGACCAGAAAGGAACTGGGTCACGTAGTTGTCGACCTCGCCGTGCTGTCGTCCCATGGTCTGACGGAAGGTATGAGCTAGAAGGTCCAACGTCCCCTCGGCTCGGCCTCCCAGTCGCGCTGCCAAGAGTCGAAGCTGCGGTCGCGCTCTCCCTTGACAGCTGTTTTCCGGCCTACTTCAGGTCTTCTCCGGTAGATCGCCTACCTCTCCCTCGCGAGGAAGAGGACGGGGATGACTCCGTTGATCACTATCACAGCAGGCTCGGAGACTGTGTGGTAGGCTACAGTGATCCACAGAGCTCCTCGACGCTGGACTCGGGCAAGCCGGTCTCAGAAGACTCGCTTCTCGAGTGCGTGAGCCCATACCTCCGCCCCGTACAGCAAGACTGACTGGACGGCAGTCATGAGCAGACGGCGCTTGCAGGAACGAGGAACGCCAACATTGGGCAAGCCTACCAAGGGCAGCGACACCCTTTGCGGCTTTGTCGGCGGCGCGCTGGATCTGCTCGCCAAAAGACAGTCTGCTATCGACCATGACTCCCAAGTGCTTTGCAGCAGGCTCAGTCTCGAGTGTAAAATTTCCTATCAGCACCGGGAAGACAGTGTTAATCCTCTTTTTGGTGAGGACGACGATCTCCGTCTTACTGACAGCCAAGGACAAGACGTGATCTCGCATCCACCCGTTGACCTTGGCCATTACTGCGCTGAGCCACAGTTTCGCCCACTCGACCTTCCTCGCAGCGATCAATGCAGCGACGTCGTGAGCATAGCGAACGAGGCGAGCCTCATTGGGCATGACTCGCCTCAGCAAGCTGTCGTAGATCATTCCAGAGATCGGGTCAGAGAATGGACCCATGCGCAGCCCCGGAGATAATGAGAATGCGCCGCTGTCCTTCGGCCATATCGTACAACAGAACGCGGTCTGACAAGTAAGCTTCTATCATACGTAGGGGGTAGGGGGGACTTGGAACGTATGCTCAAGCGCCCGTACCATATCGCTCCACCTGGCGGAGTTGAATGCGTTTTTCACGTAGAGCGTGACGAGAAGGATCACGCGGCACGACCAGTGGTTGTGGTCCTCCGCCCTCCGCACTGCCTCAATAAACTCTTGGATAGCGCTGATGGTAGAGCGACCGGATCTGAAGCCGTACTCCTGCGGGGTCAAGTCCTCTGCAGAGACAATGGCCTCGATCAGTCTGACGTGCAAGAGCTTTTCGAGCACTTTCCCGGCCGAGCGAGCACAGGGGTCGAAAAGATCAAGGGGTCCCCGGTGCGCTCTTCGCCTCTGGGATTAGAACGAGGCGGGCTACCTTCCACGAAGAAAAGATGACGCCCTCCGCCAGACACGCGTTGAACATGTCAAGCAGAAGCCTTGGATTCAACTCCGCATCGAGCTGAGCACCTCCGCCAGAATGCCATCAGGAAAGGGCGCTCTTCTGGGTAGTAAGGATCGGACGGCGGCGGTAAGTTCCTCCTCCCGGAAATCTGGGAAGGCGCATACCCCTCCGGATTCCCTGACTGGCCAAACGGGGTGGCTGGGAAACAGTGTAGGTTCCATGATCGCAGGTGGTGAGTGAGCCCCCAGCTTCTAGGTTACAAGTTTGTCGCCCATCCCCCAGGGTCGTTTTCGATATGCTGACACAGCTGTTTCCAGTACCTGACTTTACTCCAGTTGATGGCACCGTGGTGCTCGCGCCGGGCAGCTCTGTGCTCAGCCTATCTGGCATTTGCAACAGGGCGGTTCCTGACTCGCTGCACAGTTCGTCGGAGACCAAAGCATCTCCTCCGGAGTTCCGCGATTTCAGGCGTCCACCAGTAAACTGACTTCTTCCTGTGGCGGTGAGAAACTTCGGGTATCAACTGCTCACACGCGGTTGCGATGAGTCTCATTGTCGATGCGGCCAGATCTTCAGCGCTTGTGAAGTTCACATTGCTCTGATCTTTAATTGCGTTTTTAAATGTGCTCAGATGACTGGTGTTCCAGCCAGAGAAGCAGGTTTGGCGCGTGCGTGCGCACCCGCAGGAAGGACCTTGAAAGGATTCTGGTAGTCGCTGGAGGAATAGTCCTCGCAGACACGCCAGTCGGAGATCCGCTTGGCAATCCCTTCAGAGGCAAGGGATGTCAGGGACATTTTCTCTGTACCCCGGACGGCGAAAGGAGGTAATGCCGCCCATGTTGAGGATACAGAGGCCCGACCTGGCAGCCGACTCGAGAACGTAACGACTTCGAGTCTTGGTCTACGGGGAACCCCATTCCACGGCTTTGGCGTCAAAATCGCCACCGACTATGACCCCACCAGAGATTATTCGCTTTGATGTTATGCATTCTCAAATTGAAATTGGAATTGCGACAAGCTTTGACTAATTGTAGTAAATACTTATTTTTTATTACAAATAGTAAATAGGTATTTAATACATGTATTAATTGAGTATCTACTATTTGTTGTTAATAGGCTTTGGCAAAAAAGTTATAAGAGTAATTAATAACTCCTTTGTGAGCTAAAATGTAAACTGTATATTTTAACAAATATTTCAATAATGAATTTTAGAGATAGTATGTATTGGTTTTACAAATTTTTCTCCACAAATAAAAATAAAAATCAAAATAAAGTAAAAGGCAAATGTATTTTGTCTGAATTAAGAAAAAACAATGATCATTAATTAGACACATAAAAATAAATGACAGCTAGGTTTTTTACCCTGCTGTTTTGAAATATTCTACAGTGTAATACTGGTGTAAAACTTACAAGATACATTGTACCACAACTCTCAGAATCTTATTACAGAATAAAGTAGGAAAAAAGCTACTATATTGTACGTTATGTGCCCAAAACTTGTACAGTCCATGTAGAATGACGTAGCCCAGGCCGTCCGTAAGCACAATGCCTGGGTGGACTGGGCCATGTTGTAACACGGATTAAACAGCGTGACATACAAAACTTGTACAGTCCATGTAGAATGACGTAGCCCAGGCCGTCCGTAAGCACAATGCCTGGGTGGGCTGGGTCATGTTGTAACACGGACTGAACAGAGCGTCATACAAAACTTGTACAGTCCATGTAGAATGACGTAGCCCAGGCCGTCCGTAAGCACAATGCCTGGGTGGGCTGGGCCATGTTGTAACACGGACTAAACAGTGCGTCATACAAAACTTGTACAGTCCATGTAGAATGACGTAGCCCAGGCCGTCCGTAAGCACAATGCCTGGGTGGGCTGGGCCATGTTGTAACACGGACTAAACAGTGCGTCATACGAAACTTGTACAGTCCATGTAGAATGACGTAGCCCAGGCCGTCCGGAAGCACAATGCCTGGGTGGGCTGGGCCATGTTGTAACACGGACTAAACAGTGCGTCATACGAAACTTGTACAGTCCATGTAGAATGACGTAGCCCAGGCCGTCCGTAAGCACAATGCCTGGGTGGGCTGGGCCATGTTGTAACACGGATTAAACAGTGCGTCATACAAAACTTGTACAGCCCATTTAGAATGACGTAGCCCAGGCCGTCCGTAAGCTCAATGCCTGGGTGGGCTGGGCCATGTTGTAACACGGACTAAACAGTGTGTCATACAAAACTTGTTCAGTCCATGTAGAATGACGTAGCCCAGGCCGTCCGTAAGCACAATGCCTGGGTGGGCTGGGCCATGTTGTAACACGGACTAAACAGTGCGTCATACGAAACTTGTACAGTCCATGTAGAATGACGTAGCCCAGGCCGTCCGTAAGCACAATGCCTGGGTGGGCTGGGCCATGTTGTAACACGGACTAAACAGTGCGTCATACAAAACTTGTACAGTCCATGTAGAATGACGTAGCCCAGGCCGTCCGTAAGCACAATGCCTGGGTGGGCTGGGCCATGTTGTAACACGGACTAAACAGTGTGTCATACAAAACTTGTACAGTCCATGTAGAATGACGTAGCCCAGGCCGTCCGTAAGCACAATGCCTGGGTGGGCTGGGCCATGTTGTAACACGGACTAAACAGTACGTCATACAAAACTTGACAAAGGGAGCAGCAGATCTCAATCTAGAGCTTCGGATTTCAATAAGCACGGACACTTCAAAAGAGGCATAGTGTGGCCTAAAACTAGAAATAAATGAGAATCATTTACTTAGTAATCTACAGGGTTCGGAAAAAGTCTGGAATATATTAAATAACTTCTATATTATTTTATTCAATGTAATACATCTTCGTAGTTGTGTATCAGTCATAAATAGAAATATTTGCACTTGCCTTATTATTTTTTCGCATGTCCATGGGACGTCCCACGCTGGAAGTATTGAAATTCTTAGAAGTAAGCATACCTCAAGTTATATCTCATTTTAAAGATCCTAATTAATAGATCATAACAGTGCAAACCGCGTCTCAAAAAGTTAATACATTCAGAAGTTACAGCTCCTTAAAGATGTTAATGTTGGACATTAAACTCTAAGGAAAAATTAAGGAGAACAGTCTAATTACTAATAAACCACCTAAAACAATGTAATTTAATTGTAGATTTCTTAATTCGTCAAACTATCCTTATTAATGAGAAATACATGTGTCTAAAACTAAACTGCATCGTTTCGAGTGCTTTATTAGCAATTAGACTTTTGTCCTTAATTTTAGCCTAGAGTTTAATGGCCAACATTAACATTTTTGAGGAGCAGTAACTTCTGATTGGATCAACCTTTGAGACGTGGTTTGCGCTGTTATGATCTACTAATTAAGACCTTTAAAATTATTTATATCTAGAGGCATGCTTACATTTAAGAATTTCAAAACTTCCAGCATAGGCCGTCCCCTAATCGTGGTAAAAACTAAGAAAATACGCCAAAATAATCCTATTTGCAATAGATACATAAGTGTAAAGTTTCTTTACTTTCTGAAAAATAATATAAAAATTATGTAGTATATTCCAGACTTTTGCGGAACCCCGTACAACAAATTATAATAGTATATTTCGCAACAAGGGCCGAAAATGAGGTTTTGCAGGCTCGAGATCGTGTTTCAAATTCGAGACGAAGTCGAGAATTTGAAACGATTGAGAGCTGCAAAACCCTTGCGGCCGATGTGCGAACGCTATTTTTCACCACACTACACATTGAAATATACCCTAAATAATTAAACAAAACTGATTATTATTTGTCTCACTTGAAAACAAAACACAGCTATGAAAATCATATGATCGCAACTATCCTGTCTTGAATGCCGTATAATTTTGTGATGTTCTGCCGTTGTTTTAAGCAAATAAACGATCAGCTGACTTTCGGCCCTAGGGCCCCCAACGTTTTCGGTCCTGTGGCGGCAAACGGTGTGTTTCGGTCCGCGTTTGACGTTTGTAAAACAGGTGATTTCGTCGTAGTGTGGTGAAATAGTATATTTCGCAACAAGGGCCGAAAATTAGGTTTTGCAGGCTCGAGATCGTGTTTCAAATTCGAGACGAAGTCGAGAATTTGAAATGATCGAGCGCTGCAAAACCCTTTCGGCCGAGGTGCGAACGCTATTTTTCACCACACTACACAATGAAATATACCCTAAATAATTAAAAAACATTATTATTTGACTCGCTTGAAAACAAAACTTTAAGGTTATGAGCGACGATACAACTTCTTTATCATGATTCAAACAAACACAGCTATGAAAATCATATGATCGCAACTATCCTGTCTTTGGAACCTATTGAATGCCGTATAATTATGTGATGTTCTGACGTTGTTTCAAACAAATAAACGATCAGCTGACTTTCGGCCCTAGGGCCCCCAACGTTTTCGGTACTGTGGCGGCAAACAGTGTGTTTCGGTCCGCGTTTGACCTTTGTAAAACAGGTGATTTCGTCGTAGTGTGGTGAAAACTAATTTCCATGATAGTAATTTATCGCTGTACTTTTGCGAAGACATATTTTCATTACAAGCAATGCGGCGCCCATCAACCAGGCTTTATAATTGCCAGATTAAAGTATACCATCTGACCCAAGAGAAAAAGGATTAGCTGATGTCAAGGTAATTTCGATTGTCCATGAATTTATACATTAACCGAAAGTGTTGATAAAAAAAACGGAAGTATCAACAGTAGCACTCGATTGCAACTCATTTTGCATTGCTATTATTGCAGTATTTAGATGGAAAACTAAGCTCTCTCTATATATATTTCAGTTATTACTATCCCCATGTTACTGAACAACACAAACGCAGATGTAAGTTTTTTCCTAAGATTATAATGGAAAAGATTAATCTATAATTTAAAACAGTTTCTTTTATTTCCTGCAGAATATATTTTGCAGGATGACTAATTATTTATTGATAGAATTATTTCCAAAAAAAAAGAAAACCAAGCCTAATCTATTGATTGAACAGGAAGTTGGTCAAATCAAATACGTATATGTTGAATACAGCAAACAAATAAGTCATACATTACAACGAGAGCTGAAAGCCCATAAAGTCAAGTTAGCTTAAAAAACGTCAAATAAAATTGGTAAAATCATTAATCCTAAACGTAATAATACCGACTCCGATAAGAAAACTGACACCGGCGTTTACAGATTGGAATGTTCAGATTTTTCCAAAATTCTATATAGGTGAGACTGGGACATCATTTGATACTAGATTTAAAGAACATCTTCCTAAACCCCAGTTATAACGACAAAAATCCACCTTTGCTGAACATTTGATTGATTCCAATCATAATGTAAATAGCTTTACTAAAAACTTAAAAGTATTGCACAGATGTAAAAAGGGGCCCTACCTAAGATCACTAGAAGAATTAGAAATCTACAAAGCACATAAGACCGACCTCAGCAACACTTTAAATGATAAGCTAAACTACGGAGCTAATAATGTACTTTTTAATACTGTCATTGCCTTCTGTGAAGATAATAATAGAATACATCCCCCATATGACAGAGGTGGCCAACATGGAAGAGGTAGTGGAGGGAGAGAGGGTCAGTGATAACGCTCGGGAACCAGTTCGTTAGTACACGGCTGGCCGGAAAGATTAAATTAAATTCGATGTTATGTGTCTTGTCTTTGTGGTTTGTTTTAAATGTGAACTTTATTGTAACAGTACGACGACCTTCATTAGAATGAAGTGAGAAGAGATAGTTTTACTAGGTTTGAAAGTGGCCCTTTGAGGTCGAAACTCCGAGTAACCTAAAGGATACTTTTTAGAATCGTTGACGGAACAAGGTTAGTAACCTATTATAATAATAAAATAATTAAAATATCGACATATTATTTTTTTATTTTTATAAAACATACAGTTCACAATAGAGTTATTTATTTAACTGTTTATTTAGTTTTGAATTAATTTGCCTAGATATCACAATACATCGGCTCAGGTACATATCAGTAATAAAGCTTCTCCGTAATCTATCCTCACTTTTCATTCTTGGCCCTGTTAAAATATTCAGAGCTGTGACCTAATCTTAATCGACTATGTAAAGTAAAATTAAACTAATAATTCAAATTTTTATAAGTCTAGACCTTATGTCAATGTCTCATTAAAAAATAATATTTTCTTGTACAATTCCTTCACCTTCATTGCGCACCTGTTGTTTATTGATGAAACGTGCCCCAGGATAGCGTCCAGCAGACAACACTGATGTAATCCTGTCCCTGGTCACTGTTCAGTTTGACAAAGCGCAGGCTGATTATCATTTCAGACGACAAAAGCCGTTCATGGAGACATGGTGCAAAGCTCGCCGTTTCGCTCGGCAAATTTCCTTTAATAAGTTTGGTGCTTTATCGGAGATGCAAGTTAAATGAGTGCAGGACGATTGTAACGACGATTTACCCGCTTTCATTCTCATCTTAAAACTCATCAATAGTAATGGTTTTAAGTGACTAAAGTGGTATGATAGTTGAATGTGATCCTATTCTATTCTTTATATTTATTTAACGAATAAAATAGGGATAGAATATATTTAAAGAATAAATAATTCTAAGTTCAAATTATGGGTAGTTAAAAGTGACCTTTCTAAGTGGGTCATCATTGAAATCCTACTAGATTATAAAAATTTATTAAATTTTGATACTCGTATAAAAATGTCATATTTAACTTAATATTATGAACCTAAACATCTTGTAAACCTTTTCACTAAAAGTTCTCCATCCAGTTACTTCCTACAGTATGAGCAATGAAGAAAATTATGATTTAAGTTAAAATTTGTGTAAAACCCTTTAAACTATGTAATTTATGCTTTTATTTCATTGGTGTTAATGGTAAATAATTACAATCTTTTGCTTTATTAAATAATATATTTACCCTGTGTCAAAAATCGTAGAACAATAAGACCTGTACTAAATCATTATAATTTGACAACCTTTTTACTCTTCAGACATTTAAAGAAAATATCTTATTACTACAGTCGATCAAATTAACATTTCTCCTAAAACATTACGAAAGTAATAGAATACAGTCATTGTTTTTGGTAGGTTGACTAAGTATTAAGTTAGTAATTATACAACTTTTCAAATCTAAAGCAAACAATAACCTTTTTTATATCGACTCTATGTATACTATTAACTCAAATTTAAACATCCTACTGACTAGTTGCGTAACAAAAATTTTTTAAAGCATTTATCAACAACTAAACAGTCCTATTCATTATGTAGCAACATTGAATTTGTAAAAAAATCACTTATTCATAGTACACCTCACTATTTGATCACTTGTGCATATCTTTTTTACAGTTATACTTTTCAACGACGTATGAACAAATACCACTTAACGTTTGATCATCTAGATTTTTTAGCTTATCGTACTTTGACCAATGATTCTTTTGGCACAATATTAGAACATTATAAAAAATATTCATCCCTAAATTCTTGAAAATAAAAATAATTGCTTACAGCTAAAAACTTTATTTAATTTTTGTTTAATGCTTTGAGAAATGGTGATATAATACGCATAAAATAAAATAACAAAACTAATCTAGATTACTAAGAAAACAGTATAACATATACGTATTATATATAAATTACTATAAATAAATATATTAATAATATATTAATCCCTATAAATAATATATTAATAACGCATGATCATATTATGCACTTACCACAAATACATCTGATTCACTCAGTAGTCTGCATACACTCAGAAAATACTTTTCTGTACAATTATCAACAAATATAAATATATTAAATGCTTAATTTTCTAAAGACAAATCGTTTCAAGGTAGGTTTAGTTCAAGGTAGAAAAACACTTAATAATACAACAACTGTAACAAACATATATGGATTTAATAACAGATAAGTTACTCTAAACTTTGACATCTTTGATTCAGACAATACTATATACATATGTACATTTTGGTGTAGCCGGTTACCAAATTATTAGGCCTGAATTTTATAATGGTTTTTCTTCCTTATCTCACAAAAGACTTTTTTCACTTATCTTTGGTTTACAAATATTTATTTACAGTTCGTTAATAAATTTATAAATAAATAATAATAATACTGTTCTTCGAGAAACAAATAAATATTTTAATCTTTCGACATCTGTTGAAGCGATCCAAAACATATATAGGAATAAGATGATCGATTTTATTCAAGCTACAAAATTATATTTACTAGAAATGGTCATTTTACATTTGGCAGTGTTCATAATCCTCATAAATACTAACTCTTTACAAAATAGATCGATATTCAGTTATATACATTATAAAATAAGCAAACATTTTCATTCCAATAAGACTCGACTTTCATTGAAGAATCCCGAAAGTCGCTTGTGATAGGGTTTTATAATTCCAACCTTAGAGAAACGTAATTTAAACAATATCACGATTAAGTATAAATCAAAACCGCACAATTCCTATAAACTCGTTTGTTGGATGGAGAGCTCCGTCGCGTCGTCGGGTCGGGGGATCTCCGCCTTGAGCTCCCGCGGCAGCCCGCCCAGCAGGTAGTCCAGGTCGTGGCAGATGCGGTCCATGACGTCGCCGTCGTCGTCCGGCGGCTGCTGCGGCTGCGGCGGCGGCGGCGGCGGCGGCGGCTGCGGCGGTGGCGGCAGCGCGGGGGCCTCCGCGGCGCACGGCTCCACGTCCACGCTGCACACGACCACGCTGGGCGCGTCCACGACCACGCTGGTGATGACGCAGACCCTGGCGGCCCCGTCGGTCGGGGGCGGGTAGGGCGGGAACTTCCGCGGGCTGGCGGGGTACGCCTCCATGTCCACGGGCTCCGCCGCCCCCCGGTCGCAGCCTGCAACAGTTACAATCACCGACAGTCACATTTACATTCCCGTTACTGCTCCTTGGGAAAGGCACTTTATTTTATAAAACCCGTTTTTCGTACATGTTTAAACTTAAATTTAGTATTTTAACTGCAATAACTTAACACTAAATCTCGACAAAGATTTGTGCATGGTAGTACTTTATATTATAGTATAAGGTTTTTTTTAGAACAAAATTATTATTTAAAATATAAAAAAATAGTTTCTTGCAATAACAAGTTGGAATTATTTCAAAATTTATTTATATTCGGGTTCCATGTACAATATAGTTGCGGACGTTTCCGAAATAACATACTTCAACACGACATTTTCAATAGTACAAACTGTTTCAGCCTTTTGTAAAGAGGTTTGGATTAAAAATTTATTTTTTAATGGTTTAATGATGGGTTTAGCACTCCTTTACGAGTAAACTATTTAACTTTTAAACTCCTTCCTCGGTTAACTCTGACTGGAGGTTGACTTCACTCCAGCAAATGAGCTGGTTGCAGGTCCTGTGATATTATCCAGTAACATGAAAGGCAATTAGCAACGAAAGGGAATCCGGTGGTCGGAACGGCGATGTGACAAAGTCACAAAGTGAAACGCTCAGCTGCGATTGTAACGTCCAAACGTGAATTAGTCGACCGTTGTTATTTATGTATAAGTATGGAGCTCAAACGTTACTAATCAGTCAACCTTTCTTCTCTGAGAATAAATTGAAGAGGAAAGCCAATGAGAATAAAAACAAAGTAAAAAAAAGAAAATCGTCAGTCTCAATGATTTTTTATTTTACTAAATATTGTTGATCATTACAGACATAACAACGCAAAGGGACCTATCCCAGTGACAAATCATTAAAATTCTTTTATAATAGAAAAGTTTAATCATAGCTATAATACTAAAGAACCCTTTTTTTACATCATTGAATATGTTAAAATAAACGGTTTGAAGTTATATTTTAGGTTGAAAATATGTATTTTTTTGACTCCTTTACTAACTTATCGTTACTTAAAAGCCTATATTGATCTTATGATACTATTGTAATCTACGTGATCTTGGAGAGTCTGAAGTAGCCTACAGACTATAGTTACATCTTAGTCTTATAGCCTAATGAAAACTCAACTAAAAGTGAAACTATCGGAAGGTATTTCAAGAAAGAAAGCTGTGTATTTTGCTAATGTTATGTTTCAGTGACAGCCAGCCTACCAGTGACGAGGTCGTTGTGGAAGGTGACGGCCTTGGGTCGAGCGGGGGTCCGGTAGCAGTCGTCGGTCTTGGTCTTGAGTATCGGGGGCGCCTCCCTGAGGGGCTCCGCCTTGCCGTTCCTGAGGGGCGCCGCGTCCAGCGCCGACAGGGGCGCCCCTTCGCACTCCCGCTCCGCCTCTTGCTTCGTGAAAACTGACGAGAGCATGTTAGCTTGAAACAATACTGATCAGACAGCATTGTGTGATAATACAAGAAGGTAATTATATAAACTATTTCGTTTGATCCGCAGTTGACATATTGATAACACGCATCATATTCCTTAAAGTTCAATTAGAACCGAGCAAATTATTGCACCTTCTCCCCTATGGCATGTTTTACTTATGAGCAGAGACAGTTGTAGATTGTAAATTAGGTTGCTTTGACTGTATAGGAACAAAGTTTAAAAAAAGGTAATTCTGGACGCCATTAGGGCAGAGCCCTAAAAAGATAGAACGAAATAGATATGTTAACGCTAAACTTACATAAGTATACCAGCAAGTTTAATGACAAACGGTAAAACTGTTTTCGAGCTGATTAACGTCAATCAAACTCAATCTTCCCATATAACTCCATAAACATGTAAAAACTATAGTATGTATTAAGTTACTTGGTTCGAAGACAGTTTGGCCGTTTAGCATTAAATTTGGTGTACGTAAATTTGAACACATCCCCGAGATTGTATACGCAACAATGTTTAATTTTACTAGTCTACAAACTAAACCCAAAAATATTTCTTTTTGAATTTTAACCAGTAGGTTATCTCTAATAATAGATAATTGCGTATTGAGGGAGATTGTAAAATTATTTATTTGTGTGGGATTAATATCTAAATGCTTGCCAAGGATGATAATGTCCTAAGGGAGAAATTAAAAAAAATTCTTCCGTAATACCTTAGCCATCCTAGAGACAGTTATTGTAATACATACAACATGTTTTCCCCATCTGGACGACCAAGAGAATAATTCATCACAAGGGCCTAAAGAGACACCTTTCGTGCTACTTGGATAATGTGTTTCAACGTTTTCCTAATGGGTTTATTTTACTCCCTATGGGATAAAAGGTATTCACTTTTCTCTCTCCAAGAGACAAATTATTGCTTTACTCGAGGAGTTAAATAAGCTAATCATAGCAGAAAAAGGTAAATATGTTTCCCTGTGCGTTTTACTTCTTGAAAAATCAAACAAAAACAAACCATTAAAACACTTAGAACATTTCGTTATCTTTTACAGTGAGAACAACAATACCTTTCACAACGAAACAATTGTTTTTACAATTTCATTTTATAATAGGCAAACAAGTAAGACCTTGTTGAGATAAAGAAGTTTTTCTTGAATCGAGGAGATAATACTCACTATTGAAAGGACTGCTATCGGATTCTGAGCTGAAGGAGTTGTCTAACTTGAGGACTCTGAGCAAGTTGAGATGTAGGGGCGACTCGCAGTGTAGCACGTAGCACATGAGAATGGCGAACCCCTGCAACGTAACACACCTGAATTACACTCATTTTAAATTGCTGAATTTTGAGTTACTGAAATTGAATCAAGAACATTAAAATTCAATAAATTTATAATTATTGATTATGGAATGATAATCCGAATTTTGAAGTGTAGAGCTAAGATTGAATTAAAAAAAACGGCAAATAAATAAAAACCAGTAAAGCTATATTATTTTAATAATGCCTGGTTTATACTGTAATAGTATTAGGAACATCATGTAGAGCATTTTTACAGCACGATTTTAACAGCTATTCCTAGACTACTTTTTATTTCAGTTGTTCAACATGCTAATGCAATTGTTCAAAGTTTGTCCTTCATCCTGTAAGAGAACACAATTTGAATCTAGTTTACAGTTTTTTTTTTTTTTTTTTTTGAGAAACAAATAGAAAAAAACTATTACATTATAAAAAGTACGTCGATGGTATAACTTTACTCATATCTCTTAACTCTCAAGGCGTATGTCATTACTTACCAATAAGGCACTGGTAAAGCTAAAGAGATACTGAGTTGTTGTCGAAGGGCCGTTAATGTACAGACAACTGGACGCAGACATGACGACCGTAGCACTCAGCACCACAGCGGCTCGGTTTAGCAAGCCTTGTCTGGAAAAGAAGTCGTTGTCATCGTGTAAAAACCTCGAAACATGATGGGTTTGTTTACGGTTAAAGCAACACAGACAAACAATTCCTAATCGAGTTTTAGTTAAAATTATTGACCGTAGATTTGTAATGAAACAACCAAAACAAATCCGTTCAAAATAGCTTTATTGAAATTAGTGTTTGGGTCATGCCTTCAACATGTAACATGAGTTTTGGAACGTGCATCGCATTTCAATGAAGTGATTAACTTGCTGTATGGTTGCAGTATCGTATTTCATTGAAAATATCAGTCATAACTGTTGAAAACAGATTGTGTTTTTGGACAGAATAAGTGTTTCATCGAGAATTGTGGTTTTAACTGGAGGAAAATATTCATTAATAATGGGGTTGTTATTTAATATATTTAATTGATTACTTTATTTTATTTTGATTGGGATTGCTAGATTACGGTTAATCTTACATCTTAAAAAAACTCTATTAACTAAATTAATTAATTGGCATAATTTGAAGCGTAATGATTTAAAGACCTATGTAACAATCACTGATATTTGGAAAACAACTAAATTCATTACTTATGATCGTAAATTACTTAAGATAATCAATAAAATAGAAATGGTCGTCCTATCTCAAAATGAATCCTATAAAGCCAATAAATTGTAACCGAGTCCATACAATTTTATTGTTTTAAATAAGTTTCTAATACACCTACCTTCTTAGTATAGCTTTCTTTGTGTCTGACCCCTTAATCGTAAGGCTTCTAAGTCTTTTGGTGACGAGATAAAAGAGGAGGACGAAAGTCGATAGCAGAAATATCGTGTAAGCTGTACAAGTGTAGTACACCATGGAGCCGTGCGTGAGCCACCACGAAGGCAGCGGCGAGTCCGTGGTGGTCTGTGCGATGTGGTTGCACAACACAACCAACAGGGGTACTCCTGGGGAACACAGAAATATCGTGTAAGCTGTACAAGTGTAGTGCACCATGGAGCCGTGCGTGAGCCACCACGAAGGCAGCGGCGAGTCCGTGGTGGTCTGGGCGATGTGGTTGCACAACACAACCAACAGGGACACTCCTGGGGAACACAGAAATATCGTGTAAGCTGTACAAGTGTAGTGCACCATGGAGCCGTGCGTGAGCCACCACGAAGGCAGCGGCGAGTCCGTGGAGGTCTGTGCGATGTGGTTGCACAACACAACCAACAGGGGTACTCCTGGGGAACACAGAAATATCGTGTAAGCTGTACAAGTGTAGTGCACCATGGAGCCGTGCGTGAGCCATCACGAAGGCAGCGGCGAGTCCGTGGTGGTCTGTGCGATGTGGTTGCATAACACAACCAACAGGGGTACTCCTGGGGAACACAGAAATATCGTGTAAGCTGTACAAGTGTAGTGCACCATGGAGCCGTGCGTGAGCCATCACGAAGGCAGCGGCGAGTCCGTGGTGGTCTGTGCGATGTGGTTGCATAACACAACCAACAGGGGTACTCCTGGGGAACACAGAAATATCGTGTAAGCTGTACAAGTGTAGTGCACCATGGAGCCGTGCGTGAGCCACCACGGGGGCAGCGGCGAGTCCGTGGTGGTCTGTGCCATGTGGTTGCATAACACAACCAACAGGGACACTCCTGGGGAACACAGAAATATCGTGTAGGATGTACAAGTGTCGTAACCATGGAGCCGTGCGTGAGCCACCACGAAGGCAGCGGCGAGTCCGTGGTGGTCTGTGCGATGTGGTTGCATAACACAACCAACAGGGACACTCCTGGGGAACACAGAAATATCGTGTAAGCTGTACAAGTGTCGTAACCATGGAGCCGTGCGTGAGCCACCACGAAGGCAGCGGCGAGTCCGTGGTGGTCTGTGCGATGTGGTTGCATAACACAACCAACAGGGACACTCCTGGGGAACACAGAAATATCGTGTAGGATGTACAAGTGTCGTAACCATGGAGCCGTGCGTGAGCCACCACGAAGGCAGCGGCGAGTCCGTGGTGGTCTGTGCGATGTGGTTGCACAACACAACCAACAGGGGTACTCCTGGGGAACACAGAAATATCGTGTAAGCTGTACAAGTGTAGTGCACCATGGAGCCGTGCGTGAGCCACCACGAAGGCAGCGGCGCGTCCGTGGTGGTCTGTGCGATGTGGTTGCACAACACAACCAACAGGGGTACTCCTGGGGAACACAGAAATATCGTGTAGGATGTACAAGTGTCGTAACCATGGAGCCGTGCGTGAGCCACCACGAAGGCAGCGGCGAGTCCGTGGTGGTCTGGGCGATGTGGTTGCATAACACAACCAACAGGGACACTCCTGGGGAACACAGAAATATCGTGTAGGATGTACAAGTGTCGTAACCATGGAGCCGTGCGTGAGCCACCACGAAGGCAGCGGCGAGTCCGTGGTGGTCTGGGCGATGTGGTTGCACAACACAACCAACAGGGACACTCCTGGGGAACACAGAAATATCGTGTAAGCTGTACAAGTGTAGTGCACCACGGAGCCGTGCGTGAGCCACCACGAACGCAGCGGCGAGTCCGTGGAGGTCTGTGCGATGTGGTTGCACAACACAACCAACAGGGGTACTCCTGGGGAACACAGAAATATCGTGTAAGCTGTACAAGTGTAGTGCACCATGGAGCCGTGCGTGAGCCATCACGAAGGCAGCGGCGAGTCCGTGGTGGTCTGTGCGATGTGGTTGCACAACACAACAAACAGGGGTACTCCTGGGGAACACAGAAATATCGTGTAAGCTGTACAAGTGTAGTGCACCATGGAGCCGTGCGTGAGCCACCACGAAGGCAGCGGCGAGTCCGTGGTGGTCTGTGCGATGTGGTTGCATAACACAACCAACAGGGGTACTCCTGGGGAACACAGAAATATCGTGTAAGCTGTACAAGTGTAGTGCACCATGGAGCCGTGCGTGAGCCACCACGAAGGCAGCGGCGAGTCCGTGGTGGTCTGTGCGATGTGGTTGCACAACACAACAAACAGGGGTACTCCTGGGGAACACAGAAATATCGTGTAAGCTGTACAAGTGTAGTGCACCATGGAGCCGTGCGTGAGCCACCACGAAGGCAGCGGCGAGTCCGTGGTGGTCTGTGCGATGTTGTTGCACAACACAACCAACAGGGGTACTCCTGGGGAACACAGAAATATCGTGTAAGCTGTACAAGTGTAGTGCACCATGGAGCCGTGCGTGAGCCACCACGAAGGCAGCGGCGAGTCCGTGGTGGTCTGGGCGATGTGGTTGCATAACACAACCAACAGGGACACTCCTGGGGAACACAGAAATATCGTGTAGGATGTACAAGTGTCGTAACCATGGAGCCGTGCGTGAGCCACCACGAAGGCAGCGGCGAGTCCGTGGTGGTCTGTGCGATGTGGTTGCATAACACAACCAACAGGGACACTCCTGGGGAACACAGAAATATCGTGTAGGATGTACAAGTGTCGTAACCATGGAGCCGTGCGTGAGCCACCACGGGGGCAGCGGCGAGTCCGTGGTGGTCTGTGCGATGTGGTTGCATAACACAACCAACAGGGGCACTCCTGGGGAACACAGAAATATCGTGTAAGCTGTACAAGTGTAGTAACCAAGGAGCCGTGCGTGAGCCACCACGGGGGCAGCGGCGAGTCCGTGGTGGTCTGTGCGATGTGGTTGCACAACACAACCAACAGGGGCACTCCTGGGGAACACAGAAATATCGTGTAAGCTGTACAAGTGTAGTGCACCAAGGAGCCGTGCGTGAGCCACCACGGGGGCAGCGGCGAGTCCGTGTTGGTCTGTGCGATGTGGTTGCATAACACAACCAACAGGGGTACTCCTGGGGAACACAGAAATATTGTGTAAGATGTACAAGTGTAGTGCACCATGGAGCCGTGCGTGAGCCACCACGGGGGCAGCGGCGAGTCCGTGGTGGTCTGTGCGATGTGGTTGCACAACACAACCAACAGGGTCACTCCTGGGGAAGACAGAAATAGGCTCAATGAGCTGGTCACTGAGGTATCGGATTATTTTACGCTGCTTTATGCGATGTGCGCGAATATGAAGAATAAATGGGTAGACTTGACCGACAAGAAAAAAATATTGATAAGATAGCCTAAGGAGTTACGACGAAGAATTTAAGTAAATGATAAAGAACATAATTTAGCAAGCACATCCCCCCCCCCCCAAGAAAAAACAAAAAAAACACACATACATCCAATCAAGTAGTTAAAATTGTTTCTCAACAAAAAAGGCTCCCGGTAACAAAAGTTTTGAAAAAAAAAATTTGTAAAGGATGTTTTGAAAATTACAATCATTTTGTTCAATTTACATATCGATAAACTGAACAAAAAAGCGCTTTTTTCGATCGCTCAAGAAAAAAGGACGGGAATGAATTTATGTAAATGAAATTTTAAAGTTGCTCAAGATTGTTTTGAAACAAAGTTATGACAGACAGATTTTATGAACAGATTTTTAAAAACAGATTTTATGATCATTCAGATGGCCTGACTGTGATTCAAGACCCATACATCAGCCTGGAAATCCAAGAAGCCGGAAATATTGAATGTGTTCGAACCCCTATTAAAAGATGGATGTAACCAAGGAAATGTAGAATAAAATCTCTCTATAACGAAATGTTGTAAAAAAGGGAAATTATGTGAACGCATGGGAAGAGTTGTATGTATTCATTTAAAGAAAAATGTAAAGATAGAGACAAATTGATTGACGAACATGTGAACTTTGACTCTGGTGGTACGATCAAGAACTTGTTTCCTTTAGGTAGGTAATAGTATTTAAGGATGGACGTCATGACAAATCTGACAGTCTCTCATTGGGCCAGCTGTATTGGTGTGACCGATCCAAATTCATTGCCATTTCCCATATTTTGTTTATATTTACCGTCTTGTATGTAAATACAGTATAAGTGCAAATATATTTAAAGTGTTGTAATTTTTAAAAAATTTATATTGAGTGAACACAAATCACAATTACGAGCCTAAAATAAAGAAATATCATACGTAAATGAACATTGAAGAAGATTATGGCACAAACTCGACGACGGACCATTTCATTTTTAGTAATGAAATTAAAGGATTAACTAGGATGAGGTATTCAAACCAATTTAACATCTCATGTAATCCGAAGACCTCACCAAAAGAAATGTTAAATCATAAGAATACATAAAGTAATAAATCTTTTAATTCAAAGACCTTGCTTAACAAAAGATGTTGACAGTGCTTTAGGTTAATCAGTAAATAGGCTAATTTCTACAACGAACCAGGAACAAAAGAAATGTTTAATTCTTATTGTGGGACGGAATTGAATTGGCTTTTGTTTTACTTCTCTTGACTTTTAATTAAACTTGAAGATGCTGGACTTCTAATTACGGTGAATTTACTATGTAGATTTCAGAATCTAATTCTTATACCTTAACTATTGCTCTTTGCATAACTATTGCTATATTTGGTGATTTAATTATGTTAAATAAGGAGGTCAAAAGTAAAACATGAAAACCCCTTTCAAAGCAGACTGGCGAACTCAGCAAATTTCCAAAGGGTTTATCTGTGATATTTTCCTTTATTCGACATATACAGGGTGGGTCAGACGACCCGTCCATCTATTGTAATAGGAGAACGGTTCACTGTAGAAACGCCAAATAAAATTATTCCCCACTTTTGCATATGAATAATTAATTAGAAATATTTTCATGGCGATTTATCTACAGGTTGTTCCAGAAATGAAGGTCATGAGTTCGAATCTCCAAATTTTTTGTGTGATGTAGCACATTTTATATCATTTTAAAGGTCATGTTGAAAGAAACATTCCTGTGAAAACAGAACTTAATTACATCAATACGTTTCAAAATGGCGGCCATTTTTGTGAAACGTTTCGATATTTACGGAAACCCCTGTATTTTATAAACTATTAAATATTTTTCAGTTCTGATTCGAAATCCTTAATCCTTTTAACTCAGATTTACTACGCTATGTCACATAACAATGTTTTAACAATATCCTTTTTTTGGAAAAAAAGTATTTTAAAAAAATGTTGGTAGCTCTGAAGATAAAAATAATCAAATAGCAACAAATGCCAAAAACATATTATTTTAAAGGCCTTCAAAAATTTCTTACAACTTTGTAATTTACACATGTATTCTACCTTTTTTAATTTTTGGCTATCGACAAAAACCTCCATTTTCCCATATAAAGTGCATGTTAATTGCATGTCCATAACAAACGGTCCATGGGTACCCTTTGGTAATGCTGTACTGCATAAATAACATGCACTTCATAAGGGATAATGGAGTTTTTGTCCATAACTAAACAACTAAAAATGATAGAATACATGTGTAAATTACAAAGTAGTAGGAATTTTGAAGGCCTTTAAAATTATATGCTTTTTGACATATGTTGCTATTTGATTTGTTTTATTTTCAAGGCTACCAATATTTAAAAAAATTAATTCTTTTCGGAATTTAGATATTATGAAAACATTGTCATGTGACGTATCGTTGTAAAGCAGAGTTACCAAGGATTAAGGATTTTTGAATCAAAACCGAAAAATGTTTAATGGTTAAAAAAATTCAGGAGTTCCCGTAAATATCTAAAATTTTCACAAAATGGCCACCATTTTGAAATGGATTGAGATAATTTAGTTTTAATTTCACTAAAACGTTTCTTTTAACAAGACCTTTAAAATGATATAAAGTTTGCTGAGGGTTCACAATGAAAAAATTGAGATTTGAACTCATGACCTTCATTTCTGGAACACCCTGTGGTTGAATCGTGATGAAAATATTTAAAACGGATTCTTCATATGCAAATTTAAGGGGAATAATTTTATTTGGCGTTTCTACGTTAAACCGTTCTCCCGTTAAAGTAGGTGCATGAGTGGTCTGACTCGCCTTGTGTAAAGGAAAATGTTTTAAATGAGTACTGTAAATTATATACAATTTATATTATTATTCAAGAGCTTTAATCACAAGGAAAATTATCAAGGGGGTCAGATTGGTTTTCTTTACAGTAATATACACTTTTGTATTTTATTTACTCTTAGCATAATCGTTAAAGTATATAAATGTCAGTAAATATATAAATAAAAATATACCTCTAATTTAGCCGCTACAGCCCCAGAAGCAAAAGGTACCTTTTTTCGAAATTCAGGGTGGAAATTTTTGGTTTGAGGATTTTCCCTATTACCAATCGCCCAAGTTTAAAGTTTCTAGCTTATTGGGAAGTTGATTCTAATTCATATACTTAAGTCAGTGAGTTATACAAGCGGCTGTATAGTTATTTAGCTATATGCCAAAATTAACAAACTGTATTTTTGGGGTTTAGGAACCTCAAAACCGAAAAATAACAGATTCACCGTGTCATCTACGGTAGTAGCTTCCTCTGGAATTCCCTGTAGAGGGATACTGATAGACGCTAAAATGTTAGACATATGGATTTTACGTAAATTATTATGTTTATAGGGCTGAATACTGACGGGATTTTTGTGAGAAATATTCAAAAACATTTTCTGTACCGGGCACAACGACATACATACATATATATATATATATACATATATATAAATATTTTTTTTGAGGAAGGATAGACGTGAATTGCATGAACAGAAAAGAGACAATTCTAGATTGAAAACGAAAAATATATATCTCCCAAAATGATTTTGTAGCTAAGTGTGACTTTTTTCTCATTTTTGTCATGATATTTTTGTTAACCCTTGAAAGGGCTTTCAACAAGGGCACCTGAGGCAGGTTCATATTGTGGTTATCTATTCATTTATTACATGTTAAGTTTAAAAAATTGAAATATTAATCCTGCACATAATACATAAAAGTCTTGTTTAGCCTGAGGAGCAACAAGTTTTAGTTTCATTCTGTTAAAATAGAGTTAAATACTGAATAAATAACAAACAATCTTATACTCAATTACACGTTCACCTTCTATTATGGAATGTGAGCTGTATGGTATTAGTTGTACCATCCAAATTATGTTATATTAAGCTGATGATTTTATAAAATAATAATATGGATATTTGTAAATAAATGTACCCAGCAAAGGTAATAGAATTTATAAGGAAATAAAATATAAATAAATGTAAAATATAATAATAATTATAATAATAATAACAATACTTATTATTGCGTGAACAATGGGTGTACATGTCATTGCATACGTCAATATATATTCTACTAAAGCTAAGGTTTTAACAATTACTAGAGATCGCCAGTGGTCGAAAATTCGACCAATTTTCAAATCGAGAAATAGGGATAGGGATAACTAATTTTGAAAATGATCCATGCAGACACCAATGCGTAATTTATAAATACGTTTCTTATGGGACACATTTTCCATGTAAACACACAATATAACCTAACGGGGACCGAAAGAAAAAGAGATAGAGTCATTTTTGGACTCCTTTTGTATATCACCTCTAGCGTATATTTAAGGCATAGATTATATTCTGGATTAGTAATTATTATTTTAATAAGATTCCACGTTTATTTTTTTTAAGACTGAACCGAGTATTGCTTCAGATAAAAGTAAAAATTCAGTCATCCAATCAGTTTATCCCGCACCCCTAACACAGTTCTCTCTTTTTCTTCCTACTTTCATTCCTTAAATTTCCTTACTCTCTACTTCCCTTCCTTTCTACCTTCTCCCCTCTTCCCTCCTTTTCACTTTCATTCTCTTCTTACCACCTCCCCTCCCTCCTTTCCTACACTTCTGACTCTTCTCTCCTTCGCTCTCTTCCTATTATCACCATCACTAAATTTGATATTTTACCCATTCTCCTAAAAATCACAATCTGAATGTAATGTCCAGTAGTACTCCAGTTGCAAGTCAGTTAGTACTCTGGATGGTATGGAGACTCAATGCACTTTTTTCTTTCCTTTTAATCATCAATTTTTAATCTCTTCACCTTATATAAGCGAGAAATTTTTATTTGAATGTGACATCTTCAACCTTTTCCAAATATTCCTGATTTCCATAAAATACTGTAATACCGAAAACATTAAAAAATAATAACTATAAAATAATTCGTTAATTTATGACTTGCATACTTAAATAGTAGTGGTAAGAATTTATCTTTTGTTTGTTATTGTTTTGGTTTTATATTTCATCAGATGACAGAAAAAACAACATATATTTTTACCCACTTTTTCTTAATCATTCTTATTAAGACAGGTACCTCATGGAGGACGTTACCCTGAATATGAGTGATGATCGTGATGGTAGTGGCGCGATCTTGTAGCCTTGTTACTGACTAAGGTTGGCACGTTCCTTAGACAGGACTGTTAATTAATAGCCCAACAACCAATGGCAGCTGGCTCCAGAAACAACCCTTCAAAAAGCTACTAACTTTTCTTGGGATCGATCAGGCTAATATACTAACTTTTTGCACTGATATGTGATCCTACATTTAATCTTTACTCTACGAAAAGTAGGATATGATAATAGCTACGTACGATGCTAACTTTGTTTACATTTGGTTGTTATAATATCACCAAAACAGCAACTCATAAGGTCAATGTTAATTTTTTTGAAATTTTAAATTCAATTTTCCACAGGTCTAAAAGACTAATATAAATTACCATGGGATTCTGCACATCTACAGGAAAATACAATTCTATCGGTGTGCTTAGATTTTCGCTATGATGCAAAATGGCTGAGAAAAAAGGAGGACAAAACCTTATGGAAAAAATGCTTGTCTACTAATATAAAGATACCTGCATACAGACATACATCAAGTTCCCATACACTCATCACATTCATACCTAATACCGATGACAGATTATTTTAAATTTCAACCATCCCAGCAGCCCCGATGAACTCGTCAGCAGAGTAGAATGCCCTAGACGCCAGGTGTTGTTTTAAATTCGATTTGAATTGTTTTCCGTTTGCTGACTGTTTGATATCATCAGGGAGCTTGTCGATTATCTTAACACCGATCTGAGCTAGCAGACCTTCAAATTTTTGAAGTTCTGTGTTGAGCAATTCTGAAATTGTCTCTACCTCTTGTTTGGTACTCATGGACGTCCCTGCCTCGGCCAGAGTGGGATGGGTGCTGCTGTAAATGGATACCTCCAAGATGTACAGAGAGGCCAGTGTCAGCAAGTTAAGCTCCCGAAAGGAATTTCTACACGACTCTCGATAGTCTAGTTTTGCAATTATTCTCACAGGTTTTTTGTAGCCTGAAAACTCTCTCAAATCTCTGATTTGAGCAGCCACCTCAGAGCCGTATGCCGTAGGCTAGGTGTGGAAATATCAGGTTAAATACGCCATTTTTAGTACCTCTTACGAGCAGAAATTCGCAAGGTTACGAAGGACCTAAATGCCTGAAGTAATCTTTGAGCAGAGGCTTTCAATGTGCTCGTCTCAAGTCAGTCCACGATCTAGGATCGTCCCTAGGAACTTTGTGGCTTCAGCTTCCTCTAAGAGGGCCATCATCTATCAGGACCATCGGTCTCAATTCGTAGTTTCGATTGCGTAAACAAACATTTGTCGTTTGATTTCTTTTTTATTTCAGAAAACCTTTGAATGCTCGAGCTCAGGTCTATAAAGGCCTTGATTTCTAATTCGGGAATGCTTCTCGCTCGAAAATAGAGAGTCGAGTCGTTAGCATATTGGACCGTCTCCCCGTTCTGGATCGACTGGCTTAAATGGATTACGTAAACCAAAAATAAAAATAGGATGGATCCCTGCGGGACTCCATGGGTCACTGTCTCTTTCTGAGACAGTACATCAGCGATTTGGACGTACTGAACCCGACTTTTGAGGTAGGACAAAATCCACTTATGCGGCAGTCCCCGGACCCCGTATGCCTTTAACTGTAGCAGCAGTGTCTCATAATGCACACAGTCAAAGGCTTTGGAAAGGTGGAGAAACATGCTGAACACATGTTCTCGCCTCTCCAAACCATTGACGACGGTTTCGATAAATTTTGTCACAGCGTCAATGGTTGACCTATTTTTACGGAATCCGTATTGTTCAGAAGAGATGGTTTTGAATCGATCTAAAAAAACTCATCAGTTGCTCGAGAAAAAGGTTTTTGAAAATTGTATTGAAAACTGGAAGCATGGAGACCGGTAATTGTTCGGCAGAAGCGGATAATCTTTTTTGAAGATGGGAACCACTTTGCGAATCTTTAATTTGGAACGAATCACTCCGCGTTGAAAAGAAAAATTGATGATTTTTGTCAGGGGAGGAAAAAAACATGCCTGAAGCAATGTTTAAGCATCCACGCAGACATCCCGTTTATGTCAAGGGACTTCTTTGGATTGAGACTCTGGATAACACGTACCACATCCGCCCCAGCATCAGGAGACAGAACCATGGAGTTCAGCGGGCTAATTGAAGCCTGTGATAGGCCTAGAGGAATTGGTATTTGAAAATTTTGATCTACCGCAGCTACTGAACTGAACAATTTATTGAACTCGTTTGCGGCTTTGGCCGGATCTTAAATCAATTCACCCCCAATATTGAGTTTTAAATCGGAATTTTCTTTGATTTTACATCTGATTTTGAACTATTGATAATTTTCAAAGTTGACTTTCTGTGGATTTCAAAATATTGTCAATGTGAAGGGCATTGGCCGCTTTGATAACCTTCCTGTAAGTTTTCTTTTAGGATCTGTAATACTGACGGAACTATTCGTTGTCTGATTGTATGTAAATCAAATGCAAAGACCTTAGTTTATCTCGGGACACGAGTGTCCCTCGAGTTATCCATGAATTCTTTTTAATCTTTGAAAGTTCTTTAATTTTTTTATATGGACAAGCTGTGTCCATAATTTTTTTTATATATTTTTTTGATTTCAAGCTGTGTTGAAATAAAATTCAAAACTTCCGGACATTGAAAACTGTTAAAAAAAACTAATTTTCGTTCTTAAGAATGTTTTTAAGGGTTTGATATTTTGTGGCTTAGCCAACCTTCTGACGTTTACTATTGGGGGTTCTTTTGAATGCATATGATTACCGCCTCCTGCGCGAAATGGTCAGCAATGGCCGAATTCACAACAGAATCTCTGGCATTCGGCACGTTCGTAATCACGTTGTCGATGGCTGTTTTTGAAGTGGCAGTTACTCGTGTTGGCGAGTCTACGGACCAACACGTAGGCAAAGGTAAATTTACCTTAATCTTACAATCACTTCGTGTTTATATAAATACGAGTTAAAATTTAATTGACACGTTTGATACTTAAAAGTTATAAAGCCGTTTCAACCATTATGTGTTCACTGTTTACGTCTTTAATTAAATATTAGTACTGTATTAAAGAGGGCTGCGTAAACGGGATGTACACTTTTCAGTATTAATACGACTTTAAGGGATCTATAGAGGGATCTGAGGGATATATAGAGGTTCAACCTCAACTAGACAGCAAGAACCACAGACTTCGTTACCTGTTATGATACAGATGATTGTCTGCCTGAGGTGTCTGACGGTCGGCAGGTACACCTCTGTGTAGATCAACAGAACTTTGCTGAGGTGAGATGACAGACTGACCATGACCGCGGCCTGCAGAACCGTCGACACCGCGGGAAACGCCTCCTGGGTACAAATGTCAGCAGGTAATATCGACTAAGCAGCACATTGCGCACTTGAGAACATAAAAAAAGATCGCTGTTACTTGAGTCGATCAATGTCGAAACTGTACCTGGGGGAGCGTGTTGTCGGCGGCGTAGAGGAAGGCGGCCATGGCGGCGGCGGTGGCGGCGCAGCACTGCAGCTTGAGGAACAGCAGCGCCGTCGTGTGGCGGGACCAGCGCAGCGCCAGCAGCGACAGCGCCACCAGCGCCTGAACCAGGCTGCACCCGCAGCCCACCACCACTATCCGCGCCAGCGACCGCTTCTCGGCCGCTTCACGCTGGAATAAATTTGACTGCTAAATTAAATATGATCTTTTCATTTTAAGACCACGCAAAAAAGATAGTTGTGCCGGCAGTTGCACTATATCTCATACTATAGCCAAACTAATGATTGCTCCTTAATGCTTTTGAGCACATGATAAATTGGCTCCAATAGTGTATTCTTCATGATAAATTGGCTAATATATTGTATTCTTCATTAATTTCTGGATTCTGGAAGTTACTTCATACTTCATTTATTATATTAAAAATGTTTACCTTAGTAAGTGGCCTTAGGGTGTCAAACAATGCTTCTTCTATTTATTAATACAAATTAATATGCATGGTAAGAATATTTAGCTGTTTGACAATTACTGTATTATTGAGATTTTTAAGGCGAAAGAGTAATAAAAAAATAACTAAACGTTTTATGTCACAATTGAATTTTTAAGGATGCTGTATTTAGCCTCACCACATTAATGACCTTGACGATCAGTGCAGCGTAAGTGCCGAGGGTGGGGCAGACACACACAGTGAGGTTGGTAGTCTGCGGGTAGGCCGAGCAGGCGGTGATGTTCCAACTGACACTGGGGGCGTGTGAGGTGCCGCAGCGGAGCTCCCAGCCGACCCTGGGCCCCCACAGTAGCTCCACCTCCGGCGTGACTTTCAGCGCGCCCCGCGCCACCACAGTCACCAGCGACGAAGCCACCTCGTACTGCACCTCCGTGCCGTTCCTGTCACACAACACACTGACATCGGTGATGTACCAGATGACACGGGGCGTGTGAGGTGCCGCAGCGGAGCTCCCAGCCGACCCTGGCCCTCACAGTAGCTCCACCTCCGGCGTGACTTTCAGCGCGCCCCGCGCCACCACAGTCACCAGCGACGAAGCCACCTCGTACTGCACCTCCGTGCCGTTCCTGCCACACAACACACTGACATCGGTGATGTACCAGATGACGCGGGGCGTGTGAGGTGCCGCAGTGAAGCTCCCAGCCGACCCTGGGCCCCCACAGTAGCTCCACCTCCGGCGTGACTTTCAGCGCGCCCCACGCCACCACAGTCACCAGCGACGAAGCCACCTCGTACCGCACCTCCGTGCCGTTCCTGCCACACAACACACTGACATCGGTGTGTACCAGGTGACACGGGCGTGTGAGGTGCCGCAGCGGAGCTCCCAGCCGACCCTGGCCCTCACAGTAGCTCCACCTCCGGCGTGACTTTCAGCGCGCCCCGCGCCACCACAGTCACCAGTGACGAAGCCACCTCGTACTGCACCTCCGTGCCGTTCCTGCCACACAACACACTGACATCGGTGTGTACCAGGTGACACGGGCGTGTGAGGTGCCGCAGCGGAGCTCCCAGCCGACCCTGGCCCTCACAGTAGCTCCACCTCCGGCGTGACTTTCAGCGCGCCCCGCGTCACCACAGTCACCAGCGACGAAGCCACCTCGTACTGCACCTCCGTGCCGTTCCTGCCACACAACACACTGACATCGGTGATGTACCAGATGACGCGGGGCGTGTGAGGTGCCGCAGCGGAGCTCCCAGCCGACCCTGGCCCTCACAGTAGCTCCACCTCCGGCGTGACTTTCAGCGCGCCCCGCGTCACCACAGTCACCAGCGACGAAGCCACCTCGTACTGCACCTCCGTGCCGTTCCTGCCACACAACACACTGACATCGGTGATGTACCAGATGACGCGGGGCGTGTGAGGTGCCGCAGCGGAGCTCCCAGCCGACCCTGGCCCTCACAGTAGCTCCACCTCCGGCGTGACTTTCAGCGCGCCCCGCGTCACCACAGTCACCAGCGACGAAGCCACCTCGTACTGCACCTCCGTGCCGTTCCTGCCACACAACACACTGACATCGGTGTGTACCAGGTGACACGGGCGTGTGAGGTGCCGCAGCGGAGCTCCCAGCCGACCCTGGCCCTCACAGTAGCTCCACCTCCGGCGTGACTTTCAGCGCGCCCCGCGTCACCACAGTCACCAGCGACGAAGCCACCTCGTACTGCACCTCCGTGCCGTTCCTGCCACACAACACACTGACATCGGTGATGTACCAGATGACGCGGGGCGTGTGAGGTGCCGCAGCGGAGCTCCCAGCCGACCCTGGCCCTCACAGTAGCTATACCCGTAGTTGTCCATAATGACAACTGGAAGTATAATGCCCCAAGTGAACACAAAATTATTGCGTACACGCGACAGAAAATGGAAATCCTATTTCCATGGCCTATTACGTATTATAAAATACGATAAGGAGGAGGAAACAGCATCTCACGTTCTAATTGAGTGTCCAGCCCTTCATGAACTGCGTGCATGATTTATTGGCCTACCAATAAGTGACCAAAGAGAAGAGCATATAACCATTGTAAAGAGGATTTCGTGGTTCGTTAAGGAACTGGGATTTGACGGAAAATAAGGACCTGATCTGAGGGTGCACAATAAGCCTGGTTTACCTAATTGTTGTTTGTTATTGTTAATTCTAAGATTATTATTGGCCTCTAAGATTGTTACTTCACGTCAGTTATCGGCAGTGATACAATGCCACAAGATTCAATCATATATCACCTTTGGCAATAATTTCCTGAATCTTTAACGCTGTTGACACCATTTTTAAGATGGCTGCGAAAATAACACATTTCCCGGAGCATTATGATTGTACATTTTTAACATGTCGATTAACAGCATGTTACCTACTGTTCACAACCAGAATGATTTTTGTTCCAATTTTTTCCACCTCAAACACTATATCTACTATACTATAGAGAAAACAGTTCTTAAAAAGTTCTGTGTTATCGTTTCAACTAGTGTGTAAACATGAATACGAATTTTGTGAAAAGACTCTCTAAAATTACCTACTGTTGGAATGTTAAGAAAATAACCAGCACTTACTCAAGGACTTGGGAGTAACGTTGGGGCAAAAACTCTGATAATTTGTTGTAGACGATGACAGCAACACTGGAGGTCGTGTTCTGGGCTTTCTTGCTGGACTCCCCGTGTAGCGTAATGCGACTTGAATACCACGCTGGGTAGCTGAGGAGAAAAACAAAATAAATAGTTTGTGCTAAAAAAATACCAATAAAATATTAATATATGAGAAAATATAATGCACCTCGTTATTAAAATAAATTCTATTATTATTATTGTATCAGTAGACCTAATCAACTACAATTAACAAAATTGTTTATAAAATATTTTACATCTCTGTATTTATTAATTTGTGTCACTAACACATCAAACGAGTAATTAAAAGCTGAATTCTATTACATTTAGAAAATAATTGTTTTAATGTTTTTTTTAATACATTCGAAAAGCTTTTAAAACAGGTTATCTCTCTCAAAGGTTTGTTTACGTTTAACATGGATACACGGTGGTACTTGTACCCAGGTTAAGTGTTCTGTGATTTAAAAAAGTCATCCATTAAAATAATGGATCCAATAAATTAGGTCCCTGAGATTGGTTTTGAAAAAAATACAAATGCTTATGGAACGTACAAATTATTGTGAATAAATATTTCTGTATGAAGAAAGCAGTTATAAAACTATTACTGTTTAGTATTTCTTAACTCTCTAGAGATATCTAAGGGATTGGTTCCTTGCGTCAAAAACCATGGGTTTCCAAAGCCTAGTTTTCCGTCAATTAGTATATCTGTCTATCTCGTTGCTGCTAACATATTGATAATCTTTGTTCTACTCAAAATACAAATTGCTTTGAAGTACTATTATGTACCGAAACAGAAAATAGTTGTGCTAAATATCATTACTAAATTACTTATGCCATTTCAAGATGGTGGCCGTTCGAAAACTTTAATGTTAAATTCATTAAATTGTTAAATAGAGAGTGGAAATTCTTAAGAATAGCGAACAAAATTGTTTAAATATCTATTCTAAGACCATGGATTTACTGTTATGCTACCATTCAACCAAAAGATGCAGGTAAAAATAAGCTTAAAAAGGTCATATTTGTTAACCAATTGCTATCAAGGTGTCGTTATATTCCTCTTGTTCAATTTTTTATCATGCATAAAACATTTCTTCTTTCTCTTCAAAGATTTCCATTGAATTTGGCATTAAATCTCTTAAACAGTAGCCATCTTAAAATGGCTTAAAATTTATTAATTTTATTTGGCAGAGTTATTTCTGTACTAAGATGGATAATTGAGCCTATATAAAGTTGATCAAAAGTTATTAAAAACATAATTAGCATAAAATATCCTATAGACGGGCAGAAATTTAGGCTTAAGAGACTCGTGGTTGTATGGTAACATATTTTGTCTGATACAAGAAAAAAACATTCAAAAAGATCTACATAGAGTTTGGAAACACCCTGTATTATTTAATTGATTTATAAGTCGATATAAACTAGCAATCAAAACACCATTAACTGGTGTTTTACACCTTGTATGAAAAAATAAAACTATAAAAAATATTTTACTATCTATCAACCACATTTTAAAGAAACAAAATCACCACAAAAATCAGTATATTTAGAATAACTGAGACCTAAACGAATGTAATGCGTTCAAATAAAAAATAATATCAGCCTGCATTTTCGTGACAAAATAAATTTATGAAAATGGAGGACCAGTTTAAATTAATCTACAACTTTAGTCGTGAAACTTCGATATGGATAAGAAATTCCTCAATTTCACAAGTTTGGATTCCAGAACCCGTTTAAACAGTGAGTATGTTTACAGTTTACTCAATGCAGCTTCGATAGAACAGCCATTTCCATTTTGCACAACGGGTTTGATTTAAACTCAGAGATCTCAACACACTTTCAAGCAAAATGTGCTAAATCTTTTTTAATTTTATTAAAATTACATAAACTGACGTATTTCAGTATATATCTTAAGCATATGTGCAAATACCTAACCAACGCCTAGAATTCCTGCAATAAAAGTCTAATGGTGCATTTAAAAATCGAGGAAACATTTTCAGGCTAACTGTAAAGATTTAACATACTCCGCATTCCAAATACTTTAAAAATGTTTAGGCTACATACAAAGAGTTTTCAACATTAAATATTTTATAATTAATTAATTTACAATTATATTTAGAGGTGGGATTTTCTTAGTTTTTAGAAAATCCCACCTCTAAAGGAAAACTTTTTTAAAAAGAAGGAAAATGCCGAAGATTAGGTTGATCATAGACTGCTGGACTTTGTATCTATTGGGTGGATACTTTTTTATGATGACAATACAGTAATTAATTTTCTTACGAACTTGAGCTACCAAAACTCCTATTTTCATTTTAAGAAATTGCAAAAATATAAATTACGTCCTATTTAATTGAACTCATAAGCTGATGGTCTTGGTTTCAACAGAGTAGATAGTTTTAAGAGAGAGAGAAATCAACTTTATTAAAAATTGATAGCTGTCTGGAAACCCAGATGACCAACAGATCCAGCATACACAAATAATTTTTCATAATTTAGGTTGTATAAATTTAAAAATATAAAATTAAATTGTTTAAAAAACCTTAGGGATTAGTTGAAAATAGATGGTAATTTAAAATTTTGATGGAGTCTTTCACCACACTTATGACGATCTGATTTATTATTTTCAATGGGATTTTATGTATTTTTAAAAATTCTACGAAAAATTTTGAAATGGCTCCTCGACTGCCGATAAATATACCTGTCACTTGCCAATCTTCAATTTCATATTTTTTAATTAAGTATGGAATGCAAGGTTCATAGATTTTTTTCTTTTCTTCGTTGACTTCTTTAATTTGATCTTCCCTTGCTTCAGTTCTTATGGTGGGGTCAATAATCAGTGCTTTGTTTTTTCTTTTGTTTATAGCAACTATATCTATTCTTCTGTTTGAGCCATCTGTTGAGGTGGCATTGACTTCTTCATATACTTCCCAGTTTTCTTTTTTGAAGGAATCAGCCAGAATTGATCTTACTTTATGGTGTCTTGCATTTCTCATCAGTTCCCCTTTTGGGCAAAATCCCAGGACGTGGCTAAGGGTTTCAATCTCATTGCAACCTATATGGCGGCAATGGTTGTCCTTCGATCTGCCAGGAATGGCTCTAACCGCTGCTATATTTGTAGTCATTTTTATTATGTTGGTCCATTCTCATATACTAAGGCCTTGTTTATTCATTATTATTTTGTTGAATTTTGGGCATTGAGCAAAAAGAGAAATGCCCTTTCCTTTTTGAGGAAGATTGTTCCATTCTTTAAAAGAATCTTCTCTCAGTTTATTCCTTAATTTTCGAGTTGTAGGAACTTTAGTTGTAGTTGGAGTTAATTTCATTTGTATATTTTGTAATTCTTCACAAAGATTCAATTTTTTAAAACAGAAAGTCATTTCTTTTATAAAATCATTTGACATTTGTAAATGTAAATCTTCTACAGCAAGTAGTTTGGTATTTATGCTGTAGTGTTGTAGATATGCTTCTCAACTGGCTCTAAAAACTCCGAGACCTCGTAGTGTTTTAGGGGCATATATCATACTTGTTGGACAATCAGATGGAAGGCCAATTATCTCTTTTACAGAACTTCTTATAATTTTGTCTATATCTTCTAAAAATATAGTTGGTAGTTGGCTCAATGGTGCACATTGTAGAGGATAAACAATCGATGGCCAAATATATTGATTTATGATTGACATTTTTTGATCAGGTTTTAAGAGGATGCTTGAAACTAATTTTCCTATATTATTTCTTAATTTCGTGATCATTTCATTTTTGTTTATTTTGATTTCCTCGTTGTAATCTATCCCTAAATATTTTATTGTATCAGTTTTTGTAATTGTATTTATGCTATAGTTTTGGAATTGTATGGTTGAATTTTCACATAATATCCCTTTTTCTATATTGATTCCTTTACATTTGTTATAATTTAAAGATAGTCCGATTTGACAGAGATTGCTTTCTGCTAATGATATCAAGGTTGACATCGCGTTTAAACTATTTCCTATCAAAACGATATCATCTGCAAATGCAAGGGTCGTTATTTTATCTAAACCATCTATAAGTTCATATCCATATTCATCGGATACGTTTTTATCTGTAAGTTCTTTTAATATGAAGTTTATTGAAAGGTTAAATATTAAAGGCGATAGAGGTGACCCTTGGGGAACTCCTCTTTGGACATTTGTTGGTTTCTAATTGAAATCATATTGTCCTTAATCAATGACATAATCAATGTTTGTAGTTTACTAGGCATTTCACTTTGCTTTAGACTTTGAGAAATATGTTTATGTCCAACATTATCGAAAGGCTTACTAACATTTAAAAAAGTTATGCAACAGTTAAGTTTCTTTTTCTTTGCATGATTTAGGCAATTATTTAAGAGTAAAGAATTAATGTATGTTCCAGGTACATTAACAAATCCCCTTTGATGTGAGACTAGATTAATATAAGGTGTTGCTTTTATAACTATCACACGCTCAATAATTCTCCTGAATATAGAATATATTGTTATCGGTCCCCAGTATTTACAATCATTACTGTCTCCACCCTTATGAATTAAAACAGTTCTTCCATATTTAAAATATGTTGGGACATAGCTAGTTTGTAACATGATATTTCCTAATATACTTAATATCCTACTTACATCGAATTCCAACAATGTTCGGATTAAAATTCTATCAGGTCCTGGGGCCGTGTCTTTAGAAATTCCTTTTAGAGCTTTATTACCACACTCGCTGAAATTTCAAATGCCTTCTAGAAGAAGGCTTTTGAGGTATATTTTCCAAGCCCCCAAATTGCACCTATAGAGAATAATAGCTTTAACATGACCAAGTTTGCTTGAAAAGTATACTTTTTGGGGTCGGAAAAATCTAGATTATTCCTTTAATAATGTAGGTGGATGGATGAAAGTATAAGTAAGACACAATATGTATTATGTTGAGATGAAGCACACACTCCTGACGTTCGGTACCTGAGGGAAGGCTTCGGCAGTGTGAGAGTGAGCCCGCGCTTGTTGGTGGCGCCGTCGAAGCGATACATGTCGGCCACTAGAGTGTCCAGAGCCAGGTGGGCGCTGGCTGTAGCGCCCCGGGCGCCCCACAACGTCGCCCACTGCGCCACCGTGCCCTGCAGCTCCTCTACCTTCTGTCAACACAACACACTTTAGATACATGTCGGCCACTAGAGTGTCCAGAGCCAGGTGGGCGCTGGCTGTAGCGCCCCGGGCGCCCCACAACGTCACCCACTGCGCCACCGCGCCCTGCAGGTCCTCTACCTTCTGTCAACACAACACACTTTAGATACATGTCGGCCACTAGAGTGTCCAGAGCCAGGTGGGCGCTGGCTGTAGCGCCCCGGGCGTCCCACAACGTCGCCCACTGCGCCACCGCGCCCTGCAGCTCCTCTACCCTCTGTCAACACAACACACTTTAGATACATGTCGGCCACTAGAGTGTCCAGAGCCAGGTGGGCGCTGGCTGTAGCGCCCCGGGCGCCCCACAACGTCGCCCACTGCGCCACCGCGCCCTGCAGCTCCTCTACCCTCTGTCAACACAACACACTTTAGATACATGTCAGACACTAGAGTGTTCGGGTGTCTGGCGACCCCGGGTTCCCGAGCCAAGCTGCGAGACTCTCCTTCTCGCAGTTCTTCTTGAGCCAAGACCTTTCTTCCTTTCTCGGGTCTTGGCTCGCCGTCTTTTTTTTCTTTTCTGAGCTAATCTTGCTCACCCTCTTCTTTCTTCGACCCCAAACCCTGGGTGTCTTTTCACGCCTTCTTCTCTTTCCGTGTTGGGCCGGAGTAGAATGTTCCAACAGTATCCCCTGCTTGCCGTAAAAGCCGGCTACAAGGGGACCAGCCAGCATGATGTCTGAACAAAACAACGGAAACGTACCCCAGGTGGGTCAGGACTCCGGTCCGAAATCCCACCCCGTTCATTCGGGCTGCCCTACGGATTCTGGGGAGGGCAACCAGACATTTCTGACTTTACCACAGTCTCGAAGAACAGCTTGGCGAGCACGAGCAGCATGGGCAGTGATTTCAGTCACGCCACTGCTCAGGATCTCGAGTTCTGCGAGAGAGCATGGGCGAAGGTCCTCCAAGTCCGAAAGGAGGAGGAGGACATATTCAAAAAATTCGAGACGCTGTTGAACAGCATGACACACGCGTGCACGATTCAAAAGAACGTGAATAACACAGTGAAAGAAGGAATTCCCCGTCTCTCCGCGATGTTCGACGAGCTCAGGGAACTTCGAAGATCCGCCGTGCGTGAGCAGGACTGCTACCATGACAATATTAATGAAGTCGAGGTAGCCAGGAATGCCAGAAAGAGGACTAGGTCGAAGATCCAGGGGCGGCTCCTCAAGGACGCCGTCCTTGCGGCCAGTCACTCTGCACCAGCCCCAGCCAAGCGTCTTCATAGCCCGAGCGAAAGCTCTGAGGAGCAGCCGAGGGCTAAAGTAAAGAAGAAGAAGAAGCAGAAGAAACCAGAGAAAGCGGTGGTGGAGAGTCTGCCGGCAGTAACGGTCACGCCGCCTGATCAGGGAGACGTGGCCGCGAAGCCGAAGGCCAGGCCGAAGGCGAGCGCGGGCTCTACTTCTGTGCTCGTGAAGGTGGCGAGTGGCCAGACGTACGCGGGTGTCCTGGGAAAGATCCGAAAGGATATCAACCCAGACACCTGCGCCGCCAAGATAGTCTGTGCGAGGCCGACCCCGAAGGGGGATGTCATCCTCCGGCTGGGGAAGGGCTCGGACAGAGAAAAGTTCTGTGCGGCCCTTGGTGCTGCTGTTGGCGACATCGGCAGTGTCGTCGCCCCAGACAAGCGGGTTTCTGTTGAGGTGCGGGATCTCGACGCCCTCACGGAGACTCAGGAAGTTGTTGACGCGCTCAACAAGGTTTTCGGGGGATCCAGCGATACGCGTAGGGTGTCGCTGGGCCCACCAAACAAGCGGCAACTCAAATTGGCGGTTCTCGACCTGTCTGAGGACGAGGCCGCCAAATTGTTGAAGACCGGCCATCTTCGGGTGGGCTATTTAAGCTGCGCGGTGCGCCTGCGAACCGTGGTCGTCAGGTGCTTCAGGTGCCTGGGCTTCGGGCACCGTCGCAGCGAATGCACGGGGGTGGATCGGTCGACTCACTGCTTCAAATGTAGTGAGTCGGACCATCTACTCAAAGCTTGCAACAAAGCTGCTCACTGCTTCCTTTGTAGTGAGTCGAAGCTGGAAAAGATCAAGTGCGACCACATAGCTGGTTCCGGGGCATGCCGCGTTTTTAGGCTTGCCCTGGAAAACGCCAAAAAGACGCAAAGCCAACGCCAACCGAAGCCGGCTAGAAGAAGGGGGAAGTAGTTCCCTCTTCTGACAGACCGCGGTCTCCATCATGCGGTTCCTAGCACGGGGCCTCCCCCTGAAGTAATGTGATAAACGGTCCCGGGGGGAGATTTGCCCGGAACAAGGAGGTGGTTTAGTGGGTAGGGCTTCGGCGAGTCCCACACTTCGTCCGTAAATGGATTCCACCTACCTTCCACAAAAAAAAAAAATAATAATAATAATAATAATAATACTTTATTGCCATAGTACAATATACAATTATTGTGTAACAAAGGTCCATAAGTATTCTTGTTTCCACTCCTGGAATATAAAGAAACATACACAAACAAAATTTGCCTTCCAGAGTCCACACCCACCAAGCTGGTTAGTCTGGACATCGCCCCAGGACTCCCCAGCAGCAGGAACCCTCACTCTGAACGGGCCATAAACTCGTCCACCGTGTAAAACTCCCCTTGAATAAGAAATTGTTTGACTCGAGCCCTGAATTTCCGTCCATCTCTCTCCCGCCGAATATCATCAGGGAGATTGTTCACGAATCCCACACCTGCTTGAGAGGGCAGATTCATAGCAGCTCTAGATCGGTTCTGTGAGAGCCTGTACAAGTCTCTCCCCCTTGTTGGGTAGTCGTGGACATGTACGCCTTGAGGAGGTGAGCACTTACGTCTACAAAAGAGAACGACTTCAAAAATGTACAGGCTTGCCAGAGTAAGAACACCCATCTCCCTGAAGACACCCCTACAAGACTCCCTATACTGCAACTTAGCCATTATTCGAATGGCTTTCTTTTGAAGTCGGAACAACCTTAGGAAGTTCACTTCCGCGCACCCACCCCATACAGCAATGCCATACGACAGGTGAGGGTACACCAAGCCAAAGTAGGCAATTTTGAGGATGTTATTTGGGCTATGTCTAGATAATACTCTCAAGGCATAGACTCCAGAAGATGTCCTGGCGCAAATGCCATCAAGGTGATGGCATTTGCGGCCACTAGAGTGTCCAGAGCCAGGTGGGCACCGGCTGTAGCGCCCCGGGCGCCCCACAACGTCAGCCACTGCGCCCTGCAGCTCCTCTACCTTCTGTCAACACAACACACTTTAGATACATGTCGGCCACTAGTGTCCAGAGCCAGGTGGGCGCCGGCTGTAGCGCCCCGGGCGCCCCACAACGTCAGCCACTGCGCCACCGCGCCCTGCAGGTCCTCTACCTTCTGTCAAAACAACACACTTTAGATACATGTCGGCCACTAGAGTGTCCAGAGCCAGGTGGGCGCTGGCTGTAGCGCCCCGGGCGCCCCACAACGTCGCCCACTGCGCCACCGCGCCCTGCAGCTCCTCTACCTTCTGTCAACACAACACACTTTAGATACATGTCGGCCACTAGAGTGTCCAGAGCCAGGTGGGCGCCGGCTGTAGCGCCCCGGGCGCCCCGCAACGTCGCCCACTGCGCCACCGCGCCCTGCAGCTCCTTTACCTTCTGTCAACACAACACACTTTAGATACATGTCGGCCACTAGAGTGTCCAGAGCCAGGTGGGCGCCGGCTGTAGCGCCCCGGGCGCCCCGCAACGTCGCCCACTGCGCCACCGCGCCCTGCAGCTCCTTTACCTTCTGTCAACACAACACACTTTAGATACATGTCGGCCACTAGAGTGTCCAGAGCCAGGTGGGCGCTGGCTGTAGCGCCCCGGGCGCCCCGCAACGTCGCCCACTGCGCCACCGCGCCCTGCAGCTCATTTACCTTCTGTCAACACAACACACTTTAGAGTCAGTTGATTTTATAAAAAATATAATATATACACTTTGTAAGCGCTTTAGTACACTATAAGCAAAATCAATTGTAATTACTGGAATTTTATATAAAACAAGGTAAAAATATACGCTTTAAAGTGAACCATAATGAAAAATTACTATGTATAAATTATTGCTTAATAAGGGACACAATGAAGAAAAAACTTTAAACGAGGTTATCAAGACAAAATAAAGAAAGTAAACGAGGAAAATTCATTCAATACCATTACAGTTAGTTGGTGCGTTTTACCTGGAGCATATGACCTACTCCTGCGAGGGACCTGACAGATATTATTTTTATTCTTAATGATCTGGGACATAAACGATGTAAAAGTTAATTTCAAGAAACATGAACTGTGTCTTTTACAAATTACACTGCATATATAAATATATAGCTGTAAAAAATGTTAACATGCCAGGCTAGTACGACCATCGGTGTAAGTACGACTTCATAGATCAGCTGTGGTGTTCTGATGACTATCGCTCCAATCCAACCAACGGCCTCAGGTTTAAACGGTTCTCATAGCTCAAGATAAAATGCACGAACTGTAGCTCATTTTAAACGGCTGTTTATTTATGATCAGAAAATAAATTACAAGAAAAAATTATTTTATATTAAAAATTATATTATTATATAAATCAATTTTGGTTACCGCGCAGCTTTTTACGAGGTCAAGCCGTACAGAAAAATGTCCGTTTTGCATAGTCATTAGATAAAGTCTATAAAGTTTATTTAAATTATTTTATAACATTATTTGTTTTTATGCGTTATGGAAATTTTAGAACGTCCAATAGTGTTGTTGAACGTCCAATACGGAAATCTTCTTCTTATCCAGAGGCAGAGATCAGCAATCGTCCCAATACGTGTGGCTATCGAAGTGATCGAGACGAAGAGGATGGTCAGGTACGTAGGGGTAGCCCTGGACAAAATCATATTTACTGGAACCACCTCAGGAGCTTGTGAAAATATAAATATACAAATATACCCCCGTTGCAGCAGACCTGCATACTCAGCGAATTTCTAATGCAAAACAATATATTTTAATCTAACATAGCGAGATTTGACATGTATTTGTAAGCTCCATAAGATTAACATGGGGAATGAGTATGCAGGTTTGCTGCTACAGGTATGTTTAAACTGATTAGTTTTAATTCGATATTTAGTAGATCTGAACTAGAAGAAGCCATTTACCGAGTTTTATCAAGATATGTTGAGAAATAAACGAGATATAGAATTTTACTTATTTCCCTTAAGGTTAACATTGGGACAACGTACTGTGTTTACCACTTTCAATATCTAGGTAACCAATGGACATAGAGCAGTGATTCAACATACTAAATTGTTTATTTTTTTGAGCTGAATTCAATGGTGCCAACAAAAATTTGATAAATTTTATTTTTCTATGTAAAAAGCTCAAAAAACCCATTTTTGAGGGGGTTTATCCCCCTTAACCCCCCCTTCCGGTGATCCGATCGGGCTGGTTCACGAACTCGTCCAATCGATTACCACTTTACATGTCTGTACCAAATTTCATCAAGATCGGACCATTTTTACGGCCGCTATCGTGCTAACAGACACACACACACACACACACACATATATATATATATATATATACATATATATATATATATATATATATATATATATATATATATATAAATTCGAACGAATGGTGTTTTTTGCTTCTGGGAGTTGCAAAACGAAAAGTTATCATGGTCTGGGGCTTAAATCTTACCATGAGACCTACGGTAATAGCTTCTTCCCTATAGGGGAAATCCGCTAATAAATTATACTAAAGCGCACAACCAACCTGATGATGGATGATTGAGTTTCTGTGCAGCAGTAGAAGGTTGACGACGCCATAGAAGTGCTCAGTGGCATTAGCCATGTCCTCGGCGGTTGTACTGGAGTTGAGGTAGGTGAGTAGTCGCCCCAGCAGCGCCACCACGGGCTCGCCCTCCCCGGGGTAGGGGGCGCCGCGCCCTCGCAGCGTCCTCAGAAGCGCCGCCAACGTGTCCGCCACTGTGGTGTTGCCGGTGCCGAGCGTCACACGGTGGAACTGCACACAGTACCCAAGGTTAGGTCGTGTTCTCGGTGGTTGTACTGAAGCAGAGGTAGCCCCAGCAGCGCCACCACGGGCTCGCCCTCCCCGGGGTGGGGGGCGCCGCGCCCTCGCAGCGTCCTCAGCAGCGCCGCCAACGTGTCCGCCACTGTGGTGTTGCCGGTGCCGAGCGTCACACGGTGGAACTGCACACAGTACCCAAGGTTAGGTCGTGTTCTCGGTAGTTGTACTGGAGCAGAGGTAGCCCCAGCAGCGCCGCGCCCTCGCAGCGTCCTAAGCAGCGCCGCCAACGTGTCCGCCACTGTGGTGTTGCCGGTGCCGAGCGTCACACGATGGAACTGCACACAGTACCCAAGGTAAGGTCGTGTTCTCGGTGGTTGTACTGGAGCAGAGGTAGCCCCAGCAGCGCCGCGCCCTCGCAGCGTCCTCAGCAGCGCCGCCAACGTGTCCGCCACTGTGGTGTTGCCGGTGCCGAGCGTCACACGGTGGAACTGCACACAGTACCCAAGGTTAGGACGTGTCCTCGGTGGTTGTACTGGAGCAGAGGTAGCCCCAGCAGCGCCGCCACGGGCTCGCCCTCCCCGGGGTGGGGGGCGCCGCGCCCTCGCAGCGTCCTCAGCAGCGCCGCCAACGTGTCCGCCACTGTGGTGTTGCCGGTGCCGAGCGTCACACGGTGGAACTGCACACAGTACCCAAGGTTAGGACGTGTCCTCGGTGGTTGTACTGGAGCAGAGGTAGCCCCAGCAGCGCCGCCACGGGCTCGCCCTCCCCGGGGTAGGGGGCGCCGCGCCCTCGCAGCGTCCTCAGCAGCGCCGCCAACGTGTCCGCCACTGTGGTGTTGCCGGTGCCGAGCGTCACACGGTGGAACTGCACACAGTACCCAAGGTTAGGACGTGTCCTCGGTGGTTGTACTGGAGCAGAGGTAGCCCCAGCAGCGCCGCCACGGGCTCGCCCTCCCCGGGGTAGGGGGCGCCGCGCCCTCGCAGCGTCCTCAGCAGCGCCGCCAACGTGTCCGCCACTGTGGTGTTGCCGGTGCCGAGCGTCACACGGTGGAACTGCACACAGTACCCAAGGTTAGGTCGTGTTCTCGGTGGTTGTACTGGAGCAGAGGTAGCCCCAGCAGCGCCGCCACGGGCTCGCCCTCCCCGGGGTGGGGGGCGCCGCGCCCTCGCAGCGTCCTCAGCAGCGCCGCCAACGTGTCCGCCACTGTGGTGTTGCCGGTGCCGAGCGTCACACGGTGGAACTGCACACAGTACCCAAGGTTAGGACGTGTCCTCGGTGGTTGTACTGGAGCAGAGGTAGCCCCAGCAGCGCCGCCACAGGCTCGCCCTCCCCGGGGTGGGGGGCGCCGCGCCCTCGCAGCGTCCTCAGCAGCGCCGCCAACGTGTCCGCCACTGTGGTGTTGCCGGTGCCGAGCGTCACACGGTGGAACTGCACACAGTACCCAAGGTAAGGTCGTGTTCTCGGTGGTTGTACTGGAGCAGAGGTAGCCCCAGCAGCGCCGCCACGGGCTCGCCCTCCCCGGGGTGGGGGGCGCCGCGCCCTCGCAGCGTCCTCAGCAGCGCCGCCAACGTGTCCGCCACTGTGGTGTTGCCGGTGCCGAGCGTCACACGGTGGAACTGCACACAGTACCCAAGGTTAGGTCGTGTTCTCGGTGGTTGTACTGGAGCAGAGGTAGCCCCAGCAGCGCCGCCACAGGCTCGCCCTCCCCGGGGTGGGGGGCGCCGCGCCCTCGCAGCGTCCTCAGCAGCGCCGCCAACGTGTCCGCCACTGTGGTGTTGCCGGTGCCGAGCGTCACACGGTGGAACTGCACACAGTACCCAAGGTTAGGTCGTGTTCTCGGTGGTTGTACTGGAGCAGAGGTAGCCCCAGCAGCGCCGCCACGGGCTTGCCCTCCCCGGGGTGGGGGGCGCCGCGCCCTCGCAGCGTCCTCAGCAGTGCCGCCAACGTGTCCGCCACTGTGGTGTTGCCGGTGCCGAGCGTCACACGATGGAACTGCACACAGTACCCAAGGTTAGGTCGTGTTCTCGGTGGTTGTACTGGAGCAGAGGTAGCCCCAGCAGCGCCGCCACGGGCTTGCCCTCCCCGGGGTGGGGGGCGCCGCGCCCTCGCAGCGTCCTCAGCAGTGCCGCCAACGTGTCCGCCACTGTGGTGTTGCCGGTGCCGAGCGTCACACGGTGGAACTGCACACAGTACCCAAGGTTAGGTCGTGTCCTCGGTGGTTGTAATGGAGCAGAGGTAGCCCCAGCAGCGCCGCCACGGGTTCGCCCTCCGCGGGTGGGGGGCGCCGCGCCCTCGCAGCGTCCTCAGCAGCGCCGCCACAGGCTCGCCCTCCCCGGGTGGGGGGCGCCGCGCCCTCGCAGCGTCCTCAGCAGCGCCGCCACAGGCTCGCCCTCCCCGGGTGGGGGGCGCCGCGCCCTCGCAGCGTCCTCAGCAGCGCCGCCACAGGCTCGCCCTCCCCGGGGTAGGGGGCGCCGCGCCCTCGCAGCGTCCTCATCAGTGCCGCCAACGTGTGTGAATCCCAGTAGCAATAAGGGTTACAGACTTCCACAATCACATAAGTGTTACTCATTTGGTTTCAATAATTTAAGTTACTTCTTATTTGAAATTCATTGTTGGTGGTGGTGAGTTTGTTTTGATTCTGATTTTTGCGGACATTTGATTGCCATCATTGATTTTAAGTTACCTCAGCCTGCCCACATGATTTTAAATAGCCCTTTCTAGGCATGTTTCAGTTTGTTGACGTGCTGGAAATCAAACCGGCCACTAATTAGGCCCGTCACTCTCAATCTCTGTGACTGCCAAAAGGATGAAAGGAGCTGACCGGAGTGATAGCTAGGTAAAATCAAAAGCATCAATTAGCATAACATTGATAAGGACCTTACCGACTATCTTATACATTTACTATTATAATTAAGAAACCATTGTAGTCTCACAAATGATAAATGTATAAGCAGAAACACAAATGTGGGTGCGTGAGATAATAGCAGTTTTGATAAAAAAAATTGCATTCGCCCTAAAGGAATAAAGTCTTGGATTATAACAGAAGGTGAAACACTACAAAATCCTTTGCTACTGCAACGGCACCGATGCTGAAACCTCCTAAGGTTGAAATCGAAAATATTCTCCGTGAAATTGTCTAAATAAAATAAAACATTAATTCACAATATTAATGGTTGTCGGTTGTACCAAATTAATTCACAATTTGAAAATACATACTGTACATTAATGAAATATTAAACATTTTCAACCGAAAATAGCCCCCAAATGAATCAAACTTGCTCAAGCGTAGTTGACGAGTTCTCAATTAAATAAAAAGTGCATTCTGTTTAGTTAAAATAAATAAATCTCTTTTTTAATACATATTTTTAGAAAACTATAACTTATATGCTGTGAGAAGGAATATGCACCTATTATATTTTTACAGAGAGAAATATTGATGGGCAAAAGCTTAACATTAAAACCACCATCAAGACGACTTACGTCATCAGCAATGGCCGCGACTTTGTCACTGACGCAGTCCGAGAAGTCCGGAGTCTGCCAAGCGGCCTGGCCCTTGTCGACGAGGAGGCACAGCCGCGTGGCGACCCCCTGGTAGTGCGCGGGACACTCCTCCCTGGCCGTGACGCCCGGGCCGGCCCAGCGCCACCGCACGGCGCCCCCCGGCGGCCCCGGCGCCCCCGCTGCCGCGCACCACGGCACCAGCGCGCGGTCCAGCAGCTCCAGCCGCACACTGCGCGACACGCCGCGCCCCGCGCCGTGCACGTGGCAGCTGTACACCGCCGACTTCTGCACAAAGTCACAAGTTAGAGGCTTATCTTCATAATCCTTTGTATAAAAACGGTTTCCTTGCAAGTTTGATTCTTTTAGTTCAGTCCAGAGGGCATAAATATAATTTTCCCCCACCCGCTATGTTTAGACGCGTTTTACTCCTTGTAGTGGTTGAACAAAATAACAATTTGTCTTCCAGCGGGAGTAACGTGATTATATTGTCTTCCGGTGGGAAACAAAGTAAATCCATAAGAATAACATTGAAATAAATAATTATTAAAAAATTAGAGCGCCTTCAAATTTAAACGCACACATGAAAATATGTTGCAGCTCAACGAATGCAGGCACTAATAGCTGGTTTAGTATAAGGAATAATCAAATAAGATTAACAATAACAACAATCAGCTGCATGAATGTCCAAGTATTATGCATGTAAGAACTTTTCAACAATCAGCTGATCGCTGGTGCATGCATGGGTCCAGCTACCCGGATGGTCATGATTGTTATTATTGCAGGAGTGGGAAAAATCTTGTGTGTATTTCAAAAGTAAAGCACATTGTCTCCCTCGTGAAAATTGTCACGAGCCAACATTTTCACTCGTGAGACAATGTTGTTCTTTACTCACTCTACACACGGATAACTGTTATGATATGCCTAGTGAGCGTTTGCATAATATGCTAGACAAACTGGAGTGCCTTACATAATCTCCGATACCCTCTAAAATACATTGTATAAGGTAGATCGAGCTTACATCACATTGAAAATATAAACTAAAACTTAAATGAAACATACTTAAGCAATACAAGAACAAATAAATAAAATGAAATTCATAATTTATAATAAGATGGAGACCTAACGACTGGAATCTTCCTAGATTCCGATGAGGAATGTAACTGCATGAACTTTCACTTTGTCTCTAAAAGCTGAAAACCTTAGGTGTATCGGGGACATCAAAAGAATGTTTACAAAGCTAACTTACAGGCAAAACTAAATTTGTAGAATGGAGTTACTGAGAGAACGTCTAAAAATGAAACAGTATCCAGTCCTAAATAAATTAGTCGATGAGTTCTTCAATAATCTTTATTGGCCCCGTCACAGAGAAGAAATAAACAGAGGTCGCATTCATATGGCAGTAGTGTTGCGGATAACTGCCTAACACCAGGAAGTAAAACAATGGGAAGACAATAGACTTCCGGGCGCCCCCCTACCCCCCGCGCAAACTCATGGCACTGCTCGACACCATATTTAGCGCAACATTAGATGCGACCTCTGTCTTACTTCTTCTCTGTGGCCCCGTACTCTTCATTCTCTTCACCTTCCCCAACAAATAGGATAAATCTATACATGGTGATGGCACAATGCTAATGACGCTTTATGTATCAATGAACAAACAGCTGAAAATAAAGAGGGTAAAATCTTATATGTCTCATTCAATGTGGCCTACTGATACTGTCACAATAATGACCTTGTAGTAAAGACTCCTAGAACTAAAACAATGGCTCGCCTAAAAATCCGATGAAGTACAAACAGTTTAGATTTAGAGGTAAGAGACGAAACTAAATTTTTGGATTTGACTCTGGATAATCCTCTGTGTAAGTAATCTTTGTTAAATGTAAGCTCTTTGAGCAAAGAAACTGATGCAAAGCGTTATGCAATCAAACAAATAACAATACAACTCATAGCAGCACAATCATACTGGCCTACTTTTCCTCTTTGAGGCACGTTTGATATGTACTTATAGCATGGAGTGGATTTTACATAACTTACGTGTAAAGAGCTCTCAAACAACAGATAAAAATGCACAGAATGCGTGACTCTACAGCATCGATGGCTACGCAGGGAGGCCTTCAGGTCACTTGACAGCTCTTACTGTTGATCACCCATTTTAAATACAAGATGATGCAAGCGATCAAAATAAACTTGCAGGCTGGTGAATGTGGATTCAACCAGTTAATTAAAACTAACCTGGACATTATATATCCTAAGAATGCTTCCTCCTGGGTGCAAGTCTTCCCAGAACTCGAGATCTGGAGTCATCTTGAACAAGGCGTTGTTCTTGGTCCAGCTATAGCCGAGACGGCTCTCGTATTGCAGCTCATTTGGTGATGTGCACTTTACCGTAACGTTGTCTCCCTGCAAAGATAAATAAAAAATAAGTTTGGATGGATAATTTTACTGGGAAAAACTTATATGTATTTTGTTTGATTTTAAAACTTTATGTCCCCGACACCATACTATTAAATTTGTCACAGGACACGTAATCTATTGATTTTATAAATCTTTTATACTGTTCGATTATGAATACCTCACACAGATACAGATAATGAACATGTTAATAAATTATCCTGACAATAAACATTTTAACGTTCAGCGCAAATCAGTATGTGGAACGTTCTTGTTGTGTAATGAGGAAATTCAGTGTTATTTTCGTTATTACAGAGATTAGGTACTTTAATGGAAAAATTTTTTATATCATCACAATTGAAATATGTGTGGCTCTATTTCAGAATAAGAATAGTATTTTTTACATTGGATGCAATAAACCTTATATTTTCATTAAAATACGAAATCCAGATAAGCACTTCTAAGTAATATAATAAGGTTTTTGGTAATCCACTGTTTTTTTCATGATTTTACGATATACATGTAAGTTTTTACTGAGATAACTCATTTTAAACTAATATAAATAAGAATTTAAATGGTTTCTAACGAACAATGAGTGGAATTCACCTATAAGTTTTGATTTTAAATAGACAAGGGTAATCTAATGAATCTAATTGATTGACTATGAGAGCACTTTCCTGCCTAGTCATTGTAATCAATTTATAGTTTTAGAAACAAACAAATTTAAACCACACTAAACAAAATATTAAATGATAAATTTGATTTATTATTTTTAAAATATTCAAGGGTTTTGACTTTTAGCTTATGAATAATTTGAAGACTTCCAACTATAAATATTAATTTAATATTTCCTTAAAAAGTCTGAATGATCTAATTCTCATTTCATTCGCTACCAGCCCACTCTGTTCAGGTGCCCATAAATAGGACTGTTCCATGAAATTGTTTATAAACAAGAGAACAAATTAACAGTTAGCCTCTTAGAAAGGAATTTGCACTTACGATCAACTAAAGCAGCATTTTACTTGGGATCAGTAATGTAAATAGAAAAAACATTTATGGCTTAAACAGTTGTTATTCCTGCCAAAATCGTTAAACAAAAATACAATTAATATGTAGGTAGTTATTTAAATATCATTATACGTTATTCAGTGACGCTGAATAACCTACCCCTTAGTTCTGGCCTCACATTAATAGAATGTGTAAAAGCAACAAAATCTTGAGAATTACTGTAGGACAATTAAACATAAACTTCTAAACGAACATGCATCACATCATGTTTGTGTCAACATTACTTTCAAGGATACGGGCACAACTTGAGAGCAACTTAGTTTGCATTACTATTTCATAATCAGCAGGGGGCTTATGAAGAATTCGAAACCTTCACAGCACATAAAGAAATTTGTTTATCTTCTAATGATTTATTCAGTTTAAAAATATGTTGTTTGCATGGCTTTAAACAGATTAGAAGTTTTTATCACTACGCTTTTATTTACAACCACGACGACCATCAGCTATAGAAGACCTGATAAATACGGAGATTAAAAAACTAATTGTCACTATTCAAATAAACAAAAAGTTGTACTTTTTCCTCATTTTATGTTTTTTTTTTAAGATTACTCCGTCCTAGCAAAGCAAATATTTTTTTAGAACATATTGAAGCAATATAAAAAAAGGTTTAAGCCTATAAATTGCAAAAAAAGTATGCATAAATTAACACGGCTGGCAAACCTTTTCCACAGTGACACTCATGGGGTCCAGCTTGATTTCCGGGGGTTGCAGCACCTCTAGCAGCAGGCTCTTGCACTGCTGGTAGCCCCAGTCCGTGACTTGGCAGGTATAGCGACCCGTGTCCAGAGGGTCTGCCTCAGCCACCCCCAGTAGCGCCGTGTACTGCCCCGCCGAGTCCAGGGGCAGCAGCCGCGTCCACATGTTCCTACACACGGTGACACGATGTACACACTGCTGGTAGCCCCAGTCCGGTGCCTGGCAGGTGTAGCGACCCGTGTCCAAAGGCTATGCCTCAGCCACCCCCAGTAGCGCCGTGTACTGCCCCGCCGAGTCCAGGGGCAGCAGCTGCGTCCACATGTTCCTACACACGGTGACACGATGTACACACTGCTGGTAGCCCCAGTCCGGTGCCTGGCAGGTGTAGCGACCCATGACCAAAGGGTCTGCCTCAGCCACCCCCAGTTGCGCCGTGTACTGCCCCACCGAGTCCAGGGGCAGCAGCCGCGTCCACATGTTCCTACACATGGTGACACGATGTACACACTGCTGGTAGCCCCAGTCCGTGACCTGGCAGGTGTAGCTGCCCGTGTCCAGAGGGTCTGCCTCAGCCACCCCCAGTAGCGCCGTGTACTGCCCCGCCGAGTCCAGGGGCAGCAGCCGCGTCCACATGTTCCTACACACGGTGACACGATGTACACACTGCTGGTAGCCCCAGTCCGGTGCCTGGCAGGTGTAGCGACCCGTGTCCAAAGGCTATGCCTCAGCCACCCCCAGTAGCGCCGTGTACTGCCCCGCCGAGTCCAGGGGCAGCAGCTGCGTCCACATGTTCCTACACACGGTGACACGATGTACACACTGCTGGTAGCCCCAGTCCGGTGCCTGGCAGGTGTAGTGACCCATGACCAAAGGGTCTGCCTCAGCCACCCCCAGTTGCGCCGTGTACTGCCCCGCCGAGTCCAGGGGCAGCAGCCGCGTCCACATGTTCCTACACATGGTGACACGATGTACACACTGCTGGTAGCCCCAGTCCGTGACTTGGCAGGTGTAGTGGCCCGTGTCTGGAGGGTCTGCTTCAGCCACCCCCAGTAGCGCCGTGTACTGCCCCACCGAGTCCAGGGGCAGCAGCCGCGTCCACATGTTCCTAAACACAGTGACACGATGTACACACTGCTGGTAGCCCCAGTCCGTGACCTGGCAGGTGTAGCTGCCCGTGTCCAGAGGGTCTGCCTCAGCCACCCCCAGTAGCGCCGTGTACTGCCCCGCCGAGTCCAGGGGCAGCAGCCGCGTCCACATGTTCCTACACACGGTGACACGATGTACACACTGCTGGTAGCCCCAGTCCGTTACCTGGCAGGTGTTGTGGCCCGTGTCCAAAGGGTCTGCCTCAGCCACCCCCAGTAGCGCCGTGTACTGCCCCGTCGAGTCCAGGGGCAGCAGTCGCGTCCACATGTTCCTAAACACAGTGACACGATGTACACACGGCTGGTAGCCCCAGTCCGTGACTTGGCAGGTGTAGCGACCCGTGTCCAGAGGGTCTGCTTCAGCCACCCCCAGTAGCGCCGTGTACTGCCCCGCCGAGTCCAGGGGCAGCAGCTGCGTCCACATGTTCCTACACACCGTGACATGATGTACACACTGCTGGTAGCCCAAGTCCGTGACTTGGCAGGTGTAGCGACCCGTGTCCAGAGGGTCTGCTTCAGCCACCCCCAGTAGCGCCGTGTACTGCCCCGCCGAGTCCAGGGGCAGCAGCCGCGTCCACATGTTCCTACACACGGTGACACGATGTACACACTGCTGGTAGCCCCAGTCCGTTACCTGGCAGGTGTAGTGGCCCGTGTCCAAAGGGTCTGCCTCAGCCACCCCCAGTAGCGCCGTGTACTGCCCCGTCGAGTCCAGGGGCAGCAGTCGCGTCCACATGTTCCTAAACACAGTGACACGATGTACACACGGCTGGTAGCCCCAGTCCGTGACTTGGCAGGTGTAGCGACCCGTGTCCAGAGGGTCTGCCTCAGCCACCCCAGTAGGGCCGTGTACTGCCCCGCCGAGTCCAGGACCAGCAGCCGCGTCCACATGTTCCTACACACCGTGACATGATGTACACACTGCTGGTAGCCCAAGTCCGTGACTTGGCAGGTGTAGCGACCCGTGTCCAGAGGGTCTGCCTCAGCCACCCCCAGTAGCGCCGTGTACTGCCCCGCCGAGTCCAGGGGCAGCAGACGCGTCCACATGTTCCTACACACCGTGACATGATGTACACACTGCTGGTAGCCCCAGACCGTGACTTGGCAGGTGTAGCGACCCGTGTCCAGAGGGTCTGCCTCAGCCACCCCCAGTAGCGCCGTGTACTGCCCCGCCGAGTCCAGGGGCAGCAGCCGCGTCCACATGTTCCTACACACGGTGACACGATGTACACAATGCTGGTAGCCCCAGTCCGTGACCTGGCAGGTGTAGCTGCCCGTGTCCAGAGGGTCTGCCTCAGCCACCCCCAGTAGCGCCTTGTACTGCCCCGCCGAGTCCAGGGGCAGCAGCCGCGTCCACATGTTCCTACACACGGTGACACGATGTACACACTGCTGGTAGCCCCAGTCCGTGACTTGGCAGGTGTAGCGACCCGTGTCCAAAGGGTCTGCCTCAGCCACCCCAGTAGGGCCGTGTACTGCCCCGCCGAGTCCAGGACCAGCAGCCGCGTCCACATGTTCCTACACACCGTGACATGATGTACACACTGCTGGTAGCCCAAGTCCGTGACTTGGCAGGTGTAGCGACCCGTGTCCAGAGGGTCTGCCTCAGCCACCCCCAGTAGCGCCGTGTACTGCCCCGCCGAGTCCAGGGGCAGCAGACGCGTCCACATGTTGCTACACACCGTGACATGATGTACACACTGCTGGTAGCCCCAGACCGTGACTTGGCAGGTGTAGCGACCCGTGTCCAGAGGGTCTGCCTCAGCCACCCCCAGTAGCGCCGTGTACTGCCCCGCCGAGTCCAGGGGCAGCAGCCGCGTCCACATGTTCCTACACACGGTGACACGATGTGCACAATGCTGGTAGCCCCAGTCCGTGACCTGGCAGGTGTAGCTGCCCGTGTCCAGAGGGTCTGCCTCAGCCACCCCCAGTAGCGCCTTGTACTGCCCCGCCGAGTCCAGGGGCAGCAGCCGCGTCCACATGTTCCTACACACGGTGACACGATGTACACACTGCTGGTAGCCCCAGTCCGTGACTTGGCAGGAATAGCGACCCGTGTCCAAAGGGTCTGCCTCAGCCACCCCCAGTAGCGCCGTGTACTGCCCCGCCGAGTCCAGGACCAGCAGCCGCGTCCACATGTTCCTACACACAGTGACACGATGTACACACTGCTGGTAGCCCCAGTCCGTGACCTGGCAGGTGTAGCTGTCCGTGTCCAGAGGGTCTGCCTCAGCCACCCCCAGTAGCGCCGTGTACTGCCCCGCCGAGTCCAGGGGCAGCAGCCGCGTCCACATGTTCCTACACACGGTGACACGATGTACACACTGCTGGTAGCCCCAGTCCGTGACCTGGCAGGTGTAGCTGCCCGTGTCCAGAGGGTCTGCCTCAGCCACCCCCAGTAGCGCCGTGTACTGCCCCGCCGAGTCCAGGGGCAGCAGCCACGTCCACATGTTCCTACACACGGTGACATGATGTACACACTGCTGGTAGCCCCAGTCCGTGACCTGCCCCGTCCACATGTTCCTTGGAGACATCAAGAGTTTATAGAGTTTTACGTCTGGTTTTCATTAGTACAAATTTCACTTGTTGAAATATTAAGAATTTTTCATAAAAAAACAAACTGTACAAATTGTAGCTGCACCTACAATATTGATGAGTAAATTTCAAAAAAACTTTTTTTGCCTTTATTTGAATCACTCCGTAGTTCACTGATAGACTCGACTGTACCAGTAAGAAGAGAGAAACCTTACCGGGAACTGCAATTCCCAATAGGATGAAGTGAAATTACTGCATAGGTTGGCCTCTTCATAAAATTCTTCAACCAAGACGATCTTCAACCAAGACGATGACAAAACTAATAGGGGTTACTGGTAAAATTGATACCTCCTCCCTCACTAGATACCAGTGAACTGCAGTATGATAGGTGAGTACACAATGAAACCTTCAGATTTATAACTCCACCGTAACACACCCGTAAATAATCGTAATTTCAGTCATAACTAAAGTTATTCCTCAAAAGATTTAATCACTCCTTCCGAACGAATTTTATCTGTAGGTACATTAAGTGGTTCTATTATGAAAGCTTCATAATTTATATTTGTGATTATATATTGATCACATACCTTCTAGCTCGAGTAGTATTTATTAATATGTCATCTTTGAACCAGCGAAATGTTATGTGCGAGGAACCCTGGGCGACGCAGGATAGTATGAACTCTTCACCATGTCGGATAAGGGGCTTCGGCAGATTCAGTCTGACACTCTAGAGCAAATCATAGCTCAGTTAGACATCATGATTGCTGCTGATATATTTTAACCTGTTTTAACTCACTATAAATGACAAAGCCGTCAATAACTTCGACCGGTAGAATCGTATAAATACTGATTTGTACACTCTATAGACATTTGAAGTACTACAGGTGGCTATGTTTGAAACAAGATTACAAGATCTACTAGTTAAAGTTGGTCACCTTTAGAGAGAATATAATAACATCATCTGACTTTTCAATGAACTCTAAGGAGGGGGTAATATAGTGGACAGGGAGCACAATCTTTAATTGATAATTACTTGTATAATAGGCAGTACATAAAACAAAATATATCTTAGGCAAAAAAAGAATAAAAATCAAATACAGGAGCAAAATGTACAGAACAGATAGTAAAATGGCGTATTTTTTGGTTCTCGCTAAAACTGAAAGAAGTACCTGTTATGTACCTGCAGAAGTAGTGTGTAGGTATACAGTATAGTGTGTAGGTATATAGTACCTGCAACAGGTATTACATACCTGCGTGATGGCCAGGTAGGTAGGCACCAGAGTCACGTTGCCAACCGCCCCCGCTGCACCGGGCGGTTAAGCAACTCCTGGACCCTCCCACCTACTATATACCATTGTGAGCGGTATGTACCTGCAGCAGTAGTGTGGGCTCCTGTGTGATGGCCAGGTGGGTAGGCACCAGGGTCACGTTGCCGAGCCACCCCCGGCTGCACCAGGCGGTTGAGCGACTCCCGCACCCTGGACCCTGGACCCTCCCGCCTACTATATACCAGTGTGAGCGGTATGTACCTGCAGCAGTAGTGTGGGCTTCTGTGTGATGGCCAGGTGGGTAGGCACCAGGGTCACGTTGTCGAGCCACCCCCGCTGCACCAGGCGGTTGAGCGGCTCCCGCACCCTGGACCCTGGACCCTCCCACCTACTATACACCAGTGTGAGCGATGTGTACCTGCAGCAGTAGTGTGGGCTCCTGTGTGATGGCCAGGTGGGTAGGCACCAGGGTCACGTTGCCGAGCCGCCCCCGCTGCACCAGGCGGTTGAGCGACTCCCGCACCCTGGACCCTGGACCCTCCCACCTACTATACACCAGTGTGAGCGATGTGTACCTGCAGCAGTTGTGTGGGCTCCTGTGTGATGGCCAGGTGGGTAGGCACCAGGGTCACGTTGCCGAGCCGCCCCCGCTGCACCAGGCGGTTGAGCGACTCCCGCACCCTGGTACCTGGACCCTCTCGCCTACTATATACCAGTGTGAGCGGTATGTACCTGCAGCAGTAGTGTGGGCTCCTGTGTGATGGCCAGGTGGGTAGGCACCAGGGTCACGTTGCCGAGCCGCCCCCGCTGCACCAGGCGGTTGAGCGACTCCCGCACCCTGGTACCTGGACCCTCTCGCCTACTATATACCAGTGTGAGCGATGTGTACCTGCAGCAGTAGTGTGGGCTCCTGTGTGATGGCCAGGTGGGTGGGCACCAGGGTCACGTTGCCGAGCCGCCCCCGCTGCACCAGGCGGTTGAGCGACTCCCGCACCCTGGACCCTGGACCCTCCCACCTACTATACACCAGTGTGACCGGTATGTACCTGCAGCAGTAGTGTGGGCTCCTGTGTGATGGCCAGGTGGGTAGGCACCAGGGTCACGTTGCCAAGCCGCCCCCGCTGCACCAGGCGGTTGAGCGACTCCCGCACCCTGGTACCTGGACCCTCCCGCCTACTATATACCATTGTGAGCGGTATGTACCTGCAGCAGTAGTGTGGGCTCCTGTGTGATGGCCAGGTGGGTAGGCACCAGGGTCACGTTGCCGAGCCGCCCCCGCTGCACCAGGCGGTTGAGCGACTCCCGCACCCTGGTACCTGGACCCTCCCGCCTACTATATACCAGTGTGAGCGGCATGTACCTGCAGCAGTAGTGTGGGCTCCTGTGTGATGGCCAGGTGGGTAGGCACCAGGGTCACGTTGCCAAGCCGCCCCCGCTGCACCAGGCGGTTGAGCGACTCCCGCACCCTTGAGCCCTCCCGCTTGCCGCCCCAGAAGTGGAACCGCACCTCGCCGCTGAACCTGAAGACACGGAGACATCTGGTAAATGCATTTGTAGAAAACAACGGGCTTATCGTCATCATGGTTTCCTTTTAGTGATTTTGTCTTACACCAAATGTCTTAAGTTTAAATACCACAGAGTGATTTTAAACGTTAAACATCGAAAAATTCAATTCAAATACCAAATACCTTAATACCTTCCTTATAGTATTTAACTCTCAATGTGGAATTGAAAGCGTCACATTTTCAAAACTGAGACATATATTTTTAAAATAAAATAGGTTGAACATCCGGTAAAATCAAATTATGAGGCCTTTATTGGACACTGTACAATAGATACAACATTGAGTACTACAGTATAACTTATAAATCGAGAATCTCTTGTAACCAGAAAAATGGGAATACTTATGGTCGCACCGGATGCCGCGGCCGGAGGGGTGCGCGGCTGTTTAAGGGGAAAAATATATCGCCGACGCGCTATAAGACGCAAATATTTCACTAGCGAGAATCATAAAAATTTTATCAAATGAATTTTAAAAATATCTGTCGTTCAATAACTTTGTTTCTGTTCATAAATTATAACTGGAACACCATAAAGTAATTCTTATATGAGTACATATATACTTTATACTTATACTTATATACTATATACTTATTCATGGTAACTATTAAAATATGTCATTACATTACATTCACTCGTAAATCGTTAGAATATTGAGTTTTAATGAATGTGCAGGTCCCTTGCTACGTACGCTACACTATGGAAAATATTAGTAATTGCCGGTTTTGAGGATACAAACGTCATTATCATTAATCTACAAGCATAGTTTTGAAACGGGGGGCCAGGGCCTGATTTCAAAAAGATATTGGTAAATTAATTATACTGACTTCTTAATTAGTATGATTTTGCAATCACAACTATTTTTCATAGCGTTAATTTACGCCCTAGTTAGTAATATTTCCTAGTGGTCTATAGTACTCATGAAATCAGTTTTGAAATAAGGCTAGATGATTGTTTGACGGATAGACCTATCTGACAGACGAATAGATAGAATGTAGGCTACGTTTCCTCGGTTTTGTCTCATTAATTTGAGTACAGAATCAATTTGAAAAAATGTACAGTAGGCCTACTGTTAACATTGTGACTCGAAGTTGTGTTTAAGCAATCATACTAATGAATTGGTTATTAAAAACAAAATTGATGCAGACTAGAATGAATGAAAATAAATTATCCATTTACCTGATTCGTTGCTATCGACAAAAGAGTATAAGAATAAAAATATAATTGTGTAAACTTTAACCCCGTTGTATTGTTTTTTTTACATATTTAGTATTTAGGCCAATTAGTTGTTTGAAGAGAGCGCACATCAAAATTTCGCCACTACTACTGGCCTCGGGGCGGCCCTGGGATTAGTGAAAATCTATCTGAATACATTCTTCAATTTCTTTAAACTGTAGATAGCCTGCTCCACCAACAACCGTCTCGCCTTTCAAACAAACCTTCCTGCGTCTTGTTTAGCTCTGAACGTTTCTGGGAATGCATAAAAAAGTTTTATGCCGTTGAAATGCACATGCTTTTCAAAGAAAGCAGTTGTAGTCATCGCAGAAGCCTGATAACATTGCCATTCCTAATACTATACTTTCTTTGCTAGATCATGAATGTGGTGAAAATGTCAAGCAAATGTAGATATAATTAGGCAAAACTGTTTGAATTTATTTTTCTAGGGCTTCTGTAATTGAATATTATTTCCCTTACCCAACAATTAAATATTCAGCAATGATTGTGTACTGAATTAGTTTATATTTTAATAGGTGCTTTTTGTAGCCTAATTACATTTGTGTTTGATGGGAAAAGATGTAATAATTAATTTTCCAGTAGCTGTAATTAAATGATAATCAAATATTTACAAAGACTAAAATCAAACATGATAGGTAATACTCACCCTACGTCAATTACTCTAAGATCTTCCATCACAGAAAGGTTACTACTCCTCAAGTATTTTGTAATCTGTAAAATAAATTGAAAACCATACTACATTACATGTACAACCTACTTTGAAGTAATATTTCAAGGTCATTTAGGGGCATTTCCTTTTAAACAATACCAGTAGTAAAATTGTATCAAATAACCAAAACATTTATTGGCTTAGAATGATTGATCCACAGTTCAAAGCAATAAAAGTAATTCAATACGTGTGTGAATAACAATTAATTTGGTGAAACACCTAATTGAAATACAGGTAATTGATTGTCGGTGATAAAACAGTTTCGACTACTATGTAATTTAAAAATGTATGTTTGTAAAACAACACTACAGTTCCCTTGTTTAATTCTCCTAAGCTTTTTTGCATTACTGCGAGTTAATTATGTAAACTCGTTAAAACCAAAGTTCAAAATGTCCTGCCGATGGAGTCAATATTTACATTCATTGAAACTTTAATTACTTTATGAAGTCAATCCCAATAGTAAAGTTAGATTATATAAATGAATAAAAATAGGTTTTAAGTATAGTGCATTTTATAAAAATGTATTCCTAACCACATTCTATACATTTCTTTACATTTTGATTAATCGTAATTTATTTATTAAAAATCACTTCTTATTAGCTTATCATCGAATTTTAACCTTAGGGAAGACATTAATACCGTACATAACGAAGATCCTTGGCCCAAGATCATAATAGATTTTTATTTAATGGTCCGAGATAATAACAGATTTTCCTTTTAAGACACCCGCAAAGGTCAACAACACCAACCATTCAAATTTATTTATTTTTGTCTGTTAACACCATAGTGCTCGTATAAATGATCCGATCCGATCATAGAAGAGGTCCGATCATAAAAATTGTTAAAGACATACAAAATAATAATCACTCGGACGAGGTCGAAAATAAGCTCGGTCCGCTGGTCCACTGTAAAGAGTTGGAAGGTTTATACATAGTATTTTTATTTACATACTACTAAATTTATAAACTCGAAGTGATTAATAGTTTAGTATTTTATTCCGTATTATATATTGCTCCGTGGCTATTTGATCTTAAATATGTCATAAAAACTTGGCTTGTGGCTTCATCTAGTGAAAATATATTTTTTGTGTTAGTCTGAAAACACCGAGTTTTACTTTACTATGGCAGCAAGCCTACCTAACTGTTCGCCATGTTATCCTTATTAAATCAATTATTGATATTAAATCAAATTAAATACCTATGAATTAAATCAAATGATATCTTCCTTTTATTATAATCTATATTGATAAAACTTGGTATAAAGCTTCTTCTAGTTGATTAATAATTGAAAATCTATACTTTTTGAATACGCTAGGGTTTATTTTGTGATCATTACTCCTCCTAAACTAAATGGCCGATTTTAATAATTAAGGTGTCACTAGAAAGTGCTTGGCGTATAGTTTTGCAGGAAATATTTTTTTAAGATTAAACTAAATGGAACGGCCCTATACGCCCTTAAAGTTTTGTATTCATCCAGAAGATTTAACATAGGAATATAAATTTCAATAAAGCAGCTGATAAGGGTAAACAAAGTTTTTCAGCAAAGCTATGTATGTTTTTATTGGACTTGAAACCATTGAATATGTATACTGAAACAGACTTTAAGCATTAATTTATGAGTTATTAGATTTAGTGAGCCATTTTTGTTCGGGTTGAGATTAAGAAGGTTATAATTTAGCAACAGAAACTGAACTGCAGCTATTTTTATAAAAATAATGTGAAATCTATGAAATTAATTGTCATTTTCATTGTCTATTTAGAAACAACCCATTTAAAAAAGTGTTTGGTATAAACTAACTTGAAGTCGATTTCCAAATAACGGGTTGTTTTCTTATATTATGGTGCCAGTAATAATTATTTCATTTATACTAATAATTTAAGTATGACAAAGGCGCCTTGGTGAACTGGACTGATGTAAAATTTTGTCAGAGTTCATGGTGATGGTTAATATGAAGTTTGTTTGTGAGTAATGATCTAAAAATTAAAATATGTAGTAGCCGTTTTAAGGCGCTCGATCAAGTTTATTAAATATAACAATTTATAAGGTTCTCATTTAACTATTTTTTTGTTCAACTGTGATGTGTTGGTTATGAATATGTAAAAAATCTATATTATTTTAAAAGAATATATTTTCAACAATTATTTTGGTGCTAATAAGTGATTTTCTGTGGTTGCAGTAAGGATGATCAATATAAACGTGAACTATCTGTAATCCAACATACATCAAATCACCTCCTGAAAGATGATAAAGTATTCACAACAAACATTTTTCATAAAAGTACTGTACAAGTACTGAGTAAATAATCTCAGTATTACTGGAAGTGACTCTGAAGTTTAATACAATACCATATCATTAATAAAATAGTTCTGGAATAACTAGTTATTTTAATTAAGAAGTCAATACATGACAATTGCTCGATTCCGAGCAACGGGTTTACAAGTTATTTTAAAACATCATTTTTCGAAAACATGCTGCAGAAAATTTAATGCTCATTCCCCAAGTCATTCATCTATACAAAATAAAAATATGTCATATCTCAATATTTTACGTTGAAATGTTTTTAAGATTACAAAATTTGCAAAGTATGCAGGTCTGCTGCAACAAGAAAATTGTCTACATTTAATTTTATTCGAAGTAACTAGAAATAAAATATGTATACTTAAAAATACCTAAACAATGATCATTCAAGGTTTGTTGAGTAAAAAGTACTAAGACATTTATACGTAATCAAAGTAAAAAATAGAATACCCCCGTTGCAGCAGACCTGAATACTCAGCGAATTTCAAATGCAAAAGAACATATCTCAACCCAACATAGCGAGATTTGACATGTTAATATAAGCTCCTTAAGAATAACATGGGGAATGAGTATGCAGGTTTGTTGCAACAGGTATGTTGAAACTGGTTGGTTTTAATTCAATATTTAGTAGATCTGAATTAGAAGAAGCCATTTACCAAGTTTTATCAAGATATGTTGAGAAATAAGCGAGATGTAGAATTTTACTTATTCCCCATAATGTTAATATTGGGACAACGTACTGTGTTTACCACTTTCAATATCTCGGTAACCAATGGACATAGAGCAATACCAAAAAATACCAAAAATAGAGCAGCTAAAATACCAAATTGTTTGTTTTTTTTTAGCTGAATTCAATGGTTCCAATAAAAATTCAATAAATTTTATTTTTCTATGTGAAAAACCCAAAAACCCCATTTTTGAGGGGTTTATCCCCCATTAACCTTCTTCTGGTGGTCCGATCGGGCTGGTTCACGAACTCGTCCGAGTGATCACCACTTAACACGTCTGTACCAATTTTCATTAAGATTGGACTATTTTTACGGCCGCTATCGTGCTAACAGACACATAAATAAATAAATATATAAATTCGAACGAATGGTGTTTTTTGCTTCTGGTGGCCCGAAAACGAAAAGTTATCATGGTCTCGGGTTTAGGTCTTACCATGAGACCCACGGTAATAGCTTCTTTTCTATAGGGGGGATTCGCTAAAATGAGTTACTCTTACCAGATTTTTTGCAGACACAGTTTCTCTCTTATTAACTACATGAACATTTTTAACTTTTTACCTTTTAATTTTCAGACAAAACGTTAAAATACGAATTCATCTATCAATGTTTGAGCCCAGCTACCTGCTTGGTGAGCAGCGTCTTGAGCGAGCAGGTGGCGCTCTCCAGGCAGACGCGGACCGCCGACACGTTGGTCATCCGCACCGTACCCTCGTAGCGAGCCCTGTCTGCCGACACCACATACACATACACAATAGTTAGAGCCCAGCTACCTGCTTGGTGAGCAGCGTTTTGAGCGAGCAGGTGGCGCTCTCCAGGCAGACGCGGACCGCCGACACGTTGGTCATCCGCACCGTACCCTCGTAGCGAGCCCTGTCTGCCGACACCACATACACATACACAATAGTTAGAGCCCAGCTACCTGCTTGGTGAGCAGCGTTTTGAGCGAGCAGGTGGCGCTCTCCAGGCAGACGCGGACCGCCGACACGTTGGTCAGCCGCACCGTACCCTCGTAGCGAGCCCTGTCTGCCGACACCACATACACATGCACAATAGTTAGAGCCCAGCTACCTGCTTGGTGAGCAGCGTTTTGAGCGAGCAGGTGGCGCTCTCCAGGCAGACGCGGACCGCCGACACGTTGGTCAGCCGCACCGTACCCTCGTAGCGAGCCCTGTCTGCCGACACCACATACACATGCACAATAGTTAGAGCCCAGCTACCTGCTTGGTGAGCAGCGTTTTGAGCGAGCAGGTGGCGCTCTCCAGGCAGACGCGGACCGCCGACACGTTGGTCAGCCGCACCGTACCCTCGTAGCGAGCCCTGTCTGCCGACACCACATACACAATAGTTAGAGCCCAGCTACCTGCTTGGTGAGCAGCGTTTTGAGCGAGCAGGTGGCGCTCTCCAGGCAGACGCGGACCGCCGACACGTTGGTCAGCCGCACCGTACCCTCGTAGCGAGCCCTGTCTGCCGACACCACATACACATACACAATAGTTAGAGCCCAGCTACCTGCTTGGTGAGCAGCGTTTTGAGCGAGCAGGTGGCGCTCTCCAGGCAGACGCGGACCGCCGACACGTTGGTCAGCCGCACCGTACCCTCGTAGCGAGCCCTGTCTGCCGACACCACATACACATGCACAATTGTTAGAGCCCAGCTACCTGCTTGGTGAGCAGCGTTTTGAGCGAGCAGGTGGCGCTCTCCAGGCAGACGCGGACCGCCGACACGTTGGTCATCCGCACCGTACCCTCGTAGCGAGCCCTGTCTGCCGACACCACATACACAATAGTTAGAGCCCAGCTACCTGCTTGGTGAGCAGCGTTTTGAGCGAGCAGGTGGCGCTCTCCAGGCAGACGCGGACCGCCGACACGTTGGTCAGCCGCACCGTACCCTCGTAGCGAGCCCTGTCTGCCGACACCACATACACATACACAATAGTTAGAGCCCAGCTACCTGCGTGGTGAGCAGCGTTTTGAGCGAGCAGGTGGCGCTCTCCAGGCAGACGCGGACCGCCAACACGTTGGTCAGCCGCACCGTACCCTCGTAGCGAGCCCTGTCTGCGACACCACATACACATACACAATAGTTAGAGCCCAGCTACCTGCTTGGTGAGCAGCGTTTTGAGCGAGCAGGTGGCGCTCTCCAGGCAGACGCGGACCGCCGACACGTTGGTCAGCCGCACCGTACCCTCGTAGCGAGCCCTGTCTGCGACACCACATACACATACACAATAGTTAGAGCCCAGCTACCTGCTTGGTGAGCAGCGTTTTGAGCGAGCAGGTGGCGCTCTCCAGGCAGACGCGGACCGCCAACACGTTGGTCAGCCGCACCGTACCCTCGTAGCGAGCCCTGTCTGCGACACCACATACACATACACAATAGTTAGAGCCCAGCTACCTGCTTGGTGAGCAGCGTTTTGAGCGAGCAGGTGGCGCTCTCCAGGCAGACGCGGACCGCCGACACGTTGGTCAGCCGCACCGTACCCTCGTAGCGAGCCCTGTCTGCCGACACCACATACACAACCAGTGTAAATTCTAACCTGATTCTATGAAGTCAAGAGTATTACCTAGATTTAGTATTGAATCTCCTGAATAACATAACAAAAACATAATAGTCTCAATATATTTGAATAAGTCCTTTTATTCAAGAGTATCTTAATACAACTCAAACATAAATAAAAGTAATACCTATCACCTATACTGTGTAATGAGCTTTCTATCATCTAACTTAAGACATGGTTTCAGAAGTAGAGTCGCTTACCCCGGGTGACGGGGGCGGCGCCGGCCCCGCAGCTGCAGGGCTCCGCCAGGCCGTCCTCGGGGCACTGGGTGGTGCAGCCGTCCTCCTCCTCACAGCCTGGCCGGTAACGCAATATGCAATCAATAGCTTGTTTTGTAAGTGGACTTTCCTTTTTGTGATATCTAGGTCGAATTTGTTAGGAAAATATCGGAGTACTTTTGACCTTAATTCTAAGAGATAAATTCTCAAAATTTGAGTTTTGGGCCCAAAAAGAGTAACATTAGCCCCGAATGCTACTTTAATGAATATTTTATCAAAGACAACAACGATAAAAAAATGTAAGCCTCTCCCACAGTTAGTTATAGCCCAAATCAAACCGATTATGAACGAAAATGGGAATTTAACTAACTTAGGACGTTGTCTTAAAGGGATATTGCACTCCGACGTCTGCAATTATCATCGGATTTACTTCAAATTTGGTATATATACCTTATTTCCTATGATCTGATTGGCCAGTAAGTTGGGGGAATATGTCGGATGCCCGTTCGTGGCATAAAGCTCAAACTCTGAGGTTTTAGGGTCTAAAACAGGCTATTCAAGTCCTGAAATTGAAATTTGCTCCGTCATGTCAGCTTGCTACGTGAGTATCTACTTGTTTTGGGGAGAGGTATTAAATGGAAGGGGTATTTATCTGGATCTGATTCCAGGATGTTCAGACCATGGGTTATTCTCTTTTTAGTGGGATACATACCTATTGCAAATAAAGGTTCCAAGTTTTTTTTTATCCTAACTTCATTTGAGTAATTATTTAAAATTATGCAAAACAGACAGATCCTATTACATTGCAGCATATAAGTTATAACTAATAAATAAAATAATTGCAGCATAAACAAGAGACACATACTATAACATAATAGGAACTTTAATACAGCACCTATCTATCAGTCATTATTAAACTAAAAAAACAAATTAATTGGTAGAAATATTACTACAGATCGTCCGTTTTATCTTGAGCAATTGAAAAGCGGTCGGAGTGGAGCGGAAGTCATCACAATACCACAGCTGATCCTTAAAGTCGCTCTAGCGTGAACTTTTAAGATTTTCTAACAGCTTAATATTTATATAATTACTGTAATTTGTAAACAGAAACACTTTATGTTTGTTGTCTTAAAAATATTTAGGAGTTGTTTTCAATAGTAGTATGAATTGTTCTGCCCACGTAGATTATTTAAAAGAATAAAGTTAGGAAATTTATTTTTGTTTCCAGACAGCTTCAAGAAGTTTTGAATTTAAATGAATTGAAACTCGGCTACTATTGCTTATTGTCAATCCTTATTCATGGGTGGAATTATCGCTTGGGGAGGAGGTTATCGATCAATATTTGAACCACTGAACATCATTCAAAAATCCATAATCAAAGCTGCTTTGGGTAGAGGGCGAAGATATCCTGCGGAAATTTTATTTCAGGAGTTTGGTGTTTTAACCTTGAGTTATATCTGAAAACCATACTAATACACATTTTCAAACATTCTGAAGAACGTTTCTTAATTTTGAACACAGTTACTTCAATCGAAGTTCACAGAGTTAACAAGCTAATCAGAACCTTTTCAGTCACCAATTCACATTACATTTCTCAAATTCTTTTCAGAAATCTCCCACCATTCCTGCAAAATTACTAAAACTGTACATTGACTACTCACAAGAAGCATGTTACAAACTGGTTAAAGGAAATAGGAAGGGATGCTATTGAGGCGGTAATCACATCCGGTTACAGACAGACCTGACCAGTAACTTAACAGAAGAACAGGCTGTCGCTGAGCCAGGCTCCATCGTTTTTCATAGTTTTTAAATTGTCAGTGTTTTTCTCTATCTTCATAATATTAACAATTATATTAATTTCATAAAATTTCTTGTTTCCTATTTAATTAATTTTCTCAAAAATTTAAATTTTTCCAGCCAAGTTTTTTATAGGTATAAAGACTTTTTAGTATAGCGGCTCGTGCCTACGCACAGGTTTGCCGCCAACCTATGTAGGCACTATTTCGAGTATAACTTTATTGTTTATTATAGTAATTTTCTTTATATTGTATAATGTATAATGTAATTAATTGTGAACTTGTTTTTGAAATAAAAGTATTTGAATTTGAATTTGAATTTGTTGACATTATTTTTTACATTGTTTATTGTCCCAGGTCATTAGGAATAAACAAAGTTTGATAGCTCCGACAACAGAGTAGGCCATGGCGAAACGTAAATTCAAGGTCGCTATGAGCTATGACGAAGCTTTGGCCATAGCTCAAGATAAGATCAAACGGACGTACTGTAATATGTAATTAAGAACGACAAAGTGGAGAAATATTGAGATATTTGAATTAGGATTGACAGAGGGACAGATGTCTCAAATTAAGGGCTATATAATTTGCGTTTGTAAGAAGGCAAGGTCAAAGTAAACATAACGGCATGTTCTTTATGACAACTATGTAAACATAATTTTATTTCATTCGAATGAACAACAGTCATAAACATATTTTATAAGCGTTATGAACATGTTGAAGCTTGAGTGTTTACAAACAAAGGGCTTTTGAGCCAAATGTTTTGTTTTTGGGAAGAACAGAAGTAGTTAACTAGTAAGTTAAAGACAATTTCCTGATTATGTAATTTGTTGACCTTCAAAACACGAAAATTTCAATTCAAAGAGTTTTAGTTTGTAAAACACCCAAGCTCCAACATGTTCTTCACAAGGTATATGTCGTTTATATTCTTAGTTTTTGGTTTGTTAATGACATAGAAGCAAACTCTTGAGAACAATCACTGGTCTATTCTAGTATACTTATTCAAAATCCAAACAAGTTTTTATGAGAACTAAGGAAATCAAACATAGACTATATTAACTTAGTTCGAATGTGAATTCCATGAATATTCTTGTGGCTTAAATAGTCACAAAAAATACAAGTTTCACCAGTTTGTTAAAATTTGTATAAACTGAGGATACAAATACAGTTTAAAATATGTTTACTTAAAAATTTAACTAATATCATAAAATATGTTCTGAGTGTTTGCAAGGAAAAATCATAGTTACTTAAAATTACGGGTTCAAACTGAAACATTTACTCTTATCCTGACCCTTTGTCGTCTAAGGGGCTGTTCAGCTGCCCAGGCTATAAAAATGCTGTGTAAAAATAGCTTTTGATAACGTTGTGAAGAGGGTTATATATTTTGATTACAAACTTCTTCGTAATTTAATAAGACTGTAGCACTGTGTAAGGTGTGCATCACACAGGAAGGAAGAGACTGATTTATTACTTAAGTTCCTCTTGAGAATAAAATGCAACCAGTCTCAATATAGAGCACTCTCCTCGTATAAACATAATTTTTTAACAAAAACGAGTTTTCCTGATTAATAAGTTAATTAGAAATACTAATACTTTTTTGAGTCATTGATTTGTAACTGGTTGTCAGAATATCAATTTAAAACATAGCATAACTAAAATTATTAACGTAAGCATATAAAATCAGATATTAAAACATATTCATAATATTATGGTTGAATTATTTTACTACATCCGTGTGATGCATAAAATTTCAATAAGTTGAACATTTGTTTGCTAATTAATTACTTTGTGTAATTAAAATTTACCATAATATGGCGTCAATGCAGTTTCACACTTTGGGCCAGAGAAATCTTCCGGGCACAAGCAGACTACCGCGGCAGCCCCCACCTGCCTGGGACAGGTACATACTAACTAAATACGCTTGACTAAATGTTTAAAAGTCAAAGAATGAATAGAGTGTAAAGTCCTTTGTTTGAAATTCATTGTTGGTGATGGTGATTTTATATTTTGATTAGGATTTTTGCGGACATTTGCCATCACTGATTAGTAAAAAACAAGTTGTTGTTGTTTTTTACTAATCAGTGATGGCAAATGTCCGCAAAAATCCTAATCAAAATAGAGTGTAAAGTGACTGGTTAATATACCAAGAGACCCTTACTACTAATAAAATATGCTTCATTGTAAAGCAAAGTAAACAGTAAAAATAATGTTGTATAGTAATATATTTAGAGTATTTTAGTTTTATTTATAAAACAATTAAAAATTATAAAAATTACGACTTTGGGAATAATTTTCCAGCTGCAATAATGGAGCTTATTCTTCAATGTTACTTTTGGCGTGGTTATAAAGTACATCAATGAATTTAAATTTATTTAAAAATCTCTGTGCTGTACACAGTCTTTGGAATGAGGATCTTAATCAAACTAAGCACACTGCAACCACTCATTAAATATTACCCAAACCCTTCAAATTTTCATGGTCATGCCTAGTTGAACCAACGACAGTTAAAACGAGTCCAAGGCTAGCAACACATCCAAAGAGCCGCAAATTTCATCATATTAGAAGTAAGAAACACTGTGTAAAGAGAGGTGTGACGTGATCGTGAGGTTCCAGTGGCCGGGTCGGCACACTGAGGCTGTTATAGGGATTGTTCCCTCTTCAGCCTTGGACAGGTGGGTCAGGGTAGCGCACAGCTGCAGGACTTTGTAGTTCAATACGAGAATAGTTCAATACGAATGCCTGCAGCTGTGCTGGTGGTTGGTTGGTGATGGTTGGGTGTGGATTTCGGTGGGGTTAGTGTGGGTTGGGCAGTGGTGAGTTGTGGTCGAGTTTCACTGTGAGGCGTTTGGTCTGGTGATGTCGGGTGGTTGGGTGTGAGTGAGGATGGGGCGTTGCAGCAGGACTTTGTAGTTTAATACGACATTAAGTTACATACGAATGCCTGCTGGAGAGAGGCTGTGATCCACACACGTACCTGCAGACGGCGCCGTTGAGGCAGACGTCGTCGGCGCACAGCGGACCGTGGCCGCAGTCCGCGCCCGAGAACCCAGCGAAGCAGTCGCACCAGTAGTCCCTGAGCACCACAGCATACAGCGAAATGTAAACCTGACCCTTGCAAGAATAAATGAATAATACTAGCAGCCCGTATAACTTCGTGACTTAAAAAAATAACATAGGCTAATAAAATAGGCTTTAGTTTCATGTTGATCATTCATGGGGTTTCGTAGCGTAAAACGCCTTTCACTGAAGAAATGTGCGTGTTGTGATTTTTCAAGTTTTCTAGACAAATTGTGTCACTGTAACAAAATTTCCATTGGCTGAACTGCTTATCAGGCATACTTTAAAATCAGCCTATTACTTTACACTTGAAACTTCAATATGGAAAAGAAATCAATTTCATCTGCTTTAAAAGTGTCAATGTATACACTGTACACGTGTAAACTTTGCAGCTTTGATAGTACAACCATTTTATTTTGCAAAATTTGCGGGTTTCTTTACACGGACCTTCATTGCCTAGCGCTTCTTCATACCTCCGTTTTCGACATTTGTTTTCAAAAGCAATACAAGTGTGACTTTTATACACATCATCGAAACTTAAGTCTGCGCAAACCTCTGATCGACAAAACTAACCTCTTAATAACATTGATAAAAATGGTCATCCTCAATTACAAAACAAATTATTTAACACTCAACGCAGCGGAGAAATTACATTTTCAAACTGACCTGGTATTTAGTTTCGTAACTTAAGTATATATGTGATGAATTCATACTCAAGCAAATATCATAACTTTCTACGAAATACCTACCTGCATTAAATAGGTGCATTGTTATGCATTTACAAGTTGAGTAAAAATAGGCAGGCTAACCGTAAACACTGTGAATATCCTTATCATTCCAAGTACAAAATCCTGGTTTTTAATTTATAATGCATTTAAAACCTTGATTTTTTTTTATAAATCTTCAACTAATATTGATATTTTAAAATTCTCAACGTTGGAATATGCATCAATAGTTAGTTTATTAGAATATCCCACCTCCAAAGCACCTTTTGGGATACATTAGTTTATTTTTAAGTTTCCTTTTTTTTAAAAAAAAAGAAATACACTAAATTAAGATGATTACAGACTGTCGTCTTTGTTTTAGGATAGATACTCTTCTTTATGATAAGTGTAACAACATTACAAGTTTTATTTTTCAAATTAATTCCAAATTCATCTTGACCTTCATTTAGAGCGGCCGGGTGTAACTCAATACCATTTCTTGTCCTAGTTTATTGAACATTGGACTTGCTGACTTTGCTTCTGCTGACCGAAGGGTGAGAGAGGCAGAGTACTTTTGCTAACTACTGAAAACCATGCAAAAATTGACAGCTGCACATCAAGTCCGCGTGGACTGTTTCAACCAATCAGATACACGCTAGATTACTCATAATTGATCTGATTGGCTACTTTCGGTTAGTGGGGGAGAAATTGAGACATCACGAAAAAGCCTAGGGTAATGAGTCTCCTAGGAACCTCAAGAAAAGTCTCACGGGTCGTCCGCGATAAGTCGCCGCGTCGGTCCGCGAGTGTAGTGAATATATAGTGTTTTTAAAAGGCCTGTGGCCATTCATGGCAGAGTAAATAATTTGGTGTGTGTCAAGTGCTTCATCCAATGTATGTAGTTCTTTATTTTATATTGTATTAACCTAGTCATAGTCACCTGCTTGCTCATTCAAAAATAATGTTTTTCCAAAATTATGGAAACAAAAGGCCCTTCCTTTTGAAGAAGTTTTAAATTGGAGTAAATTTTCTTAACAAACCTTAATGATTCATTGGAAGTTAAATTCAATTAAACACTCCACAGTCTGTTCTTCCTAAAGTAAAAATAATGTAATTTTTGTATAAGTCAGATTTTAGTTTTCCTTACTGGTCATCACCCCATTGTTATATTAAATTTTATTCTAAAAAGTTTTTGTATTTAGGTTTTGGTTTTTAAATTATATAGTAATTTTAAAAATGAACAGCCTCTGATTTGATCCCGAAGCTCTCACAAAGCGTTCCCCCTAAAGTTAAGCAAAGTTCTAACATAAGAATGGATCATTTTTGTTGTCATAAAAAAGTCTGTGTTAAAAAAAATCATAGTGGATGAATATTAACTGACTTCTGCTAGCCCTGCATCATATATTATAAATATGTACCTAGTTCAAATATTGACCATATGTTTTGTTATGAACAAATGCCAATTGGAAAAAGGACACCGGTTTTACAACAGATAGTAGCAATTTCCTTAGAATTTTAAAAGCTTCCTGTGCTAAGGCTTCTCATGGAATATTTTCCAAACCCACGGAAGACATCCAGAGAGTAATAGCTTTAATTTAATACCAAATATGTATAGGAAAATAAATTTCTAGGGATCGATATGCTCTGTACATAATATCAGAAATTCTTTTAATAATCTAGATAAAATAGGCTTGCAATAACTGTATATAATAATATAGATACTGTATAACTTTAGAACAAAAACTAAATACAAAATAACATTTTTAAATGAGAGACATATGTATCAACCCTACTCTATATATATTTTCAACAAGACCAAACGATAATCGAACCTGATGTTTCTCTTTGTTTACCTTCTAAATCAACTGATTCAACATCAAGAGGTAGACAAACTTTAAATTACCTTACGTCACAAAATTTAGACATTCTGGTTAGTCCCAAAGTAATCCCTAAAATGTTCTACTTACCCTCATATAGTAGTAACATTTTTCTATTAGCGAATTTCCCATTGCTCTATGTCCATTGGTTACAGATATATTGAAAGTGGTAAACAAAGTACGTTGTCCCAATGTTAACCTTATGGGAAATAAGTAAAATTCTATATCTCGCTTATTTTTCATCATATTATCTTAATAAAACTTGGTTCATGGCTTAATCTAGATGACATTTAAAGTATTTTAGTCTAAAATCACCGAAATTTCTATTTTTGTGGCAGCAAATCTGCATACTCATTTCCCATGTTTTCCTTATGGGCAATAAAAATTCCATATCTTCATTATTTCTAAACTTATCTTGATAAAACTTGGTAAATGGCTTCTTCTACATAAGATCTACTAAATATTGAAATAGAACCACCCAGTTTTAACATGCCTTTAGCAGCAAACCTGCATACTCATTCCCCATGTTATTGTTATGGGGATTACAAAAACATGTCATATCTCACTATATTGGATGGAAGTATTTTTTTTGCATTTGAAATTTGGTGAGTATGCAGGTCGGCTGCAACGGGGGTATTATTTTTAATTTGTTTAGATTATTGTGACGATTAAAGGTTAAAGTTGTTGAATAACCAGAAATACCTCTTTTTTTATATTTTTAGCAACTTAGTAGATGTTGTCAGGTTTATACAATGTCTAGAAGGAAACAAAGAAGAGGACAAATGTCTCAAGAAGACGATATATTTGAAAGTTCATTCTGTAAGTTCTATTAGGTCAACACCATTACAACAAAGGTATACTTATCAAGGCCAACCTCAACAGAAATTTTTATTTCTTGATTCGGAGTGGGAGGTTTGGTTTCGAACTTTCGAAAGGTATATATCAGCTTCCAAGTTGCTTTTTGAGTCTGATGAAACTCAAGTTAATACTTTAATTCTTACCATGGGTCCAAGAGCTGAAACTATCCTTGAAAGTTTTAATTTATTGAGTGTAGATAAAATAAATACAGCTCTGTTATTGATTGTTTCAACAAATATTTTGCAAAGAAATCTAATGTGATATTTGAGAGTTTGAAGTTTAATAAACGAACCCAAAATGGAAATGAGCTAGTAAGTGTTTTCATAACAGACCTTTTTGAATTGGCGAAAACTTGTAAGTACGGTAATCTTCGCGATGAGTTAATTCGGGACCATATTGTAGTCGGTATTTTAGACAACAAACCGTCTATGTCTCTTCAGCTGAGTTTAGAAATAAGTCATAGATCGGGTAAAGCAGTCTGAAGCAGTGAGATCTCAACAAAATATTGACAGAGGTGAACTGTGCGAGACTGGCTGTATATTGTCGACTCTAGCGGTAACAAAGAATTCAAAATTCAAAGCTTTTAGTTGTTACCATTGCGGATCATCTAAGCCTCATGGCACAAGTGTATGAAATTATTACTAGTAGCCATAAATATCCTCAGTCTAATGGCCTTGTAGAATCTGCGGTTAAAACTGCAAAGCACATTTCAACCAAATGCTCGGATATGGACATTGGTCTGCTTTCGTAAAGGACAGATCCACTAGAAAACGGATTCTCCCCTGCAGAATTATTGATGGGAAGGAAGTTGAGGAGCACCGCTCCTATACCTATGGAAAACTTATTTCCAAGTACGCCGAACAGGGAAGCGCTACAGACGAAAGAAACCCATATCAGGAAAGGGATGAAGGCAAGATTTGACAAGCGACATGGTACAAGGGAACTTCCAGAACTTAGTCCCGGCTATACTGTGTGGATTCCGGATTTAAAGAGAAGATGTGTAATCAAAACCAAACTCGAACAACCAAGATCTTATATCATTGATATAGACAGTAGAGCACAACTGCGAAGGAACCGAGTCCAAATCATCCCAGTAAGACATCCAGTTGAAGCAAACTTTGAAAGGGAGGATGTCATATGATAGTAACATATGTTTTCTATTATTTTTAAATTGTTCAAATTATTGTAAAGTTGTTTAATAACCAGAAATATCTATTTGTTATATGTTTAGCAACTTATTAGACTTTCCTTAAACTTTTTAGCTGTAAGGAAACTGTAAGGAATAAGCTAATACTGTAGGTCCGAGACCATGGTAACTTTTCGTTTTGGGGCCCCCAAAAGCAAACAACACCTTTCGTTCAAATTTATATGTATCAGTTAACACGATAGCGGCCGTAAATATGGTCCAATCATAATGAAATTCGGTGCAGACACGTAAAGAGGTAAAAACTTGGAGGAGTTCGTAAACCAGCTCGATTGGACCACCGGATCGGGGTGTAAAGTGGCGTAACCCCCAAAGGTTTTTTTTAGTTTTTTGTATAGATAATTTCTTTTTGGTAAAAAAAACAACCGACTTCAAACACTCTAAAAGGTATGAAATAATTTTATTTTATAATTCAAATTTTGTAATATTCAAGCTCACGTATTTCAAGTCGGCGCGGCTCTATATTGCATCTTAGTTATGTATCTTCTTGGCAGAATAGCTCAAGTTTTAATATCATTTGAAGAATGTATTTCTTGTATGGCTTACATGAATGTAACATTAAAATAAAAATTGTGTGTTAATTTCTTATGAATAGAGAGAGGAGAGTTTTTAATTCAGACTAGAGAATTTATTTGTGGTTCTACAATACTTTAAAATTTGTATTTTAAAGTAAAATTTTCGAGTTGACGACTGAAATTTTACCCCGCAATTATAATTGAGATCAAACTGAGATATTTAATCGCTACTCACAGTTTATAGTGTTTCATGCATTGATAGAGCCGCGCCGACTTGAAATACGTGAGCTTGGATATTACAAAAATTGAATTATAAAATAAAAATTATTTCATACTTTTTAGAGCGTTTGAAGTCGGTTGTTTTTTTACCAAAAAGAAATTATTTCATACTTTTTAGTGGACGTTTTTGTCTTCTATGTTTGATTTAGTTTGATTCAATAGTAGTTGTAGGATACAATTAATACTCCACTCCAGTTCATTTCGCTGATGACTCAGTCACTTAATAGATTTCTAAACTGTACTACTGTATATGCTAAACTCATTTTTCGGACAGGTTAGAACAGTCTATTGTACAGCGAAGTCCCAGGTAAATGACAATGTATATAGTACACATTATAATTTTTTATAGTCTCCAGCTATTACTTATGCGCTATGCATATGGCCACATGTTTGTTAACATCTCATTTTGTAGGGGATTTTTAAAAGCCTGTACATGGGCTTTACAAATCAGTCCTATATGGGCCAAATGCATTACTGGCAAATTCTCAGCTTAATAGGTTCATAATTGTCACATTTGACATACATTCAGATACATTTACATTATAAGACAATATTTAAATGTTTCACAGCATTTCACTATTGTGAGAAAAAAAATCACTTAAACAGTTTGTTGTTCGATATAACATAGATAAGCCACCAGAAATTTAAAGATTTTTGAGGGTGTAAAATTGTCTGACACCGAGTATGTTCCAGTTCTTCAACATTGACCATTTAAGAGATATTAATATATAGTCAATTTTTTTGTTAGCTTGAAAACAACTGATCTTGATCTTGCTCAATGAAATATATTTTGAGGTGTTTAAGAACTGAAATAGATTGCCTCTGTGCTTAGCTCAATCTTTTATTAGTTTTTGCACGTTTTATCCTAAAGACACAAACAGATATAACAGACAAAGTTTACAATTTCATGTCTTTACGTTTTATTCCTTTACAAACTCACGACCATGATATTGTAGTTTTGGGAGAATACTTAAAACAATTTTGAAATCAGATAAACCAAACATTAAAAACCTTATCGCTTCAGCATAGCCTTGGAACATTTCTGAAATTCTGATACGCGGTGGTAATGTATTATGAATATCTCACGTGCACAATTACAATCTTCTATTGAACCCTCGAATTTGGAGACAGATTTTCTCGGACAGTTTACTGCAGGGATTTTTATTACAAGATAACTATGAGCTTAGCACCTGATGGAAAATGGAAAATGAGTTCATTTAATTACATTTGCTAAACTTTCCAGGGTCTCACTCATAAGATCGATCTAGTTTCGAATTGCGATGCTTGCACGTTAGCACTTTAAGTTGTCAAATAAGATATATAAAAATAATTTTTCGCATGTTTCAACCTGTGAAACACGAACTCGGAGAAATGCCAATGACTTGCAAAGCCTGTTGGGGATTTTTTCAGTGGAAACTGCAAGAGCGCCCACATATTATGAAAAGTCACAAAAACTTCCTCTTCGTACGGCGATGACATCATTTTTTATGACCATTTAAAATTAACTGGTGTGCTATAGAAGCAATCTATGATGGGTTTAAGTTATGTAGGTATGTGCTTCCACAAGATCCAAGTTTCCTATGTATTTCTGAGGTATACCTAGGCCACACTAAAACGTTAAGATTTAGACTTGCTCTTCTTCATTCATGTTTTTTGGTTTACACTTTTTTTAAAGTAATAATAATCACAATGGAATTGACTGTTTGAATCTACATATAATTAATTCATAACCATGAAGACAAACTGTTTTGACATTATATCAACATGAAGCAGCTGATCATTTGCTTCATCAATTATAAATTTAATTTGAAGGATGTTACAGCTGTAATAAAATAAACCTGACTTATTCCTGTTCACCTTAGCTTTGTTTTGTAAACAACAAGTATTTGAAAATGTTGAATATTTGAGGTTTTTTTGGATTTTTCTCCCAAATAAATATTACAAGGTAACATAATGTTTTGTATGGGACCTACGGGAAACCATCCCGGTTATTTTTATGGTAGAATCACGTTGATTGGTAAAGGAATCGCAGAGAAATCGGTGAACATCCCTAGAAAAAAAAAACATATCCCAAGACGAATTGAGAACCTCCTCCTTTTTTGGTAGTGGGGGAAGTCGGTTAAAAATTAAAATAATCTAATTTTTCATCACTCTGAATACGAAAATTGCCCGTTACAGTACAGCTGAGATCTACGAAAACCCTAGATTTCCTTACATCAAAACAAATAATGACCAGCTGAGTTTTCGGTACCCAAACATTGCATTTCCGTACCCAAACAAACTTTTCCGGTACCCAAATAAAATTTTGCCTAACCCAAACAAACAAAGTTCCTATTTTGACAGTTCAACCAGCTGACTTTAAACTAAAAAGTCAGCTCAGCCGTATTGTGTTTTCTTCTAGAAAAATGAATAAATTTTGAAATGTTGGATGATTTTTCATAAGTTTGGTTACTTATTTGCATCGTGATGAAATAGTATATTACATTACTAGGCCGGGAAGTACTGTTTTGCCGGACGAACATGATAGTTCCAGCGCGAGCGAAAGCGAGTGCGGGATTTTCATGCGAGTAGGACAAAACTTCCCGGCCGAGTAACATACGATATTTTTCATCGTACTACGCAGGAAAAAACATACTTTCAATCATAACGTAGTCCTTGCATAAACATACGTTTCTCAAACCTTCAAACCTAACCTATAACAAACAGAACAAACATTTGCTACGGATGCAGTGCTACCATTACATTCTTCTAAAAAGAAACCAATAAACCATCAATAAACAAGCCTTAAACGTCGCGGGTCAGTTTGCTGCAAATAAACTGATTGTTTACTTCCGTTCTTTCCGGCCTGGGCCGGGCAATGACCTCGGCTCTCGGCTGGGCTCGGCTTTCGCCTCGCAAGTAAAACACTACTGGCTCCGAAATGGGCTACTTTTGTGACTAGTAGTGAAATATACTATTTGTTAGCACCGTTGAATTCAGCTCGAAAAACAAACAATTAGGTGTGTTTAGTCATTGCTTTATGTCCAATGGTTACCGAGATATTGTAAGTGGTAAACAAAGTTCGTTGTCCCATTGTTAACCTTTCTTGGAAATAAGTAAAAGCATATTAGTAAATAAGTATATAAGGAACTTGCTTATTTCTCAACATTTCTTTATAACACTTGGTTTATGACTTCATCTAGATGAGAGTCTAAAATCCCCGATATTTCCAATTTTGTGGCAGCAAACCTGCATAATAATTCCCCATGTTAGACTTTATGGGAAATAACAAATTCTATATTTTACTTATTTCTGACAAAATGGATTGAAATATGTTCTTTTACATTTTAAATTCCCTGATTATGCTAGTCTGCTGCAACGGGGGGATTTTTTTTATTTTTCTGTATTATTACGAGAAATGGTTGAATTCAAAATTATCAGTAGTAACTACATATTATGCTCAGACCAAATTTAACATACTTCTAATATTTTATTAAAACTAGTAAGTTTCCAGAAGATGTTGATTCAAGGGTGCTGTATGGAATAATTAATGAGGACTAATTCAAAATAAAAACAGCCAACCAAGCTCACCACGAGTTTATTAATTTCCGTGAACTCCATGGCTAATGTTATTACCTGTCGTTAGCTGTTGGCAAACTCCAACTATTCTAGGTATGTGGTCTCTCCTAACTTACGTAACACACGTGCTACAGTTTGGAGGTAAGTTAATAGTCACACTAAGTAACTTTGGATTGTTTATGGGAGTCTATTGCATTATCAATTTATAATTTTAATAATTAAGTTTACATCTGTCAGAGCTTTAACGTGTATAGTTAAAACTGTTTTTCCTTATTGCACAATCAAAGAACAAGAAAGCAATAATAGTTATCTGTCTATTAAGGGAATAAAGTACAAGTATGTTAGAAAGACAATGTATGTTACTCATCTAATACACAAATAACTATTTTTCTAATTCTCTTATCCTCCCTTTCCTCCAAAACATAAATAAATAAATAATCAATATTTAAACATACATTTCCCTTTGGATCAAAAACTTTAGAAAAAAAGGTAAAAAAACAGTCAGTAATAGCTTAAAATATAAATAAAGCGAGCCCTAGTACTTTCTCGCAAGCCAAGTTTTTTCTTGGGTTAACAGATGCCCTGCTGGTCTTCCCCAGAGAGTCTGGGTTTTGAGGGCTTTGTCCGGTGTCCAGTCAAAGGCAACTACTTGTACGGGGTTTTCATAATTGTTTATGAAAAAATTGTTCTCAAGATCTACGTGAAATTATGCATTATTTCAACAGGAGTCGTGACAAATTTACAAATTTTAATGTTATCAGGAGATCGACCGGTAAATCTAGCATAAAAATTTAAAATGGTAACCCTACGGGAGTGAGACAACAGCAAACCTACTTAAACCTCTACTGAACTGATCTCTGCCGTCTTTCTAGAGCAGTGAGAATAGTGTTGTGATTTAGGATGGAACTGGCTTATCTGATACAAATTTAAGATAAACAACAAGTAAAAAACCTTAATAATACTTTAACAATCTTATTTCACTATATTTGGCTGTGTTTGTTCACCGCTTCAAACTGACGTGGGTTGGCCTGAAAAATATCTGGTAAGTACTGAATTCGATCAGACAAAATTAATATTCAAAGAAAAAGACTACTGAAGAGCAAAATTAGTAATTGAAGTAATAAAATTAAAACAGTTTAGATAAAGTGATGTAAATTAAATGTGTCTTTTATTAACTTGACAGAAATTATGACAAAATGACAAGAGATAATAAAATAGAATAGATAGCTCTTCGGAGCTGAAACCTAGGTCTTCAGGAATGAATAGGATTGTAAGGTAAGCCGAAAGTACTACGAATGGCTCAAGAACTCAGCTCGTGATTTTAAGGAAAAGTTTCTGAGCTTTACCTTTTTACATGTAGATTTATATTTCTTTCACAATTTAAACTATGTTTCATATTATTTATTTTGATTTAGATTTTTATTTTACACCTTCTGATAAATAAAATAAAATATATATATGTAAGAATAAATAAATATATATTTTATAACAATATAAAATATAAAATCATTAGGTGGAATGAAAAATATGATAAAGTACGTCAAATTTCCACAAATTTATCATGAGCATTCTAAGCGTGTGGAAATAGCCAAATCAAGATACCTCTAAAAAATCTGCAGGTTGACTACTAACCACATTTAATAATTAATTTATCACATGATTTATATTCACCATACAGTTTATGCATCACAGATGTTTTTGGAATAGTGCAATTTCGCTGGTTTCAGAGCTCACTGTTGTGGTTAATTGGAAAAATTGAAAGCAAAGTTCTTCGGCTTTAGCTTCTTTTGTTCTTATATTAGCACCTGCAACATGCACCATCAACAATAGCATGAATAGGTGCAACCTTTCATTCTTCAGCGACAGCTGATTGTTGCTATATGCTTACAAGTTCTTTCAACTTATGAACATCATTAAAAACTTTTATTGATAAAGACTGTTCATGTTATGTGAGAAAGTGAAGCCTTACTTGGGGATATTTTGAAAACAAGCCATCCATAAAAATACTTTTATATAAATGCTGCCATAATTGTAACTAAGATTGTCGTGGCTTTAGAAATGTGAAATTACCAACAGCAAAACTTTACTAATCCCCACCAATTTTTGATTATTTTGATGCAAATTAGTCAAAGCGTTACTAAAAATAACATCCCCCCCTCCTAGCAGAATTAAACCTGCTGACCTGCATTCTCAGCGAATTAAAAATGCAAGACGAAGTCTCGCTTTAAGCCAAAGCAACGTAAAAAGTAAAAATTCTTACAATCACGTTCTCCGAAACAATAACATGTGGGAGTGGGTGTGCACGTTTGCTGCCAAATAAATGTAACACCCCCTTTGCAGCAAACCTACGTTAACATATTCTTCCCTACAGGGGAAATTCGCTAAAAACGGGGATTTAGGCTATAATCCAGTATATTTCAACAAGCCACCTATTAAGTTTCATTATGTTATCTTGAGAAAAATCGAATTATACAATTTTATTGTCCAATAATGTTTACATTTGGGAGGTGAGCGTGTAGTTTTTGCCTCAAGAATCAAACAATTCAGAAAGATTGGGCCATAATCAAATAAATTAAGCCATATACCCACTTTTACCAAGATATGTTCAGAAATAAGCAAACTATACAATAATTTTTATTCCCCATTAGGTCAATTTGAAGGCATGCTTCTTGGGCCATAATCCTTTATATCTCAACTAGATGAGACGACAAACCAAGTTTTAATAAGATACATTCAGAAATATAACAAACATGGTTACATGGTTCGGGCTTGGATCCCGAAATATTTCGGTTGGAAATACAATCTAACAAAGTGTACTAATTTATTATTATTATTATTTATAAATAGTATAAATGTAAACAATTGGTGTTTTGTACCGGGGGCCACAAATCGAAAAGTTATGATGACCCCACGCTTTAACTTGAGACCTAACAGCTAACTTCAGGGGGTAATTGCTTCCTCCCTTGGGGAAATCAGCTTTTAATTTATTAAATTTTTATTTTTAGTTTTAAACATAATTTTTGAATTTGCATCATCGTTTACAGGTCATTGAGGACTAGATTAGACTGTCTCGCTAGATCTATGTTGGCTATCCGGTGATAGATTTGGCTATCCGGTTCGCTCGTTTTTTCAAGTAACAGCAACACATGGCAGTGCCCACAACAGCTTCACTTTAGTACAATTACATGAGCCATCCACATAATAAAAGGCCGTTGCTCCAACACATAATCCGTTGAGCTGCAACATATTTGCAGCTCAACGTGTGATGCAAATAACATTTTCAATTGCATGATTGGGAGACAAGGAAACTACTTTAGACCAAACGGGATACAAAGTATTATTTTATTCACTTATTAAAATGATGAAAATGTGACTACCCCTAGCAGGTATGGGGCAAATGTAATTTTTTTGTTGTATTAGATGAGGAGATAGACGAATTCAGCTTTTTATTTCAAATCTATGAGCTCCGAATACGTAAACGAATATGCACGCAACATATTATAATGAACAATTTATAACTAATTCAAAGTTCCATCTTTTAAGATTTTTTAATGTTTGAGACAAGCACTGTTAAGAGAATAATAGTGATCAAATTTTGATAATACCACAATTATAAAGACGACTCTCAAAGAAGGTGTAATCGTAGGGCACTCTATATGATCTAAGGAAAAAAATCAAAAATTTAGTCTTATTAGTTTTAGATCAAAAATATTTTAAAAACAATAAAATTTTAAAACTCTAAAATAGATGAGAAATCAATGTTTAAAAATAACAAGTAAAGCTGAGAAGAAACTGATCATCTAACATATTACTCCTGGATCAGCAGAATCAACAAGCCACATTAACAATCCGTTCATTACAACTGGAGAGAGTCGATCTATAATCGGATAGAGCAAAGTTGACACAAAACGTTCCTAATTATCCATGAAGGCGCTGTGCGATCAATAACTCTCGACTTCACGAGATCCGGATCACTAGTTTTCAATCGTGTTAGTACATCAGATTTAATTTATCTTTGGCAGATGCCGAGGGTGATTGATTTCCTCAGATTCTTATTCTTAGCTCATCCATTATTGAGATAATTCTTTATTATAAGGTTAGTTTATACATAAAAATTTATAAACATTACCTAACAACTAATAACTACAAATAATAAAATACAAAAAAAAGGAACGTGGGTATACATAACTATACTACAGGGTTCAATATACATTGATAATAATTGATAAAAAAAAAGATCGAAGAAGAATGACCGGTTGTCAATAAAAGGATATTTAACCTCTAAAACAACTAAGGAGTAAGTTGTGACATCAATAGACTTTAAACTATATAATGCAGACATTGCATTCCCAGTCTAGAATAACTAGAGCATTAATGTACCCAAAGTCGTGAGAGGCGTAGCAGTGACCGGACAGCGAGCAGCCCACCACGCTGCAACTCGAGTTGCTGACGGGTTTGGCTGTCTCGTAAGTGAAATTGAAGCCGAAGACATCCAACAGTCCATCCAGCACTCTCAGGTGGTTGCCCTCCAAACGGTCCATGACGAACTCTATCACCAGGTAGTGTCGGTGGGTCAGCAGCCACTGGACACTGGTCACATTCTGCTCCGTCACCCTGGAACAGTGATACGCATAACAGATACACCCAGCAGCCCGTCCACAGTATCAGGTGGTTGCCCTCCAGACGGTCCATGACGAACTCTATCACCAGGTAGTGTCGGTGGGTCAGCAGCCACTGGACACTGGTCACATTCTGCTCGGTCACCCTGGAACAGTGATACGCATAACAGATACACCCAGCATCCCGTCGACAGTATCAGGTGGTTGCCCTCCAGACGGTCCATGACGAACTCTATCACCAGGTAGTGTCGGTGGGTCAGCAGCCACTGTGCACTGGTCACATTCTGCTCCGTCACCCTGGAACAGCGATACGCATAACAGATACACCCAGCAGCCCGTCCACAGTATCAGGTGGTTGCCCGCCAGACGGTCCATTACGAACTCTATCACGAGGTAGTGTCGGTGGGTCAGCAGCCACTGTGCACTGGTCACATTCTGCTCCGTCACCCTGGAACAGTGATACGCATAACAGATACACCCAGCAGCCCGTCCACAGTATCAGGTGGTTGCCCTCCAGACGGTCCATGACGAACTCTATCACCAGGTAGTGTCGGTGGGTCAGCAGCCACTGTGCACTGGTCACATTCTGCTCCGTCACCCTGGATCAGCGATACGCATAACAGATACACCCAGCAGCCCGTCCACAGTATCAGGTGGTTGCCCTCCAGACGGTCCATGACGAACTCTATCACCAGGTAGTGTCGGTGGGTCAGCAGCCACTGGACACTGGTCACATTCTGCTCCGTCACCCTGGATCAGCGATACGCATAACAGATACACCCAGCAGCCCATCCACAGTATCAGGTGGTTGCCCTCCAGACAGTCCATGACGAACTCTATCACCAGGTAGTGTCGGTGGGTCAGCAGCCACTGGACACTGGTCACATTCTGCTCCGTCACCCTGGAACAGTGATACGTATAACAGATACACCCATCAGCCCGTCCACAGTACCAGGTGGTTGCCCGCCAGACGTTCGATGACAAACTCTATCACCAGGTAGTGTCGGTGGGTCAGCAGCCACTGGACACTGGTCACATTCTGCTCCGTCACCCTGGAACAGTGATACGCATAACAGATACACCCAGCATCCCGTCGACAGTATCAGGTGGTTGCCCTCCAGACGGTCCATGACGAACTCTATCACCAGGTAGTGTCTGTGGGTCAGCAGCCACTGGACACTGGTCACATTCTGCTCCGTCACCCTGGAACAGCGATACGCATAACAGATACACCCAGCAGCCCGTCCACAGTATCAGGTGGTTGCCCTCCAGACGTTCCATGACGAACTCAATCACCAGGTAGTGTCGGTGGGTCAGCAGCCACTGGACACTGGTCACATTCTGCTCCGTCACCCTGGAACAGTGATACGCATAACAGATACACCCAGCAGCCCGTCCACAGTATCAGGTGGTTGCCCTCCAGACGGTCCATGACGAACTCTATCACCAGGTAGTGTCGGTGGGTCAGCAGCCACTGGACACTGGTCACATTCTGCTCCGTCACCCTGGAACAGTGATACGCATAACAGATACACCCAGCAGCCCGTCCACAGTATCAGGTGGTTGCCCTCCAGATGTTCCATGACGAACTCTATCACCAGGTAGTGTCGGTGGGTCAGCAGCCACTGGACACTGGTCACATTCTGCTCCGTCACCCTGGAACAGCGATACGCATAACAGATACACCCAGCATCCCGTCGACAGTATCAGGTGGTTGCCCTCCAGACGGTCCATGACGAACTCTATCACCAGGTAGTGTCGGTGGGTCAGCAGCCACGGGGCACTGGTCACATTCTGCTCCGTCACCCTGGAACAGTGATACGCATAACAGATACACCCAGCAGCCCGTCCACAGTATCAGGTGGTTGCCCTCCAGACGTTCCATGACGAACTCTATCACCAGGTAGTGTCGGTGGGTCAGCAGCCACTGGACACTGGTCACATTCTGCTCCGTCACCCTGGAACAGTGATACGCATAACAGATACACCCAGCATCCCGTCGACAGTATCAGGTGGTTGCCCGCCAGACGGTCCATGACGAACTCTATCACCAGGTAGTGTCGGTGGGTCAGCAGCCACTGGACACTGGTCACATTCTGCTCCGTCACCCTGGATCAGCGATACGCATAACAGATACACCCAGCAGCCCGTCCACAGTATCAGGTGGTTGCCCTCCAGACGGTCCATGACGAACTCTATCACCAGGTAGTGTCGGTGGGTCAGCAGCCACTGTGCACTGGTCACATTCTGCTCCGTCACCCTGGAACAGCGATACGCATAACAGATACACCCAGTAGCCCGTCCACAGTATCAGGTGGTTGCCCGCCAGACGTTCCATGACGAACTCTACCACCAGGTAGTGTCAGTGGGTTAGCAGCCACTGGACACTGGTCACATTCTGCTCAGTCCCCCTGGAACAGTGATACGCATAACAGATACACCCAGCAGCCCGTCCACAGTATCAGGTGGTTGCCCGCCAGACGGTCCATGACGAACTCTATCACCAGGTAGTTTCGGTGGGTCAGCAGCCACTGGACACTGGTCACATTCTGCTCAGTCACCCTGGAACAGCGATACGCATAACAGATACACCCAGCAGCCCATCCACAGTATCAGGTGGTTGCCCTCCAGACGGTCCATGACGAACTCTATCACCAGGTAGTGTCGGTGGGTCAGCAGCCACTGGACACTGGTCACATTCTGCTCCGTCACCCTGGAACAGTGATACGCATAACAGATACACCCAGCATCCAGTCGACAGTATCAGGTGGTTGCCCTCCAGACGGTCCATGACGAAATCTATCACCAGGTAGTGTCGGTGGGTCAGCAGCCACTGGACACTGGTCACATTCTGCTCCGTCACCCTGGAACAGTGATACGCATAACAGATACACCCAGCAGCCCGTCCACCGTGTCAGGTGGTTGCCCGCCAGACGGTCCATGACGAACTCTATCACCAGGTAGTTTCGGTGGGTCAGCAGCCACTGGACACTGGTCACATTCTGCTCAGTCACCCTGGAACAGCGATACGCATAACAGATACACCCAGCAGCCCGTCCACAGTATCAGGTGGTTGCCCTCCAGACGGTCCATGACGAACTCTATCACCAGGTAGTGTCGGTGGGTCAGCAGCCACTGGACACTGGTCACATTCTGCTCCGTCACCCTGGAACAGTGATACGCATAACAGATACACCCAGCATCCAGTCGACAGTATCAGGTGGTTGCCCTCCAGACGGTCCATGACGAAATCTATCACCAGGTAGTGTCGGTGGGTCAGCAGCCACTGGACACTGGTCACATTCTGCTCCGTCACCCTGGAACAGTGATACGCATAACAGATACACCCAGCAGCCCGTCCACAGTATCAGGTGGTTGCCCGCCAGACGGTCCATGACGAACTCTATCACCAGGTAGTGTCGGTAGGTCAGCAGCCACTGGACACTGGTCAGATTCTGCTCCCTCACCCTGGAACAGCGATACGCATAACAGATACACCCAGCAGCCCGTCCACAGTATCAGGTGGTTGCCCGCCAGACGGTCCATGATGAACTCTATCACCAGGTAGTGTCGGTGGGTCAGCAGCCACTGGACACTGGTCACATTCTGCTCCGTCACCCTGGAACAGTGATACGCATAACAGATACACCCAGCAGCCCATCCATACTATCAGGTGGTTGCCCTCCAGACGGTCCATGACGAACTCTATCACCAGGTAGTGTCGGTGGGTCAGCAGCCACTGGACACTGGTCACATTCTGCTCCGTCACCCTGGAACAGTGATACGCATAACAGATACACCCAGCAGCCCGTCCACAGTATCAGGTGGTTGCCCTCCAGACGGTCCATGACGAACTCTATCACCAGGTAGTGTCGGTGGGTCAGCAGCCACTGGACACTGGTCACATTCTGCTCCGTCACCCTGGAACAGTGATACGCATAACAGATACACCCAGCAGCCCGTCCACAGTATCAGGTGGTTGCCCGCCAGACGGTCCATGACGAACTCTATCACCAGGTAGTTTCGGTGGGTCAGCAGCCACTGGACACTGGTCACATTCTGCTTAGTCACCCTGGAACAGCGATACTCATAACAGATACACCCAGGAGCCCGTCCACAGTATCAGGTGGTTGCCCTCCAGACGGTCCATGACGAACTCTATCACCAGGTAGTGTCGGTGGGTCAGCAGCCACTGGACACTGGTCACATTCTGCTCCGTCACCCTGGAACAGTGATACGCATAACAGATACACGCAGCATCCCGTCCACAGTATCAGGTGGTTGCCCTCCAGACGGTCCATGAAGAACTCTATCACCAGGTAGTTTCGGTGGGTCAGCAGCCACTGGACACTGGTCACATTCTGCTCAGTCACCCTGGAACAGCGATACGCATAACAGATACACCCAGCAGCCCGTCGACAGTATCAGGTGGTTGCCCTCCAGACGGTCCATGACGAACTCTATCACCAGGTAGTGTCGGTGGGTCAGCAGCCACTGGACACTGGTCAGATTCTGCTCCCTCACCCTGGAACAGCGATACGCATAACAGATACACCCAGCAGCCCGTCCACAGTATCAGGTGGTTGCCCGCCAGACGGTCCATGATGAACTCTATCACCAGGTAGTGTCGGTGGGTCAGCAGCCACTGGACACTGGTAACATTCTGCTCCGTCACCCTGGAACAGTGATACGCATAACAGATACACCCAGCAGCCCATCCACACTATCAGGTGGTTGCCCTCCAGACGGTCCATGACGAACTCTATCACCAGGAAGTGTCGGTGGGTCAGCAGCCACTGTGCACTGGTCACATTCTGCTCCCTCACCCTGGAACAGCGATACGCATAACAGATATACCCAGCAGCCCGTCCACAGTATCAGGTGGTTGCCCGCCAGACGGTCCATTACGAACTCTATCACCAGGTAGTGTCGGTGGGTCAGCAGCCACTGGACACTGGTCACATTCTGCTCCGTCACCCTGGAACAGTGATAGTCATAACAGATACACCCAGCAGCCCGTCCACAGTATCAGGTGGTTGCCCGCCAGACGGTCCATGACGAACTCTATCACCAGGTAGTTTCGGTGGGTCAGCAGCCACTGGACACTGGTCACATTCTGCTCAGTCACCCTGGAACAGCGATACGCATAACAGATACACCCAGCAGCCCGTCCACAGTATCAGGTGGTTGCCCTCCAGACGGTCCATGACGAACTCTATCACCAGGTAGTGTCGGTGGGTCAGCAGCCACTGGACACTGGTCACATTCTGCTCCGTCACCCTGGAACAGTGATACGCATAACAGATACACGCAGCATCCCGTCCACAGTATCAGGTGGTTGCCCTCCAGACGGTCCATGACGAACCCTATCACCAGGTAGTTTCGGTGGGTCAGCAGCCACTGGACACTGGTCACATTCTGCTCAGTCACCCTGGAACAGCGATACGCATAACAGATACACCCAGCAGCCCGTCCACAGTATCAGGTGGTTGCCCTCCAGACGGTCCATGACGAACTCTATCACCAGGCAGTGTCGGTGGGTCAGCAGCCACTGGACACTGGTCACATTCTGCTCCGTCACCCTGGAACAGTGATACGCATAACAGATACACGCAGCATCCCGTCGACAGTATCAGGTGGTTGCCCTCCAGACGGTCCATGACGAACTCTATCACCAGGTAGTGTCGGTGGGTCAGCAGCCACTGGACACTGGTCAGATTCTGCTCCGTCACCCTGGAACAGTGATACGCATAACAGATACACCCAGCAGCCCGTCCACAGTATCAGGTGGTTGCCCGCCAGACGGTCCATGACGAACTCTATCACCAGGTAGTGTCGGTGGGTCAGCAGCCACTGGACACTGGTCACATTCTGCTCCGTCACCCTGGAACAGTGATACGCATAACAGATACACCCAGCAGCCCGTCCACAGTATCAGGTGGTTGCCCTCCAGACGGTCCATGACGAACTCTATCACCAGGTAGTGTCGGTGGGTCAGCAGCCACTGGACACTGGTCAGATTCTGCTCCGTCACCCTGGAACAGTGATACGCATAACAGATACACCCAGCAGCCCGTCCACAGTATCAGGTAGTGTCGGTGGGTCAGCAGCCACTGGACACTGGTCACATTCTGCTCCGTCACCCTGGAACAGTGATACGCATAACAGATACACCCAGCAGCCCGTCCACAGTATCAGGTGGTTGCCCTCCAGATGGTCTATGACGAACTCTATCACCAGGTAGTTTCGGTGGGTCAGCAGCCACTGGACACTGGTCACATTCTGCTCAGTCACCCTGGAACAGCGATACGCATAACAGATACACGCAGCATCCCGTCCACAGTATCAGGTGGTTGCCCTCCAGACGGTCCATGACGAACTCTATCACCAGGTAGTTTCGGTGGGTCAGCAGCCACTGGACACTGGTCACATTCTGCTCAGTCACCCTGGAACAGCGATACGCATAACAGATACACCCAGCAGCCCGTCCACAGTATCAGGTGGTTGCCCTCCAGACGGTCCATGACGAACTCTATCACCAGGCAGTGTCGGTGGGTCAGCAGCCACTGGACACTGGTCACATTCTGCTCCGTCACCCTGGAACAGTGATACGCATAACAGATACACGCAGCATCCCGTCGACAGTATCAGGTGGTTGCCCTCCAGACGGTCCATGACGAACTCTATCACCAGGTAGTGTCGGTGGGTCAGCAGCCACTGGACACTGGTCAGATTCTGCTCCGTCACCCTGGAACAGTGATACGCATAACAGATACACCCAGCAGCCCGTCCACAGTATCAGGTGGTTGCCCGCCAGACGGTCCATGACGAACTCTATCACCAGGTAGTGTCGGTGGGTCAGCAGCCACTGGACACTGGTCACATTCTGCTCCGTCACCCTGGAACAGTGATACGCATAACAGATACACCCAGCAGCCCGTCCACAGTATCAGGTGGTTGCCCTCCAGACGGTCCATGACGAACTCTATCACCAGGTAGTGTCGGTGGGTCAGCAGCCACTGGACACTGGTCACATTCTGCTCCGTCACCCTGGAACAGTGATACGCATAACAGATACACCCAGCAGCCCGTCCACAGTATCAGGTGGTTGCCCTCCAGATGGTCTATGACGAACTCTATCACCAGGTAGTGTCGGTGGGTCAGCAGCCACTGTGCACTGGTCACATTCTGCTCCGTCACCCTGGAACAGCGATACGCATAACAGATACACCCAGCAGCCCGTCCACAGTATCAGGTGGTTGCCCTCCAGACGGTCCATGACGAACTCTATCACCAGGTAGTGTCGGTGGGTCAGCAGCCACTGGACACTGGTCACATTCTGCTCCGTCACCCTGGAACAGTGATACGCATAACAGATACACCCAGCATCCCGTCGACAGTATCAGGTGGTTGCCCTCCAGACGGTCCATGACGAACTCTATCACCAGGTAGTGTCGGTGGGTCAGCAGCCACTGGACACTGGTCACATTCTGCTCCGTCACCCTGGAACAGCGATACGCATAACAGATACACGCAGCAGCCTGTCTTTATATCAGGTGGTTGCCTTTCTGACAGTCCAAGACAAACCCTAAACCAACAGATTCTCGGAAAGAAATACAATATAGCCTCGATATACACAACGTCAATACAATAAATTAATTCACAATACTTATTTTTATTAGTCTGCAGTCAACTTTAGGTAAACGGCTCTGTCCATCTTCGCGGAGCTGTTGATATGTATCCAGTCCTTTTGACAACTTAAGTGCGCATCTTAAGTTGACTATTTGAAAGGGTTTTAGCGAATTTCCCCTATAGGGAAGAAGCTATTACTGTAGGTCTTATGGTAAGTCTTAAAACCACACACAATAAACACAATTACGCCTCATAACATAAGCCTAACATAAATCAACAGTCTTCGCAAAAAAGTAAAGCGTCATTTACTTAAAGGTGTGTAGAGCCACAGAGAAGAAATAAGCAGTGGTCGCATATGGTCATATGGCATATGGTCATATCATATGGCAGTAGTGTCTCGGGTAACTGCCTAACACCAGGAAGTATAACAATAGGGAGATACTGTAATAGACTTCCGGCCCGCGCCCACTCTACGGCACTGCTCGACACATATTTAGCGCAACATTAGATGCGACCTCTGTCTTATTTATTCTCTGTGGTAGAGCCCAAATCAAGATTTGTGAAAAAAACCTATGAAAATGTATTTTAAGAAACACGTTTTTGAAAATGCTCTACAATCCACCATAATACACCTCGGTATTACCTCGGTATTACACATTCCTTAATATGATTTGATTCAGTTCCTACATGTTCTTTATATCAGGGTAGAATATAATTAAAAACTTTAGCCTTGCGTCGCCACCTCGTATTACGGTTTAATCTCCTACATTTAGGTAAAATGATTGGCAGCCGCTTAAGTTTTGGGATTACGTTTAACGGTTCGAATGATTCAATAAAATTATGTCACTAATAATTTACAATGCCAATGAATAGTAATTTTATACCTGTATAGTGCTTAACATTAATCAAAATTGATCAACAGTTGTTCAAACTGTAGTTGTCTAATCCGTTAGGATGGTTATGAGATTTTATTAATACGCCGCTTTTTGTTGGAAATTAACATTATCGGTAGTTCTACAATAATCAATTTAGACACTCTGGGAGAGAGTAAATATATTTGATCCATCCTGTGCAAGAGCACTGAAAAAGAACCTTTCATGTAGGAATAGAGCAAGATTAAAACTCGATTATACTTTTAATACCAGGTTGAAAACATTTATTGATACAAGAAAGTGCGCATCTTAAGTTGACTATTTGAAGGGTTTTAGCGAATTTCCCCTATAGGGAAGAAGCTATTACCGTAGATCTTATGGTAAGACCTAAGCCCGAGACTATGATAACTTTTCGTTTTGGGGCCACCAGAAGCAAAAAACACCATTCGTCCGAATTTATATATATATATAGTCAGCACGATAGCGGCCGTAAATATGGTCCGATCTTAATGAAATTTGGTACAGTTATGTAAAGTGGTAATCAATTGGACGAGTTCGTAAACCGGCCCGGTCAGACCACCGGAAGGGGGGGTAAAGGGGGATAAACCCCCCAAAAATGGGATTTTTGAGTTTTTCACGTAGAAAAATAAACCTAATCAAATTTTTTCCATTGAATTCAGCTAAAAAAAACAAACAATTTAGCATTTTGAATCATTGCTCTATGTCCATTGGTTACTGAGATATTGAAAGTGGTAAACACAGTACGTTGTCCCAATGTTAACCTTATGGGAAATAAGTAAAATTCTATATTTCGTTTATTACTCATCATATCGTAATAAAACTTGTTTTGTGGCTTCATATAGATTAGATTTAATGTATTTTCGTCTAAAATCCCCGAAGTTTCCATTTTTGTGGCAGCAAACATGCATACTCATGCCCCATGTTATCCTTATGGGAAATAAAATAAATACTATATTTTCCTTATGTTTTGACATATCTTGGTAAAACTTGGTGTATGGCTTCTTCTAGTTCAGATCTACTAAATATTCAATTAAAACTACCCAGTTTTAACGGACCTATTGCAGCAAACCTGTACACTCTTTCTCCATGTTATTCTTATGGAGCTTACAAAAACATGTCAAATCTCGCTATATTGGATTGAACTGTGTTCTTTTGCATTTGAAATTCGCTGAGTATGCAGGTCTGCTGCAACGGGGTATTATATTAAAACTGTTGCCATATTAAACAAATGCAGTATTTTTGTGACCACATAGCGCGTTGAGAATGTAAGCAGCACTTGATATAAAAACGAATTTAAATACTTTGAACTGTTGCCTCTCGTGCCGCTATGTGGCTGTTAACGCTTCCACTTTTTGGTTTTACATGGAAGTTTATTGTGGTAGCCATGGCATCGACTTTCCATTTAAAGCTATCGAGCTGTGTTGGAAACTTACTCTGCGATAAAATGTTTAATTGGTATTTTTTCGACACGAACAATCCTAAATATTTTCAGTTGCTCTAATAATTTGATTTCTAAAGTGAATAGTAATCGTACATTTTATAGTGGTACTAGTCAAACCATTAATTTAAAAAAAAACCTATAGCCGTGTTCTAAACATCAATTAGTTTATGCAATTGCCATTATTTATATAATTAGCTATTGAAGTCACTGTGACATTTGTACTATCCATAAAACCTTATAATAGTCAAAAATAAATCAATTGGTTTCCTCAGCATAAAATACCCTTCAATTTGCATGAATGTTTTGTTAAAGTTTTCCAAGGCTATTGATGTTGTAGCACTCCCTAATAGCACCGAATGTTGATTTGACATAATATTGATATTAACTTTCAGTGAATTTCCGCTATAGGGAAGAAGCTATTACCGCGGGTCTCATGGTAAAACCTAAGCCCAAGACCATGTAACTTTTCGTTTTGGGACCCCCACATAGAAGCAAAAAATGCCATCCGTTAGCACGATAGGGGCCGAAAAAATGGTTCGATCTTCATGTGGCATGGACATGTAAAGTGGTAATCAATTGGACGAGTTCGTAAACCAGCCAGATCGGACCACCGGAAGGGGAGTAAAGAGGAATAAACCCACCCCAAAAATGGGGTTTTGGGGTTTTCACATAGAAAAATAAAAATAATCCAATTTTGCTTAACACCCTTGAATTCAGCTCAAAAAAGCAAACAATTTAGTATCTTGAGCCATTGCTCTGTGTCCATTGGTTATCGAGATATTGAAAGTGGTAAACACAGTACGTTGTCCCAATATTTACCTTATAAGAAATAAGTAAAATTCTATATCTCGCTTATTTCTCGACATATCTTAATAAAACTTGGTTTGTGGCTTCATCTAGATGAGACTAATGTACTTCAGTCTAAAATTTCCGAAATGTCCATTCTTGTGGCAGCAAATCTGCATGCTTATTCTCTATGTTATTCTTATGGAGATCACAAAAACATGTAGTATCTCGCTATGTTGGAGTGAAATATGTTCTTTTGCCCTTGGAATTCTCTGAATATGCAAGTCTGCTGCAACGGGTATATTTGATATTCGATTATTCAGTAGATATTCCAAGACGTATTCTAACGTTCAATTTAGGCTCATACGTAATAAAAGTTGAAGTTCTATGAAAATTCAAACATGGTAATTATCAATAATAAAATTTAACTCACCAAGTGAAATCATACATAATTAAAAATTTATATTTGTAAACATATAAAATTATACATAAAATATAAAACATTTATTTAAATTGAAATCCAATGCAAAGGTTTCTATCATACGTGGATTTTGAACCAGCAGCGGGGGATGACGTTTCGATTAGAGGGATGGCACCTTAACCCAAGCGAGTGTTCTGGTCTCTGTACTTAATCATAAAAGTGCTTATGTTTGATCCCTTGACTCATTTTATTTAAGCATTGTGAATATGAGAGTGCGTACAACACTGATTATGTACGTAAGGTTTATATAAACCGTATTTATTTTATATATATATATATATATATATATATGGATTATGTAATCAATGCGTTCATTGTATGTTTGCTGGCTGTAATGTTATAATGCAAGTCATGTAACATAACTTACTTGACTAAAATTATAATTTTTAATATGCTTAACGCAAAAAGTGCATTTATAAAAAAGAAATTCTAAATTTATAATATAGCACTAATCAAATGTCAAATAAAATCAAAATTTTGACAATTATAATTTATTTTTTCAAAATTATCACATTGCTTAGAGAAATATCATAAATGAAGACAAATACTCTTTTACCAATATCTTTGAAAAATTTTTTTTGTTCATAACGTCTAATAACATCTAATTATTAGCTTTTAGAAAAATGTATAAAATAACTGTTAGTTGTTCATATAAGAACTAGCAACAACTATTAAACGCATATTCGTTCATATTAAACGCAAAAACTTGCAAAGGTCTATTAGTTAGGAATATAAAACTTTTGAGCGAAATAAAAGATTTGATATTTGCAGACATTTAATAAATGTCAAACGACATTAAAAAAATTTACAGAATAATCATAAGTTTACATAGGTAAACACATTTCTTCAGATATAAGAGAAAAAATAAAATGTTTAACATTTATGATTGCTTATACAATTTTACTGCTTAAAATTCGTTTGGAAATTGTGTTTAATTTTAGCTTTTAAAAAACTCAAATTAGTATTTTTAATTTGACAATATTTTGAATTTTAAATTGACTTTGTTATTTTGAATATCGAAATAACATTTGATTAGGCATTGTTAGCCATCCGGAAGGTTTATTTTACGTTGAATTAATGTTCGGTGCTATGTTGAAAACATTTTGGCTTCATAAGCCTACATATTTACAGATATAAACGTTTTCACACACTTTCTCTTTAAGGAAGTGCATTATTGTCAAGAATTGGTTACAATAAAATACAATTCAAGGAGTTTAATGCGACTGAAGAGTGTTTTTAATGAAATAAACAACGATTCTGAAGTATGGAACTTACAAAATATAACTTTATCAAGAAGTTACATTCCCTTTTTACTCAATAAGGCTCAGCCTTGTCGGCTATAGAAGGTAAACATACGTGTGGATGAGTCGGCCGCCCAGGTTGAAGGTGGAGTCCGCCTCGTAGTAGTCGAACTCGGTGAAGGTGAGGCCGGAGGTGACGAAGAGCTGGGTGAAGTAGACGACGATGGAGTCGCCCACCGCGCGCTGGGAGGCGTCGACCACCCAGCGGCAGTGCAGCGGCACGGCGAACTTGTGCGGGAAGTCGGGGGTCTGTATCACGCCTCGCTCCGCCGTCAGCACTCCGCCGCACTCGTCCGCTCCCTCTCCTTTCTGTGTTCCTGAGGACATGCGAGTTCCACCGATGTCAATCTACTCAACTGTAGGTCAATTTACTCTTGTAGGTCCGTTAAGCATAATATATAACTCTTACTTTGAATGCACAATTGCATTTAATCCTCTTACTCCCGCCACAACAACTCTGTTGTTCGGCAAATAAATTCAACTAACCACCGATCTCCTGAGATTCTTAAAACTAATGTAATGAGTAGACTCAGGGGTTGAACGTGAACTAAAATGGGATTTGTCAAAGCTAAAGGAAATTCCCACCTTTTTATATATATATATATAAATAAACAGGTCAAATAAAGCTTAGTCTCCCCTTATAATTTAATAAGCAATTTTCATGCTTGCCTATTACTAATACATTAACAATGATGATGATGATGATGATGAGTATAGCCGTATAAAAAATGATTACCTTGAGTCATGATCCACGCCAGAAGAAACAATATTCTGGTCATGGTCACAAGGCAACTCCGTCTCGCGCCCTCGCAGCCTCTCGTGCAGCGCTCATCGCACCCGCTCGCAGTCAACGTGGGTGGCCTACCTGGGGGAAATTATATCACTATATACCAGGTCCACATCCAATTTGTTTATAACTAGCGGTTGCACTTGTCCTTCGTGTTGGTCAGAAGGTATTAGTCATAGTCAATAGAATTTGTATTTTGATCTGTAGTAAATTATCCGCAAATATCGTCTGCTCAATTATAAGTTAATGTACTCAAAACTGTTCCCGTTCCAAATAATTTATTTACATTCTACTGTAAGATTAAATATTGAAACTTTGGAAGCCCAAGGGACGGCAGCGGCGGCGTCCGCAGGGATCTACGAAACGGAAGTAGGACAGAAACCTTCCCAGGTGCAACAGAACAAAGTTCCATTGCGATCCAATGGACGGCTCGGTTCATAAAGAACAAACAAAACAATACAGGAAACCGGCAGAATACATGCATTAGATTATATGTGCAAGAAAATAAATGAATGATGTTGTTTTTTTTGCTTCTGAGGACTGCAAAATTAAAAGTTTTCATTGGTCTTACCATTAATATTACGGTAACAGTTTCTTACCTATGGGGGAAATTCGCTAAAAATATATCAGATTAAAAAAATATTGAAGTCCAGACCTAAATCAAAGCAAATGAATTCATAGGTTTGTGAAATTTTAACATTCCAATTAGCAAATTGATATTAAGAAAATTACATGATAATCTTGTTTATGATTACGATAATTTTATTTTTTTAAACCCAAATGCTTATTTTAAAACAAATATCGAAGCTTATAGCTGATTCATAATTAAAATTACAGTATCTGGGAATTAGAGCTTAGTAATTCATCAAAGCAAGCAAATCGTATTGATACGCGCTCTACTTCGACTCCAGTACATGAGTAACACAGCGTAAATTGGATTTAAATTGTAATGGTATTAATTTAATTAAACCCTTTACACCTCTTGAACTCTCATCTTAGCTCTTTCAAAACTGTTTCAATGCTGTAAGGTATCGCTGAAATGCATTTCCTTTGGGGAGAATCAACCTCCACTTCTTTTATTGGTGTTGTTTTACGTCATAGTATACGTCATAACAACAGTGGAAAGTGGGTCATTAGTGGGTCATTAGACCATATGTTTGAAGTGCGAGATTTATCAAGCGTAGTAAACATTGTAATGATGACCTGCGGGTTTCGCAGGTGATAAACAGGCGATTTCACAGTAGTGTAGTAAAATAGTTCTTTTTTATAATACATACGGTTTCATTTTGGTCCAAAATTCAAATCTCTAAATTTTAAATCAGAGTTAAACCAATGAATACAGGCAAAAGTTAACTAGCCATAGATCTATGAAAGTCAACTAGAAGAATGTTAACTAGTCGTTTTCTACTGTAAAGGAAGCAATGAATACAATTGTAGCATAGCAGTTTAGGTGAACTTAAAATAAAATACAAGTGATAACATCGTATTGAATCTAAAGATGTGTATTGTTACATACAGCAACGATATTGTATGTTATACTGTAAGATTTATTGTTACAGATTCTACAACCTTTTGAGGTTTTCAAAGACATAATATAAAATTACTGTTTAAAAGATAAAGTGCTTTCACATTTTATTTTATTTTCCTTCACTTTCTTCACTGCCTTAGGTCTACGAAGCGTCAGTCACAGCTTATGCTTAAACGAAATAAAGTGTCTATTCCATAAAAAATAAATACCCCTGTTGCAGCAGGCCTGCATACTCAGCGAATTTCAAATGCAAAACAACATATTTCAATCAAACATAGCAAGATTTGACATGTTTTGGTAAGCTCTATAAGAATAACATGGGGAATGAGTATGCAGGTTTGCTGCTACAGGTATATTAAAACTGGGTGGTTTTAATTTAATATTTAGTAGATCTGAACTAGGAGAAGCTATTTACCAAGTTTTAACAAGATATGTTGATAAATAACCGAGATATAGAAATTTACTTATTTCCCATAAGGTTAACATTGGGACAGCATACTGTGTTTACCACTTTCAATATCTCGGTAACCAATGGATATAGAGCAGTGATTCAAAATACTAAATTGTTTTTTTTGAGCTGAATTCAATGGTGCCCACAAAAATTCGATAATTTTTATTTTTCTAGGTAAAAAACTCAAAACACCCATTTTTGGGGGGTTTATTCCCCTTTACCCCCCCTTCCGGTGGTCCGATCGGGCTGGTTCATGAACTCTTCCAATTGATTACCACTTTACATGTCCGTACCAAATTTCATGAAGATCGGACCATTTTTGCGGCCGCTATCGTGCTAACAGACACATAGATGTATATATATATATATATATATAAATTCGAACGAATGGTGTTTTTTGCTTCTGGGGACCCCAAAATGAAAAGTTAACATGGTCTCGGACTTAGGTCTTACCATGAGTACTACCGTAATAGCTTATTCCCTTAAGGGAATTCGCTAAAACCAATTATGAATATTTTTACCCTTGAACAAATTAGCTTTGAAAAAAATATTCAAAAAATAAAAAAAATAAAAATTTTAAGCAGGAACTTTATAAAGGAAAATATTTTAAAGTATCTCGAATTAAAAACAAAGAAAAACGTTACGTGCAGTAAAATACTAGAATTTTTATCAAGTGCAGTCTGCACACATGGCTTAAAAATATATCCTGCTCCAAAATAAGGGAACGTAAAATACAAGTTTTAATGAAGGGAGAAGGGGGAGGGTGTCGTTGTTATTGTTGCGAGGGACGGGCTTGAGTTGATTGGAAACGCGTCAACCTGTTGTGGGATTCATTAACACTTCATAATGACTCCAGGAGTTTTAATCTAATCTAGCACCTTATGCACGTCTCTACTGGAAATAAATTGTGATGGAAGCATCTCTGAAGAAAAAAAGTGTTGCAATATTATAACCAATATTACTGTGTGGGGAAAAATCTGAAAACCACTTGATATTTTTAACGAAATTAACTAGAGATTCAGAGTCTACACTTAAACTAGGATGTAGAAAATATATTTTTTGCAATGATCAAAATTTGTTTACTCATTGGGGAACGGCTCATGAGGAGTACGTTTATAATCTTAAATGTGAGAACAACTGACAACTAGGTAAAATATTTTAAAGGGCTCCTTTACAAAATGTTGACTTTACAAAGATATTAAGAAATACCTTCAATGGCCTCATTTATGGTAAATACTGGTAGAAAACGATGTTGTAGACAATGGTTCCATACTTGAAAACTCGAAATCGATTTTAGACTTGTAAATCTATCTAAAATTTATCTGTAAGCTAGCTGTTTTTTTAAGTCCCTTAATTTAAATGAAGAGCCAGTATTTTATTCGAGGCCCATGGGGTGTCAATAAATATTCTTAGGCCCGCATTACACAATCAAATATTTTATAAAATATCTTTTATAAAATATTTGATTTTACCAATCAAAATTCAAGCCAGCTGATAATAAAAAAAACTTGAATTTTGATTAGTCGGATCAAATATTTTATGAAAGAACTTTTATAAAATATTTGATAGTGTAATTAGGTCCTTAGGGGCAAGCATATTCTTTCAAAGGGCTCATCAAGTACAATGCCACAAACTGAATCCAAAAATTATTATTATAATTATTATAAACTTATGGTGACAGGTTAAATGATAAGAAATGCCAGGTGTATATTGTGTTTGGTACGACTGAATATATCTTATTATACTAATTCCCTAAGGAATTTCTTGTTTTCACATAATTGAACATAACGTTTTATCTATTAAAGGATCAACTCTAAACCTGGTACACAAACGACGTTTAATACCAGTTTTAATATTCAGTTTTGGCACGGAATATCAGTTTTCTACTTTGAACCAATTCAAAAAGCTGCTAAATATGTTTTCAAAAACAATAAGAGTTTTAAAAAAGTTAAGTGAAAATAAAATTATGAGATATGCTATTTATACTATTTAACTTAACAAATTAATTTTTTATTAGATTTGCAACAAAAACACCCGATGAATTTTAAGTTTTCTGAAGGTACCACTGTACAGCTTTGGGAAATTCCTGGCGCTTTTGCTTGTAAAACTGGTTTCAAGACTTCAGGCCCACACCGTCCATAACCCCATTGCTAAAATTAACATTAGTCTTACGGACGGAATGGGCCTTATGATTTGAAACCAGTTATAGGTTATCACAGGAATTAGCTCCTAGGAGAATGTATGTGATAAAATGGGTCATACCAAGCAATTTTTGGTCTTTCTAAATTTGTAAAAATAGAATAATTATACTGCGTAATAGGAAGTTTAACCTCCAACTTATTACAATGCCTCTTTCGCAAACAAATATCCATATTTAGAATAGTACAGTACAAAAACTAAGCAAAAACACATTGATATCACACCAGGCACTATCACATTAAATAGATAACATGTGCATATTGACTAAGATGTAAATACAATGCGACTTCAACTTCAAGTGGATTTCAATTAAAGGGAGAGCTCTGTGTGGCACATTCTCATTAACAGGGGATGAGTGAGCCGCTTCTTTACGCTGCTGTTCGATACTTTTTAACTCATTTTAATTTAAAGATTTTCTGTGATTATCTGCCTTAAAGGTAGTTAATTATTAATTAATGTTTGATTGTTTTTTTTGTTTAATTGAAATTTATGTCAAATATAGGGAATGTACTAGTATCATTTATTATAAATATATCAAAGGACTCGAAATAGATCAGAGAGGTAACTTTATTTACTAAAAAAATACAAATATACTACCAAGACACAAAAAAATATTTCTAACACTAGCACGGATCAAGAAGGACAGTGTTCCACAGAGTCATAAAACAAAGTATTTTTTCTACAAATCAATTGTGTAACAAATAACGATATCAAGCCTCTCTTAATGTTAAATTCTCTAAATGTGATTGTAAAGGTCATTGTAGACATTACGTTGCCTATCATTTCGATTATAAAACCGAACCAAAGAAACAAGGTATTTTATGGTTTGGGCTAATATTGCAAGTTTCCTCTCCTAAAGTTTCAAACAAAATCTTTGCAAACGTTCCAAGTAATTATTCTGTGCAGATAACACTCGTATTTCTTGCCTATTTTCTACAATATAATTTATTACCTAAACATAATTCCTATTAAATAATAGGATAGATTAGAAATATCAGTAGGTATAGAATGAAAAAACTGGTCATCAATCATAAAAAAAATCTTGAATTGTAGACATGTTGTAAGTCAGAGCTACATCAACATTTCAAAATACCCCGTCAGTCGGCGAAATTTCAATATGCAACGGGTTCTCATTCCAGACTTAAGATTGTTGATCAACCAGTCAGCCAGACGTGGAGTGAGATTAAACTTCCTACGAAGTTCAAGCACGTCTCATTACTGGCGCACTGGTGAGTGACGGTGAATCATTAATAATTACAGAAATACTACGATATGTAGTATTTTCATCACTTTCAAACAGAACGGTCAATTAGCTTTTATCATTAAGAGTTTCAATAACTTTATATAAACGATAATATTGTTTTGACAGGAGCCATTATTATATTTTTTGTGTGTAAACGTTAAGATTGAGATTTTCACAAATTAATGAAACAAACTTTAACTTTAATTTAAGGGGAGTATAAAAATTACAATTGAAACCTAAAGCTTCTGAAAGAGATGGTAAAGCATTGTTTTAAAACTTCCTTACCCAAACGTGAGTTTAACTTATTTGATTTATGAACTTAAACTTAAGGTGGGTTTTATCGGTAAACCATATTGAGACTATGTCCGACCATGTTGTCCGACTGTCAACCTGAAAAAAATAAAATTTAATGTCTCACTCATCTTTGTATATTTTTTAATAATACTTGTTATGCGGTTTCAACCAGTTAAGATTTACTGAATTAAGGCCTAAAATAAACTTTTGTATCATTTTCGTATAACAAGCAAACCTGTATAATCACTCCCCATGTTAAGCTATTGGAAAATTAAAAGTCTTGTAGTTTGACTATTTCTCAACATATCTTGGCCAAACTTGGTATAATCTAATTGATATGTACTGGATTATTTCCTAAAATCCCTCATTTTCACATGTCTGCGGCATCAAACTTACATACTCACTTTTCATGTTATTCTTAGTAGAATATTTGTTATGCCTATTTACGGACGCAGGTTGATTTTACTTCATGTGAGGCTTCATGTAAATTATTCAAGCATTTAAAATTCGCTGAGTATGCAGGTCTGCTTTGCAGCGGGGGTATTTTAATCTTAGTTTGGAGTTAAGGAAATTATATTGTATTTTATCTGTCATTGAAGTAAGACACTAATATTCCAATTCTATGAATTTATATTTTTTAATATATTCTTATTATAACAACTTTTTTATTTGTAAAGGAGAAAATACATTGAAATTACTTTTTTCATTAACACGTCTCATGAAACAAATATTTGTAGAAGCTTTTCCGGAGGGTTCCAATAAATTATTTAAATGAAACAGGACAGAATATGTTTTCATTTTATTTGTACAAAAGGTTTTACAACGAACGGACTTCAAAGCATTCGTACTCGTAGTTATATGATGCATTCTTTCCGTTTGCCCGGATGGAAAAAATCTCGACAAAAGACACAACTGTTATTAGTAAGTCACCTCTTCATTTTGACTTTTTTCAATAGATGAATGAAAACCTCTCTTTAAATCAGCATTTCATCCTTCTTGAATATCTTTAGATGTGACTTAATGTTATATAATCAATACTTACAACCAAATGACAAAGGCTCTTTTTAAATTACTATCTTATCCGTCTTGAATATCTAAGATGTGACTTGATATTATATAATCAAAACTTATTACTAAATTACAAAGGATTGCTTCTTCTCGAAAATTTTTAAGAAAGTGTGTTTACTCTACTAAAGGATTATTCATATTTCAGTGAGGTATATCACTATATTTTATGTACAGTTTTTATTATCAATTTATGGTTTCATACATAAACGCTCCGAAACGTAAAATTGCTCAAACATTTATTAAACTTATCGAGGTCGAGAAGATTGACATTAATGCCTCTATAATAGATTGAAGCACACTTGTAAAGTTCCAATTCATAGAAGTGAGCGCTTCGACCAGGTTAATAAAATACGATATTTCATGGCTAGCAATCGATGTCTTTATATCATTAATATCGTAGTTAAGCTTCAAATTCTTTTTACTTATTATCAGTACCTTTAGTATAAAAATTGTTTTTTATGACTTCTAATATTTCATTGTTAAAAATCAAACTGAGGTTTACTATACAGGGTGCCCGGTAAGTAAGTACAAAAACTTTGGGAATAATCAAACTGAGTTTTATTATACAGTATACTAGTTCAAGTTTGCTCTACAATGAATTTAACTTTTGAAGTGGAAATTTTGTTGGCTTGACTCTCGGGTATTTCCACTTTATTTATAAAAACATAATCACGAGTGTTCCAGACTCCAGAGGTAAGTAGAATAAATACAAAAATAAAGTTTTAATTGATAATATGTTGCTCTGTGGTGGCATGCATGCAGGGGCTAGAGAAGAAATTAAATACAATAAAGTAAGAAGGGAAGTTTTCATATTGTAGTACGCCTACCCTCTGATTATCCAGACGCGAACCATCCGCCTCTCGGAACAGCTAGGCAAGGTTGATGAACAGAAATGCGATAAAAAACTAGTTGTTTCTCTTGATCATAGTTATCTGTAATCTTTGAACGAAAGCTCAGTTAATGCTGTGATTTAACCCGAAAGTATTGTAACAAGTGGCAATACGTGGAATCTGAACCTTCGAGAAAGGTTTAATTTCCGAAATTCGATAATGGAATCACAAATCTGCGAATATTGGACACATCGAGTGAAGGCGGGACTAGATTTTTTGCTCAACCTAAACAAAACCAATATTGCCATGAGATCTCCGGAGGACGAATACTGCATCGTTTATATTACTGTTTACCCGTCAAAAGATAAGACGTCCAAATTTTTATACCACGATTTAACGATGATTTTTTTAACTGCTGAGATTCCTTGCGTTGCGAAAAGACAACAGAATCTTCGCCACGAGCTGACGACGATGGCAATGATGACGACGATGAAGACAGCAACAACATCAACAAAACGACAACGATCGTTGAAATCGTATAGACGGTTAATTCCGCAAACTCTATTATACATTAACTATTTTAATAGTGCCCTCCTAATATCCGGATCTTAGCTAACCGCATTGGAACTCCGGATTATCCGAGGATGATCAGAGGTGCATCGTACTAAAACATACCCTAAGGGTTTAGCTTTTAATTTTGGGGCTCATAGAGTGTTCCAACACAGTATATACAGTATATTATAAAGTTTGCCCCATATACAGTTATACCAATCCCTATAGGCTTGGTTCTCTGGTAAAAGTCCGATTTTGACTAAATTCGCAGCGAACGAGTTAAGTGAAATTTTATGTTACATGATAGTTCAAACGACAAGATTGGTATTCTCTAGGGAGGGAAGTAGACAGAATAAATGTTATGTCTAAAATGTTTCAAAGTGGTCACAACTACTGAATTTAGCTTATATAAAAATGTATTAACTTTATAAATAATTATACTCTACGCAGATCTGTTACAAAGATATAGGAGGAACTAAATGCAGTATACGATCTAATATTAATCTTAATACCCTCAAGAAAGAAAGAATTAGAATATTGTTCTTGGTTAGGAAAATTGAAATAGGCTCTTGGAATATTTTTATTCCATCATGCAACACAACTCTGGTTATGATTGAATTTAATTTTTTCAGAATAAATACTGGGGATCTATACTTGCGAAGAATATCTGTTAGTTTAAAATTTATGAAAAATAATTAGCTGATTGACTTTTTTGATGTCGTATGGTTTTTTGATAAGACATAGAATATGCTAAAAACAAAATAACTAATTTTAACGATTTCATAAAGATTATTTTACCTTCAAAACTATTTTCTTTTTTAATGGTAAAACAAATCAAAAGCATTTTTAAAGAAATTTTCAAAGTACGCAGAATTTTGTGAAAAGAATCCTCAAATTCTCTTTATCATTGAATAGTAGAGATTTGCTTTATTTCCTTAAAAAGCAAACCTACAAGAGACTACAATTATTGCTATAATCTCTATTGACAGTATTATTATTTAAGTATTTCCCACAATCCCGTCTTTTACAGAAAGCCAATATGGACTTTGATATTACGTTTATACCTATATTACTAGAAGGACCAAGCGTTACTATTATTATAACCCTGATTATCGAAAGAAGGCGAACGGCGGAACGAGCACCCGGCAGTAAAAACATTCTTATTCATAACGCTGCGCTGTAGAAACGTAAAAACGCTGTTAAAATTTTGCAGTCCGTTAATTACGTTATCAGCGCTGTTTTCAAATAATTTTCAACGTATATCGTTTAGTTTTTACTGTGATTTATATTACTAAAAACACGATTTACAAATTAAACAAGTCAATTCTTTGAATTTGATTTATTTTAACTCTGCTTAGAAGCATCGGGAAAAAATTCCTGTATAGAACCTTTAGTCGACTTTCTTGGGAACAATATATTAAAATCGTCCTGTGATCAATATTTACGTCGTTATTAATTTATTTGTAAGGAACTGTTAACTCTTTTGGGCATTGTTTTTACAATAAAATCTACACCTGGAAGGACGTTGTTTACAAGAGAAAAACTGAGTCATGCAGTGGCGTGCAAATAAAATGGGTCCACTAGGTCCAGACTGTATTTCATCAGTCATTGTTGCGCTCTGCCTCGAAGAGATACAATCTTTTATTGATTAATCTATTATGACAAACCATTCCAATAAAAACATAAAACTGCAACGAAATTAACTTATATTTCATTCAAAGACATTTTTACTGAGTTTAATTCATCAAAGTAGTTTAATGGCTGAGATAACAGTACGTAAGCAATACGTTAATAATGACGTTAATAATAATCACAAGAATCTCAAATTTTGATATATTGTTCCTAAGAAAGTTGACTAAAAATTTTATACAGGATTTTTTCCGATGCTTCTAAGCAGAGTTATAATAAGTCAAACACAAAGTATTGATATTTTTCAATTCGTAAATCGTGATTTTAGTGATATAACTCACATTATAAACTAAACGATATACGTTAAAAATCATTTGACAACAGAGCTGATAACGTAATCAACTCATTGGAATAAAGTGGACTGCAATTTTTTAACAGCGTTTTTTTTTACAAACTATCACTTTGTCTGGATTGATTGGTTTTCATTTAAATATGTTAATTTATACAAGCCTACTACACAGTAGGCTATACTTGCGACTGGATTTAGTTGCTCCATCTACTTCAAAAATTAATATCTTCAATTTTGATTGACGAAAATCTTTGAGAGCGATTGATGGAACGGGTCTGTGATTGGTGGAAAGAGAGAGGAGGGGGCTAGGCATACCTCTCGGGATGAACACGACCCAGTCCTCACAACTTTTAATTGAAAGTCACTCGCTGATTCAGTACACGATGTAAATTAGGATTATTGACCGGAACACAATAAACTTTTTAAAGTTTAAATTTACATAACGGTTGTATGATTGTACTGTAGAATATATTGGAAATTGATTATTAAGTTTAATTGAAATATTGATTGTGTGATAAAAGTACGGTTGTTGTCAATATACATTTGAGATTTATCGTATGTAATATTTTTGTATTTTTTTAAGGATTTACTCAAAATTATGAGTGGCTTTCAGACTATAAAATTCCAAAAAAGACGAAAGATCTGCGGGCTCAAATCTGCTCTGAAAACGATAATTTCATAGGGCAGTTATACCAACCAGGGGGTATTTGCAATAAGCGATTCAATTACTAATTAGTTTCCTGTTTAGGGGTTTTAAATTTTAAGCTGTGCGTATTAACAAAAACTGTAAAATGAATTCATGCATATATGAATTAGCATGATAAGTCGGGAACTCCATACACAATTTTGAAAACATTTTACTATCTTTATTCAATTTTCGCGAGATTCTCATTATTAATTATTATAATGTCGCGAGATTTATTATTTTGATGCGTGAATAACACTAGGGTTTCCAGAAAAATAAAATAAGAAAAATCAGTTTCCAGGCAATGAATGATGCCAACCAGGAACACAAATACGATATTTTTTAACGAATGATATTTTACATATTTTCCCCCTTTAAAACTCTTTTATATAGCAGTAGTTGGGGGCTTTTTAAAATGTATTATTAGTGAAATAGTAATTTACAACATCGAAGAAGTTAAAAAACATTATTTATGGGTCAATGAAGAACATTCATCAGTGTGAGAATATGTTCCATTCACAATAATAATGTTTACTTGTGCATAACAAATTGAATTATATATAAATGAATAAAAATTATGTTTCGGACAAGTGTACCCTTCCAAGAGGATAAGAAACCTTCATTACTGAACATTACCATTTTCGATACAATAACTTCATTTTATCTACGACCATTGCAATAAGCACCGATTATGGTATTACAATAAACATTATAATGATATAAATTAAAACACCAAAAACCAAGCAGTACTCTAATGACGACTTTATAGTACTGGAGTCACTTTAGAGTACTGGTTCTAGACCAATGAGAGCTCGGCATTTGACGGAAGTAGTGTCATAATAACAATTACGCAATTCGCACATCAGCTGATTGTTGCATTACGATTCATGTTTGAGTTTACTTATCCCATCAGCTGATTGTTCCACAACGATTCATGGTTCAGTCTGCTTATTTGCCTAACCTCAAGTACCTCATTAGTAAAAGTCATGAGTTTTGTTTAACTTCGGGGGAAATTTTGTCGTATATTGTTGGTCGAAGATAAAATAGTGTATGCAACGATTGTATTATGCCTTTAAGCCACTCGTGAGATATTTCGAACACTCGCTTCGCTCTGTTCTAACTTACATCTCACTCGTGGCTTAAAGGCATTCATCATACAATCGTTGCATAAACTACTATTACAATATTACAATTTTTTAAACGAAAATTATAGCGCCGCAGATTGATTTTGGAAACCTAATTTTAGTAAATTTAGCTGAAATTTTGTTATAAGAAGAACTTGCTTTGGAACTTGATACATCAATGTCAGAGTTGATACGTTATTCATGTTATTGCCGGACACTTCTCGTGTGGGCTGCCAAACGAAATTGTTAGGTGTAACTAAATGAATTTTGTTAAATGACTAAACCATCTGCAGAGAGGTTTTTAAACTGAAAAATCTCAAATAAAATAATTTTATTCCTCCCTGAAAACGTTCCTCGTCCATGGTGGAAACATTTTCACGTTATCATTACATACTCTGACAGACCCCTTTAACCGCCAACAAAACTGAATATATTGAAAAACAAAGTACCCTTTTGGAAATATAAAAATAAAAATCATTGTTAAAAAAGTTTATCGTGGCAAAAAGATTTTAATAATAATACAAAATATTTTTAAATTCAATCAACATACACAGATAAAAAAAACCTATGATATAGTAGATAAAATCAAAGATGCACCAGTATCGAACAACCCACATTCAATCTTCTTTTGTGTCAAAAACATGTATATGAGCGTACTTATTATAGAAACGATAAACATACTGAAGGAAAGCTTGGCAAAATACAACCAAATATCCAAAAATGAAATGAATGATATTATAAATTTAACAAAACAACAATTAATAATAAATACTTTCATACGACCCAAAATATTTTAAACAATAATATGCGTTATTGATGGGATCACCCTTATGTGGCACACTAGCAAAGATATATATCTTCAGAACTTGGAAGAAAACAAAATAATGAATGGTTGCAACCCCTTTGGAAACAAAATCATATATTAGCATCGCTATGTCGACGATATACTTTGTATATTTCAAGAAGATGAAGACACTTCTAATGATTTTCTCACATTTATAAACTTTATTTCTATAACCCTATTGAATTCACAGTGGAAACACAACATTCTAGTATTACCTTCTAAGAATAACCTAGACAGAAACACTATAGGATATATTTCAGTAGTGGAAAAGTACGGGTTTTACATAGATTTTAGCAGGTTTTTCCCATGTTATTCTTATGGGGTTCATTTCTTGCACCAACCCCTGAACCCGCCTGATCCCTGGCTATTATTTGGGTAGGTTGTTTACCTATGTGAGTAGAGTTTTAAATGGCATACAGTATGTTATTCTTAACCCTGCACTATATTTTAAATATAAAATTATAAATTAACTTTGGTCTTTACTGTCCGATTTGTCTAATATTTTGACATGTTATTAAAACTAAACTAGTAAATATTATGTGTTAATTATAAATATACCTCTAATTTTATAGAATATGTAGGTATTATTTGTTAATTTATAAACATTTTGGAGCGACCCCTGATCCCGCCATCTGGTTGGTGAATTGTAGACAAACATGAGGCCTTGACCGAATTGCTTGTGCAGCTATGAGACTAATTAATGACAGTCATTAATTGTGTGCAGCTGTGCGCAATGTCTGACCTCAATATTGTAGTTGGACATAGTTGAATTTTAAATGTAAATACATTTTGTTGAATTGGACACTATATATATAGGGTTTCTATCAGACTGTACTGATGTTATGTAAAATGAAGCTAGAAATAGGAATGTAAAACCAAAAAAAAAAATGTTGGCAAATATTTAGATGTACAATTGTAAATGGTATGTGTAATAATAAATCTGTAGTATATTTTTAAATATAAAATTAATTTTGTCTTTATTATTTGATAGCTGGGTTTTATCCCTCTAATTAATCACATCCTTTATATTTACCCAAGAATTTTCGCTGCTAGGAAATCCGAGCCACTACAAATAACATGTCACCCTTCCTCCTAATTATCTTTTCTATTATATATAAATCTTTCTATTTAGTTTTTAATAGTTCCTGCTCGTAAAATCCCCCTTTGGTTATATTATTTTTCTCATCTTTTAAAATATAAGTCACAGGGTTGGTATGTTTTACCTCTACTATAGAGAATAATTCCGTGGTATAGTTGGGGGTGTAACCCTTGGTGAATATGTGTTTATATTTAGATATCCTAACAGTATCTCCTACTTTGAATTTATTCTTTTTAATTATAACCTTTTTAACTAACTCCTTATGTACATCTTTAGATGTATCAGCATTGACTTGGTTAGGTTCCATACCTATTGTTCTATGTACTTTATTGTTATATTTATTAATTAATTTAGGAAGCAAGTCTATCCATTTACAACTTCCCTGTGCGCTAAACTCCCGATACCACCAAGTCTTTAAAGTTCTCTGGAACCTTTCCACTATAGCGGCTTTTGTCGTAGAATATGTGTGATAATGATTAATTTTATTCTTATGCATTAATTGTGTAAAGTGTTTATTGAAAAATTCTCTACCATCGTCGGACTGGATACTTTTTACTGCTGTTGGTATATCATTTAATATCTTCCGCATCGCCTCTGTGACCACTAATCCTGTTTTATTTTTAAGTGGTTTGGCATAAGCTTTTTTAGAAAACGTATCTATAACAGTTAAAATATAATTATAACCTGAATTTTCCTTAGAATATTTTTGCATATCTATGAAATCAATTTGCAAACTCTCATTTATACCTATTAGTTTAAATGACCTTCTTGGAAAATTCTTTCTTACAGGCTTATGCAACTCATAAGCTATATCTCTCTTACTCATTTTTATTACTACTTAATTGATTATTATCCACATGTAAAGGTTTATTGTCGGAATTAACTAATACGTGATCTCTCTCCCTTCTGTAAACATAACTCTTTGGTAAATAAGGTGTGCCATCTAATTTTCGTAAGCCGCTTATAATGTTTGGATCAGCAACAAGTATATTCGGATTAAATATTACAAATTTAAATCTCTTATCTTTATATTCAAACTGATTCAATTGTTCGCAATACTGTATGATTTGATCCATAATTGCCACATTGGAAGGCAATTTCCCTGGTAAAACATTAGATATTTTCTTTTGTTTTCCATCAAAAGTATCTGCATCTATACTAGTATAGTTTGTTGTTTAATTACTACATCATGATCATCTATTGCAGGGCTAACATTTGTTAATTTCCTATTATATAAACCCCAATTTGATTCTTGTGTTCCAGGGAGTTTATAAAGGTTAGGCACTTGTGCATAAATAACAGCATCATATCAATCTTCCCCAGGTTTTAAATTACAAAGTTTTTTATTTTTACAATCCCACATGTTATCTTTTGATTCTAAAAACTCATATTTTTCATTTCCTTGTACAAAACCATTTTTATCCCTAATTAAAATCTGTTCTAATGTTACTGCTTCGTTGTTTTTTTCTGCTTTTTATAAATTACTTAATATATGTTTATTGGCATCCCAAACATTATCCTTTACTTTTAAAAGTTCATATTTGTTATCACCCTGTACAAACTGCTTATCTTTTTTTATTAAAACTTGTGCTAATGTGGGCACATCGTCTGGCTTATCGACTTTCTCGACATTACTAATTTTATGCTTCTTCGCATTTCAGTTTTTATCTGATAATTCTAAAAACTCATACTTACGTTTTCCTTGTACAAAGCTATCGCCTTTTCTCATTAACGTTTGCCCGACAGTTGACAGGTCATTATCATATTTACCATCTTCTACAGAAACAATTTTATAATTTAAAGCATCCCATTTATTTTTTATTAATTGTAAATTTGGAAGCTGGGCACTCCTAGCTTCTGAATGTTGTGAATATGGGTTGAATAGACGATACAATTTATCTATAAACATATCTTTTTTATAAAAAACAAAAAAAGTTTTTTTTGTTTTATTAAAATTAACTTAATAATTAATTCCACTTTCACGTAATTCTTCTATAATTAAATTAATTTCATTATCAACACCCGTATTTCCAGCTTTCCTTGATAACCAAAGTAATTTTAATCTGTCTACAAGCTCATTAGGGTAATTCCAATAAATATAGTCAATTTTATTACTGGTTACTTCTCTTAATCCCTTACCAGATATAACTTTGTTGAATAGGGGTTTAATTATATTTGTATATTTATGATATTTGTTACTTGATATTGCTGCATCGGACTTGTAACCTTTTAAATGACCATTTGTAAGCTCTAATATTTCTTTAAAGGTTTTTAAATCACATTGTGTATACTCCTTAGGTTCTTTGAGGGTTAATAATTCCCAAAGACCTTTTGTACCTTTAAATATTTTATTTCCTATTGTTATGTCGTCGTTAGCGATTTCAACCTCTTTGTCACCGATGTAAAATTTATTTCCCTCACGCCTAATACCGTGTGTAGTATCTGTTATGTTACTTTTATTAAGATAATTTCCTAATATTGTGATGCCAATAGGCCAAAATCTAATTTTAATGGAGTGGGTGGTATTAGTTGTGGTATTTTAGAGGGGTTTTAGGTAATGAGGGCATGGGAGGGGGTTTGGGAATTGAAGATATAGTTATTATTTGCATTTCATTATTTATGGAATTTTTAGCAGCAGTTATATTTTTTAATTCTTGTAATGGTTCGATTAAAGGTTGAAATGTTTGAAACCTCTCTTCAGCCTCTAAAAATTTACCTCGTTTTAATGCTCTGCATTTTTTCCTAATTTTATTAGCAGATTCAATTAATTATTTTTGAATATTAGATTTCATTTTTTATTATAGTTTATTTATTTCATTTGTCAATGGGTTGTATTCAAATACTTTATCATGTATTATAAGACAGTAAGCTGAAGTATTTTCCGGGACATTTTCATCTGTTTCAATCTCTAGTTTTATATCAATTACTCCCTCTTTAATAGCTTCATTTTGTCTCGAACAATCAATAACAATTAGTGGATATTTTTTAATGAATTCACTTCTACTGATCATAGGATCTGGTAGAGTATTATAATAACTTTCTCTGAATCTAACAAGCATCTCATAAGCCTTGGACACATCGCCCTTCTCGAAATCTAAATTAAGATCATTGTAAGGGTAGTATTCGGAATTTAAGAATACTTTAAAATTTTTCAATTTACAATGATCAAACTCATCACTTCTCTTTCGAGGTTTATCATCCCTACCTGTTTGAAATCCAAATATAATGTACCTAGGACTTACAAGATGTGATGAAGTTTTTAAACTCCAAGTATTTCTTGTGGTCTGTGGGAATGAGGGGTATTGATGGAGTTCGAAGCTTCTAAAAGTGATTTGTAAATTTTTATTTTGCAATAACATTTTTTGCAATTGTAATTTTTCACTATCAGATGGTGTAATATGGGGCATTACCCATTGAATTGATTTAAGTATAATTTTAGGAAGTACATCCGCAGTGCCAGAAGAAGGTGTATTAGATGTTGTAAACATACAATTACGATCATTTTTAGACCGTTTTAATATTAATTCCTGTTTAACATTCACTAAAACTTTATTAAAATCTTCAAAACCACCCATTAATAACTCCAACGGAATACACGTAGTAAATTTACCATTTTATGGAATTTTTTTAAATTTTCATCTGTATCAAATGCTACATTTGTTAATTTACTGGTTTTATTGTCAGAACATAATATTTTCATGAGACTTGTAATTCCTGGATTTCTTACTAAATCAATTTGTTTTCCAGCAACTTCATACCTAATTTCATCAAATAAAAAAGCAAATGCATTATTTATTTTATGCATTTATTTCTCCCTTTATATATAAATAACTTTTACAGGGGAGTGTTATCAAGTCTTGATTGTTAATTGTTAAAATTATCTCGTCTGAATTATTTATAGCTAAAGTATTATGTGGCACATATGCATGATTTGTAATTTTAACAATACTATCATCTAATGGGGATTTCCCGGTAACGTCTAGAAAATCTGTTTCCATTTTTATATATAAAAAATTTTAGTTTTAGTCCAATTGATTGCAAGATCCTTGCATTTTGCATACTAAGTACACTACGTTTATTTTTATAAATTCTCATATCTTTTTATATAATCTTTTTTATGTGGCATGTAATTGTAGTCTCTTCACCATTAAAGTCAATGGGACTATCGTGTTGGTCGGCAAATGTTATACTAATTAAATCTAAAGTTTTTTATTTGCAGGAAAGTATAAGATATTTTTGGAGACTTCAATTATTTTATATCCAGGTGGAGCTTCTGGATAAAAGCTGTGTATGGTGTGTGATTTTTCACCATTTAAAAATGATCCGTTTGCGATATTACACTTTACTTTAATTACATTAACATTATTTATGTTAATTTTATTTACTGACTTAAAGGCAACAAATGGTTTAGAATAACCTTTAAATCCCAGTAACATACTGCCTAAACATGGTTTTCTATAATTTTTGGATTTGGTGCATAATAAAATATATCTTCGCCTTCCTCAATAGTTATTGTACTACCCTTATGACTATTTAACTTTGGAATTAAACCCTTATAGGGTATAATTTTATCATTAAATTTTGTTAGAGTTTCCTTATCAGTTACTTTAATAATGATTTTACCATGTAGAGCTTTATTTAATTTATCTATGCTCATCATGCCCTTAGGAGTTACTAATTTCTGTATTTCATAATATGTTAAGGTATTAAAAGGTTTTTTGACATTAAATATTGAATTATAGCTTTGAAAATCTACTAAACCAATTACATAATCCCCATCCAATTCAATTGGAGGAAAGAAGACAGACTTTAACTCTGCCTCTGCCCCTGTAAATGTAATCGTAAATGAATCCATCCTTTTTTATAAACTAAATTTTTTTAAAATAGTAAACATAATTGTCCACAAATAGAAGTATTTACATCTTGAATTTGGTCTGTTGTGTAGTAAATTTTAGAAGGAGTGAAATACTTAATTACCTCTTTTGGAGGTTGATTACCAAATGGGTCGAAATAAATCACAATATTCTTATTTTTACGGTAAGTTGTCCAATGAGTACCTTTATTATCATCTAAATTAATTATTCCACATTCTTTTACCTTTGTTCTTTGATTTTTTAACTCGTTTTTAAAATATACACCGCGAAATTTTGGGATTTCCCTTCCGGCTTCTAACAGTTGGAAGTTGTCCATATTTTTTATTTGGAAATTTTAATCCCATGCCTAATTTCGCTTTAGTTTTCATTAAGTTCGTAATAGCATAAGGAATGGCTTTCTCAGCTAAGCTGGCATCCTTGGCCTAAACTCTACTCCATGCCTGTTCTGCTAATCGCATATCTGCCTTATTTCCTGACGCCACATCATGGTGATTGGCATAAAATATGTCATGTTCTTTACAATAGGAGTCTAATTTGTTTTTAACTGGTAGGTTCTTGGAAAGGTCTGTACCAGGCCCACAATAATTAGTACCTGGAATCGTTATACTAAATGGAAGCTTATCAATTAAAGTGTTTAATAAGCCACGACCTCTGTATGGTTTTAAGAATAATCCTTTACCTGTTGTCTTCTTTGTAATTTTATATAATTTAAAAAAATGTCATTCATTCAACAAAAGAGGAAATTTAAAATTGTGTACACAGAAAAAGAGAATAATAATAAGAAAAGAGAATTATTTCCTAGTAATATACGTTGTATTATCTGTGGGCCAAGTGGGTGTGGTAAAACAGTTGTAATTTATAATTTAACTGTGCAAAAAGAAGATATAAAATTCTCCAATTTTTATATAGTACCTAAACCTTTAGAACAGGAAAAATATAAAATACCCCCGTTGCAGCAGACCTGCATACTCAGCGAATTTCAAAAGTAAAACAAAGTATTTCAATCCAACATAGCGAGATTTGAAATGTTTTGGTAAGTTCCATAGGAATAACATGGGGAATGAGTATGCAGGTCTGCTGCTACAGGTATATTAAAACTGGAACAAAAATTCGATAAATTTTATTTTTCTATGTAAAAAACTCAAAAAACCCATTTTTGGGAGGGTTTAACCCCCTTTACCCCCCTTTACGGTCGTCCGATCGGGCTGGTTCACGAACTCGTCCCAATAATTACTACTTTACACGCCTGTGCCAAATTTCATTCCGATCGGACCATTTTTGCGAGCGCTATCGTGCTTACAGACACACACATATATATATCTATAAATTTGAACGAATGGTGTTTTTTTGCTTCTGGGGGCCCCAAAACGAAAAGTTATCATGGTCTCGGGCTTAGGTCTTACCATGAGACCTACGGTAATAGCTTCTTCCCTATAGGGGAAATTCGCTAAAATTAATTGAAGTTTTTATTTTATGTGGAGATGACGTAAAATTACACACTTTTTCTGACTGTGAAATTACACCAAGTGACGTAAAACCACATTCTGTCATAGTTTTCGATGATATAAACTGTCCAAATATCAGTAACTTTTTTGCTATGGGTAGACATAGAAATATTAACAGTTTTTACTTATGTCAATCATATAGTAAAGTCGATAAATATATAAGAGACAATGTAAACTTTTTAATATTGTTTAAACAAGACGATTTAAATTTAAAACATATTTACAATAATCATGTGGGAAATGATTTCACATTTAAACAGTTTAGAAACCTATGCCACCAGTGTTGGGAAAAATCAAAATATGCATTTTTTACTATAGATAAGGGGAGAGGGAAAAATAGTGGAAAATACAGATTTATGATTGATTTATTCTATAATGACCCAATGCAAGTGTACTGACCCCATTTGGTAATATATATATTTTATCATCGTTATAAGATAGTATTTTTTTATACATTGTAACAGTTTTTAGTTTATGGTTAGTGGATTGCATTCTTGCTACATTTTCATAGTGATCTTCTCCTGTCATCAAGCAGTTTAAATAGTGTTCATGTCTTAATAAATGTTTTACAGTAGCTTTATCTGCCCCTTTGGCCTTTTAAACTTCTAAACTTGAATCTCGATTATTGATCCATTGTAATGGGATATATGAATATAATTTTGGTCGTAAACCACAATATTCATACAATATATCTCCATTCATTTCATCTTTAAATTTACCCATTTCTTTTTATTTTTATTTGAGTATTAAAAAATGATTTTTATTGTATCCTGAGGTGTCAAAATAATACAGGTCAGCTTCGATTTCCTTTTAAAAATCATCTGTGTAAATTTCATAAAATAGCGAATCTGTGTCAGTTAAAAGAAGTTATTTATTTTTAAATTTAGACATATAATTGTAGTGGAAATCATACATTATAACTTTACTAATATCTAGTATTGTCATACCCGAGATATATTTAATTTAATATATCTCAAATTTAATAATTAATTTAATTTAATTTAATTCATTTTAATTCATTTTAATTAAATTTAATAATTAATTTATTCATATGCACCGCATGTAAGTTATTTTCAAATTTTGTAGTGCAGTCAAAATTAGGTTTGTTGACATACCTCATTAACTTTGACTCATCAACAAGGTGAATATCTCTAAACTTTCTTTGATTCATAATTGTTCTACCAAATAAGCTGTTGTTTAATAATTTATAAAGGTCTTTTTCAAATTCATTCACAGCATTTTTTATTTTTTCTATATTAAAATTTATATAAGGTGCCAACCATTTTGTTTGTTTAAATCTTAAAATTTTATGGTATTTAGTAACTACTAAACCCAACTCTTCATATTTTTGTACAGTTTTATGATGTAAGATATAATTTGTTTTATTTTTTAAATTTGGAATTAATTTTTTATTTAATTTTTCAGGAGCTAAAGGATAATCATTATGCAAATCATGTAATTTCTTGCCATATTTCAAATCAACTTCTAAAATAAACCCATAATCTTCTCTCTTTTCTGACTTATAAATTTCTATGTTATTTATCCATTCAAAATTACCAATCGGTAAATAGTCACACATAGCAAAGGAATATAAACTGTTGCAATCTAAATAGATTAAATATATGCTTTCTTCATTAGGGTTAAAATATTTCTCCATATACTTATCATTACTTTTCGCATAACGAGTAGAAATCATGCTAACGCCATCTCGTATTCCATTTTCAATAAAAAGGTGCATATCTATATCTTTAAATAATTCTAATCTTACTGAGGTCATTCTAAAACATGCCTCCCACGTGAATCCAGGGAGGGAATAAGTGTGGACTGGGTCGATACGGTAGTCTTTCAGACATAAATCTCTAAATGTCTCAAATACATCAGCTAACAATAAAACATCAGTTTCCAAATATAAATCATGATATTGTTTTAAATTTTGTATATTAAATTCACTCCAAACTAATTTTGCATGCTCATATTCTTGTTCTGAAATATGTTCTTTAGTTAATGAACTGTAAAAGGCTTCTATCGGAGGTAAGGATGATTCATTCAATTTATCTGAATTGGTCATATATTCATAGGGATAAACACCTTTTCGTTGTAAAAGAGAATGTCGCACATATTTTAAATTCTCCAAGCTTAAAGCTAATTTGTATAGTGGTAGTGATAGAAAATTACATGAATCAAGAAATACTAAATCATCAATGGAAAAAGATATATAGTTTTCCATATCTTTTGCAATGCAATTTATTTTATGATTTTTTAATTTACCAACATGTTGAATTATTAAGTGTCCATCATATTTCTTGAGGTTGTGAAATAGTACCGGTATTTTCTTTGTAACTTGATATTGTAAATTACAATTGTTATGGCAATCCCACGAAACACCACTGTTGAGTGATTGTGGTCTAATATTTTTAAATCATTTATTGTACATGGCCTGTCGCATATATGACAATGAGTCGCGTATTCACGAATAATATCCAATTGTGGAGTATAGGTAAGAGGTATATTCACCTCTAATTCCCCTTTAATATAATTATAAGTAAAAAATATTTTTTTAAAAAATACATTCATGAAACTCTCATCACTATATAACTCTTTTTGTATTATTTTTCCATCTTTAACCACCTCATAACAAAACCCACTTGGAATATGATTATTAGATGAATCAATAAAGCATTAAAAATCAGCATATATCACATAAGGTGCTTTAATTTCGAATTTATAATTAGTAAACTCAATAAATTCTTTATTTGACATCTGTACTCTCTGTGGTGCAAATTTACTACAATATTTAATATGATTTTCAAGAGTTATTTTATGGGTGAAATGTTGTAGACATAGATAACAAAAGTGTTGTTTACAATTAAATTTTGTTATTCGAAACATTAACTTATTAAAATCTCGAATTAAACAATAATGTGTATTACAACGTTTTTGTAGTAGCAACAAGTTAATATGGTGATTTTTAATTTCTTTTGTTATCCTTAGTGGGTATACGATTTTATCTTTCTTCACTCCAATAACATTTACACTTATTTTGTTATTCTGCTTTTCAAATTTATTTATATCTGATATTTTTATTGGATATTGAATATTTGTCATATTTAATTCACTTTCATATGGTTCATAATTGTAAACTTGATTTGCATTTTCTAAATAACTTCTTGAATGTAGAGAAGCTAATATACTCCATAAAAAAATTTTTCTATCATTATTTTTTATATTCAACACAGCATTTGTCTATTTAATAGCTTTTGGTAATGGCATATATGATGTTGGAGTCAATGGAATAAATTTATAAACATGTAGTTGCCATAAAATTGTACTATCATAAACCCACCCACGTCCTTCAGCAGAATATTTATGTATAGAGTTGTCGATTTTCAAAAGTGATTCATTAATTTGCAAGTTAATTTCTTGACTTTCAAGTGTTAAATTTGTTATGCTTCAAAAATTAGCTTCACAGTCTTTCTCGACAACTGTTTCACCACCCCCATTTACAATATATTTAACAAATTTAACTCTTCGCAATAAAATCCATTTAATAGGCAGGGGGCATGATATTAGAGTATTAATCAATTCCTCTTTTATGGATTCTTTTTTATAAATAAACATTTTATAAAAACATTTATCACACCTTTGATAATGCCTTATTTTATTTCGCTTAATAACTTTATTACATGTATTACATGCATCATGATCTTCAATCATGTGTAGTTTTAAAGTTTTTATCTCAGAAAATATTTTATTACATTTTTTACAAATTTTTGGAAAAATACTATGTATATTTTTAAAATGGCGAATTAAACTACTTCTAATAACAAGAGTTACATGACAGTTCTCACACGAAAACATATTTTTATAATGAAAAAAATTTAAAACCTTTTGTAAAAAAAATTACAAATAAATTCACAAATTAATTTAAAAACCTTTTTTACAATGTTTTTAAAAAAATATTATGTATATTTTAAAATGGTAATTGAAATTACTTATTCTACAATCATACCTTTAAAAAAATTAAAAAATTAATTCACAAATTAATTTAAATTTAAGTGTTTTTAAAATGATAAATTAAATTACTCCTATTAACAATAGTCATTCTACAATCATGTCTTTTCAAAACAATTTACAAATTAATTCACAAATTAATTTAAATTTAAATATTTTTAAAATGGCAAATTAAATTACTCCTATTAACAATAGTTATTCTACAATCATATCTTTTTAAAACAATTTACAAATTAATTTAAATTTAAATATTTTTAAAATGACAAATTAAATTACTCCTATTAACAATAGTTATTCTACAGTCATATCTTTTTAAAACACTTTACAAATTAATTCACAAATTAATTTAAATTTAAATGTTTTTAAAATGGCAAATTAAATTACTCCTATTAACAATAGTTATTCTACAATCATATCTTTTAAAAAAGATTTACAAATTAATTTAAAAATATAAATATTATTTTTAAAATGGCAAATTAAAATTAATTTTTTTTTCAGACAACATTATAATTTTATATTTAAAAATATGCTGTAGGGTTAAATATAAATGTACTCACATACCTAAATAATAGCCAGATCTCAGGCAGGTTCAATGGATCGGTCCAAGAAATGAACTGTATAAGAATAGGAAAAACTTGCTAAAATCTTTGTATAACCACTCAAGACGAACAACTGTTGGACAACACTATCAGTGACAAACTAACGTCTTTCACACTGTTTCTGTCTGCAGTAACAGTGGCCATTCAGACACAGCTGCACGCTAATTAATTTATATCTGGCCATTAATTGTGTGCGCAGCTGTGCAAGCAGCTGTCTGGCCTCATGTCTCTACAACTGTGTATTCTATCGCTCCAAAATTTTTTTAAATATAACAAATAATACCTACATATTCTATAAAATTAGAGGTATATTTATAATTAACACATAATATTTACTAGTTTAGTTTTAATAACATACTAGTAAAAAAAAAATATTAGACAAAATAGTATTCAAATATTAGTAGTATTCAATAGTAGTATTCAAAATAGTAGTATTCAAAATATTAGACAAATCAGACAATAAAGACCAAAGTTAATTTATAATTTTATATTTAAAAATATAGTGCAGGGTTAAGAATAACATATGCCATTTACAACTCTACTCACATAGGTAAACAACCTACCCAAATAATAGCCAGGGATCAGGCGGGTTCAGGGGTCGGTGCAAGAAATGAACCCCATAAGAATAACATGGGAAAAACCTGCTAAAATCTATGTAAAACCCGTACTTTTCCACTACTTATTACAATAAAAAATGGTTACAAAGCAAACCTAATCGAAAAAATAATTAAAACTAAAAAGAAAAATCAAGAAACTATTGCAAATGAAAATAAAAAATCTGAATTCATATGTTTGCTTACCATACAGCTCAACCATAAACAAAGCAATTAGAAAACATTCACGAATTCGAATCATACATCATACAGCTACAGAACAAGAAACAATGCATTATGAATGTTAAATAATCTCACCTATCCAAAACACTCAAGATAAAATACATTTGAGAAATATGGTACATATAATATCAGATGCAGTGACTGTGAAAAGTTTTATAATGGACAAACAGGACGAAGCTTTAAATTCAAATTTAATGAAAACATTCAAGCCATTCGCTCAAACAACTTGACCAGTCAAAAATCCTCTTTTGCAGAGCATGCATTACAAACGGATCACAAGTACCAGTGTATTGATAATAATTTACAAATTTTAGATTATGAAGTTAAAGGTCCGAAAATGCTCATAAAAAAGAACTACAAATTTATTTACACATAAAACAGAATCAAATGAGCATGTTAAATATAACAAATAACGAGATAGAAACTAAATTTTTGAAAATATATTAAACACTCGCTTCGCTCGCCAGACCCCCGTTTGTGTTCTCCCGCAGTTGAACAATACTCCGCCCCCAGACCTCCCATTATGAGTCCCTAAGAAGGGATTTTGATTTTGAAAAGACACAAGACCAAATTAATTTAATTGTTTTGGTTGAAATTCCTACCTCAGGATATCTTAACATGGTAAAAACCACCAGTGCAATTGTAAACTCATTGCAAGTTCAGATTTAGAGAACTTTTTTATGGAGTTGAAATGGGGTTAAGTTGGCGAGTAGCTTTTGCCTCTGATAACGCCGGGCCAGGTGTGAGACAAAATTGTTGTTTTAAAATAGTATTGCAAACTTCTGAATAGTACTTTATTTTTATTCTTTTATTGGGGATTAGGGGTCGAAAGCAGTTAGAAATGACAAATAACTTAGGGTTAATGATGGGAGGTGACAATAACAAATCCCTTCTAAAAAATCGGGCCTCTCAATCAAATAATAATTTTTTTAACAACAGAAAATTTCAAAACATAAAGGTTCAACTTAAGACAAGTAATTTAAAAGTTAAAAAGGGGTAAAGTCGGCGAATGACCTCTGATAAACCTGAGGGGTAAAAATCCCTCGGGTGAGGAGGGTTTGGATATAAAAGTCGCAAGGGAAAGTTATTAAAACTATGTACGAATTCTCGGCACAAGGTATGTTGGGGTTCGGGAGGATGTTTGGTGGTGGGGGTTGTTGGTTGTGAAAGGTTAATTATTTGAACGGGGAGAGTGTCCGGGGCTAGGGGGCTAGGCAAAAGAATTTGTTTAGAAATAACAATGTCAAACATTTGAAAATAGTATAATTTGATTCATTTTTTGATTGTATGTAGGGGTTGAATGGGATGAGAAATGGCCAAAGACTCCGCTTAAACGTGGGCGGTGACACCGAGTAGTCCCAAGTCAAAACTTGGGTCTCTCATTTAAAGAATATATTAGGAAAAACTACGAGGAAAATTCAAATTTAATGAAAGTTAAACTTTAGGACTCTTTTAGGGGTTGAAACGAAATAAATTGGAGAATGACCATTGATAGAGGACTAAACCTGAGCGGTAAAACTGACTCTCTTCAAGTCAAAACTTTAAATCAAAATAAAAAATAAACTCTCAAATAAAAAAAAAACAAAGTGGAAATTTACAAACAAATATATTTCAGGGCCCATTTTAGGGGTGAAGGAGGTGAGATAGGGCAAAATAACCGAAAATAAGAGCCAAAATTGTAGAAAAAGTAATTTAAATACAGTATTGATCTTTGTTTTTCGATAGGACCACTAGTTTGGTGGTTGTTAATTATTTGAAGGGGAAGAGGGTCGGGGCCAGGGGGTCAGGCAAAAGTATTAGTATAGAAATAACAATGCCAAACATTTGAAAATAATTTAATTTGCTTCATTTATTGGTTATATGTAGGGGTTGAAAGGGGTGAGAGAATGCTAATGACTTCGCTTAAACGTGGGTGGGGACACTGAGTAGTTGTTGATAAGCATTAAACAGTCAAAACTTGGGTCTATCATTTAAGAATATATTAGAAAAACCCAAGAGGAAAGTTCAAATGTGATGAAAGTTCAACTTTGGGACTCTCTTAGGAGTTGAAACGGAAGAAACTGGCGAATGACCTTTGATGGGGCGTAAACCTGAACGGTAAAACTGACTCTCGTCATGTCCAAACATATAATCAAGATTAAAAATTAAGTAACAAATAATTAAAAACCAAATAATAAGTGGAAAATAACAAACAACCTGTTTTAAGGGCCCATGTTAGGGGTGAAAGAGGTGAGATAGAGCAAAATATCCGAAAATAAGAGCCAAAATTGTAGAAAAAGTAATTTAAATACAGTATTGATCTTTGTTTTTCGATAGGACCACTAGTTTGGTGGTTGTTAATTATTTGAAGGGGAAGAGGGTCGGGGCCAGGGGGTCAGGCAAAAGTATTAGTATAGAAATAACAATGCCAAACATTTGAAAATAATTTAATTTGCTTCATTTATTGGTTATATGTAGGGGTTGAAAGGGGTGAGAGAATGCTAATGACTTCGCTTAAACGTGGGTGGGGACACTGAGTAGTTGTTGATAAGCATTAAACAGTCAAAACTTGGGTCTATCATTTAAGAATATATTAGAAAAACCCAAGAGGAAAGTTCAAATGTGATGAAAGTTCAACTTTGGGACTGTTTTAGGAGTTGAAACGGAAGAAACTGGCGAATGACCTTTGATGGGGCGTAAACCTGAACGGTAAAACTGACTCTCGTCATGTCCAAACATATAATCAAGATTAAAAATTAAGTAACAAATAATGAAAAACCAAATAATAAGTGGAAAATAACAAACAACCTGTTTTAAGGGCCCATGTTAGGGGTGAAAGAGGTGAGATAGAGCAAAATATCCGAAAACAAAAACAGGAAATGTTGAAAACTTTATTTAAATACAGTATTGATCTTTGTCTTTCGATAGGATAACTAGTTAAGTCATATTTTATTACAGCTTAGCCATTTATTAGTTAGAGAGTGAATGTCGATGTGAACTATACCTTATTTAATGCCATTTTCAATAACGCTGGTGGTTTAGGTTATTCCGAATTTCCAGGCGGAAACAGAATACAAAAAAATTATTATGTTTATTCTAAGGAATGTATGTTTGGCAGTGACTACTAACAAGAGCTTGTCTGGTCTCCAAACATAACACCCTTTGAGTTGTGGACGTTGAGTTAGAAAGGTTTTTGCTTCGATAACCATCTTTGTCAGAAAACATGGCATTAAATTAAGAGTCGTTATCTACAAAATTCGCTTGAAAATAACTGGATAATACAAATATCAAAGATCGGTTTATTGTTTAAGTTTTGATATAGATTTTGTTCAGGCATTTGCCATCACTAATTAGTGAAAACTAACCAGTTTGGAAGATTTTTTTATTGACCACCCTTCATTATATTAATTGGGTATTAACAGAGAGAGTTTGTTAGTTACTCTTTTACTAATAACAAACATAATGGTTGTTACTGGTACTAAGACACTGCAATACACGGAATGAAGGCAATATTTAAAGATGTGTTGAAAATGTTTAATTCAAACAATACAAATATTTTGTTTCGACGGGTGTTCTAATATTAAAATTGTACATAGAAAAATATTGGAGAAATTTCAAGTCGACAAAAACAACCTGCAATTTCACGATAACGTAGAATAGAACTATATCTAAGCGCGGTAAAACTGAACCAAAGAACCACACGACCAGATGAGTCTTATCTGATTTGGGCACGTACTGCATTACCGCCCGTATGAAGTGAAAACAGCGAGAACCTAAAAGTAAAATCATTGTTTTAAATACAATTAGCACATGAAAGAATCATACTATTGAAGTATTTCCAGGCTTAAAACATCAACTTTGGTTGCATAGAATATTTATTTATTAAATTTATTTATTAATATTTTTACCGATAAGAAACATATTAGCAGTTATGAAAGCTGCATTAAACAGCAACTTTAAAGAACATGCCAGGTGGGTTTAACGAGGCAAATTTCAAAGATTTTTTAAACCAACCAACTTATTCAAATCCATTATTTTAGCCCCTGAGATGGAAATATAATAATTATATTATATTTGCAGTCTTACAATTATTACAGTCAATGAATAAATTATAATACAATTATAATAAAGTCTTACAATTATTGTAAGACTGTATTACTTGTGTCTAACTGCTCAATAATTTTCTTGTTCAGTTAGAACATGTTCTGTTATGACGTAAGTAATATATTCTTACAACCAACAGTCCGGCATATTGATCTATTTACAAATTTTATCCAGCGGGAAGATACATATGACTGATTTTTATTTATATTTAAGGTTGATTTAAGTTTTCATTCACCGTGATGATGGTAAAGTTACCGAAACAAGTGTCATGATGTTTAAATAAAATAATGATAGAAGGGTGGTCAAGTTTATTATTGTTACGAATATTTTTAGCAGCCAAAAAATGGTAATTAATAAGTAATATACACAGGGTGATTCAGACCACCCGTCCACCTATTGTAACGGGAGAACGGTTTAACGGAGAAAACGGAGAAGCATATGAAGAATTCACTAAAATTATTTTCATGGCTATTTATCTACAGGGTGCTCCAGAAATGAATGTCTTGAGTTTGAATATCCGAATACTCTCATGTGAACCTAATAGCAAATTCTAAATAATTTTAAAGGTCTTGCGGCGGGCGTGCGTGCGTGCGTGTGTGTGTGTGTGTGTGTGTGTGTTTAATATGTGTTAGGTTAGGGGTAATTAATTTTTACCCCTAGATTTCCTGAAAAAAACATTTTGTACTGATAATTAATTTTTTTTCCTCAATTTATTTTTTGTAAAAGTTTTTTTTGGTAATAAGTAACTCAATTTACACACACAGGCATTTCATTGCCTACGCGGGAATTATTTCCTGTTTTCCGTGTAATCGTGTTTGTAATCATTTAATGGAAATAAACGAATTTTGAGTTTGAGTTTGTCTGACATGCACATTTTATAGGGCTAGTCGAATCAAATTCAATGCTGCAATCAGCATTACAAAAGGGTTATTCGTTACAAATGGTGGGTGGTTCAAGTTTTCAACAAAAATACATAGCCTTTGGTTTGGGGGAGGGGTTGGATAAAAGATTTGACTGAGATCATAAGTTGAACTACGAATTAAATAAAAATGCATTGTTTGCAGGTCATCTTAAAAGAATGACATTAAAAATGGTAGTCATTTTAACAGTTGTCTTCAAAACGGAAGCCAAACAATAATTGCTATTATAGTCTAGTGAAAATTTAGTTTTCAGGGGAAAGTATTTTGTAAAAAAATTGAACTACCCGGAATTTTATAACGATTGTTCCTTCTGAAGTGCGGTTTGCCCCGGCCCATCCCCCACTGGGGGCCAAGAGTCGGTAAACACCTCAGAGTTTTTTTTTTACATAAAAGTGATAGGAGTGAATGTGCCAGGTTTAATTCTTCAAACCTATTGGTCCAAAAACTATTTAGCCATTTCCAGACTTTTCTGCACCGCTGTATAGTTAATCAACCCTTAAAAGGTTATACCACTAAGGAGAGATTTAAAAAATTTAACTTTCTTTATTGTTAAATTTTTGGACTCACCATTTAATTCTGAAAATTTATAATCTGACAATGTTTGAATTTAAAAATATGAAAAGTCAAATTAATTTAAAAAGAACAATAGCACTCTCAAGAGTTGGTACCGTAGGCAGTTTTCTCAAATGTTTGTTTTAGCCTGATTTTACAAGCTTTCTTTTAAAATAACTCTGTAAGTACTGCACCTATTGCAATGTAATTTTTACCACATATTATTGGTTGTAAGTAAATTGCTTTTTGTGCATAGAGATTACAGTAAATGAACTATTAATGACAATTTCAAGTTTTCTTTTAAAACTCCGATTATTTTCATCATAAAACATATATCTTTTTTACAAAAATGCCTCCTGAATATTTGTTTTATGGTCTAACATATTCCACGAACAAAAATATCCTTATGGAGTTAAAATTTTAAAAAAACTAACCCCTGGATTTTGCACTTAAAAAAACATTTACAAAGTAGTTTAAGAAATCGAAAATCGCCCAAAACTATGACTTAATACATATATTTAAAAACCCATTTCTCTATTCATATCATTAAATTGGACAGATAATCATGAAAAATAATTTAAGCACAAATTACAATAAAAATAAAACTAACAATTTAAAAAGAAGTTAGAAAAAGCGGCGATATTTTGTACTAATATTTTGTACTATAATAAATTCATAATTATTACAAAAGTTTAAAAATAAAAATTAGCTTTTGAAATTATAAACGTTAGAAAAACTCTAATATATTCTTAGTATACACAAAATATTCTTATTCTTCTGTGAACTGAACTATGGTGACAAAAACCATCAGTTGGACGTTCGTTCACTCTGTGACACAAATGCGGCATCAGAGACTGACAGCGGGAAACGAACTGCTGTAGAGTAGAGTCACATGTACTCCGTGTTGTACTCCGACTACGGGAGCCGTCTTGGCCACAGTTTGGAAGTGAAAAAAATCGTTGCAGACTTCATTAGGACTGTGAACTTTCTGTATGTAAAAACATTGTAATCTGACATGAAATACTTCGACACTGGAGGTAATGTGACCTAAAGAATCCTCTAGGATTTTAAAGTACTTTTCTAACTTATATTATCAGAGAATATCTAATGCAGAATATTTGCTTCAAACAAAGATTCAAGTGTACTCTGTCTGTTGAGTTATTATGAAAACGTTTTTTTTGTAAATCATATTTAATAATATATTTTATTATAAACATTTTTACAGCGTTGATGAAAGAGTAAGATTTAAATTAAACTATTTTAGTTTCTATAATTAATGCGTGTCATTAAAAAAACGTGCACTACCTCAGCCAACAATCTGTAAAAGTTTACGAAACCTACGAAAATAAAAATAGACAAATCTGTTCAAAACCTAAAGCAGTATACTTTTAAATGGATCATCGGAATGGCAAATGGAGAAACGTTTTGATGACAATTAACTTTTTTGAAATAAAAAGGAGTACTCATGCAGCACTCTTACATGTTATTTATAACTATAGTTATGAGTAACCGCCTTAAATAAAATAATAACAGTCGTAACAAAAACTTATCATTAAAATAAAAAAGTTAACATCTATCGAAGTTAGTCTACTATATTTGTCACATACCTCTGACCTATTATCGCACAGCTCAAGTTACTTGACCTAGAACCTTGAAACTTTGCGTGGACATCTTAGGGCGGAGGCATCCGCTAAGAACGGGTTTTCCAAAATTTCCTCAGGTTTACACAATATGGTACTTCAAACTCTCAATGTTAAACTATATGGAAGCTTATGAAGTTGTGATGGCGACCTGAGTCCTGACACCACCGGGTGAAATCGGGTTGACCAGCTAGTCTATTTGTAGTTGTTACTTTCTAAGCAAGTGGAAGTTTTTAGCGTTTTCATCGGGAACGGTCCAAACCCGGGTCTTGTTATTGTTTCACGGCGACCTTTTGTTAGATAGCATCATTAATTCATAGCCCAATGACAAATGGCAACTGGACCAAGTTTCGATCCTGGTCAGGATCGAACCGGTAACCCTCAAGTTATGAGGTGAGCGCTTTATCCACTCGGCTGTCAAGTCAATTATTATTATAAGTTTTATTATAAGTTATTATGATAAGTTATAAACTTTTCAAAAACCGTTCACCTTTCAACGCACAGCCTAAATTACTTTACCTGGAATCTTAAAAATGTGCATGTATACATTCCTTTTAGGGCGGAGGCATCCGATAATAACTGCTTTTTCAGAATCCGGTTCTTAAGGGATTTTTGGCGAGGTCGAAGTTTTTAAATTTTCCCATACAAAAATTTGATGGAGATCTTGTGTTTACATTTTCAATGTTCATTCAATCAAGCAGCTGGTTCCTAGCTGCTTATAATTAGATTCCTTTTGTCATGGTTATATGGTCGTTTTGTTGATTTATGTTTAGCACATTACGTACCCTTAAAATTGACATTGCAACTTGTCTGTTGATTCATAAACTCAGTAACAGACACCATCTTAACTTCGGTAGAAAAATTATAGTTTTTCCTTCAGGGGTCCCTATTACGTATTACAATTATTCCTGTAAAAATAAACAGGCCTATTATTTTATTTATAAAGAGTGTTTCAGAATTCGTTTTGGATACTTCAGGGCATTATTCTTGGATGCTTAGTAAGCTCATAAATAACAAGCATTTTTTTTTAATATGCGTAAGGGACTGTCTGTCTGTCTGTAGGTGTTTAAAATAAAATAATTTTTAATTTCAAGTATGTTTAAGATAAAGCTTTGAAACTCGGTACATGGGTTCTAATTATCAATGTACTTTAATGGATTTTTTCAGAATGTTATCTTTACAAAATTTATAATGGTGGCTAGTTTAAATTTTCTAACTCAAATTAACTTAGAAACGGTTTATTTAACAAGAACAATTTTTTTTCAAAATTGTATTTAATGTAATTACAGATAACTTGCACTCCGATCGATTGATGAATGACAAAGCTATTCTCAGTTGTTTAGGTAATTAAAACTATTAATACTGGTGAAAATTGGTAAAAACTATTTTGTATGGCAAATTTTTAACAGTTTAATCACAATAACCAGTCAATTGTATCAGTATAATTTAACTTAACATGCAGCACTTGACTTAATATTATGAGTTTTTTTTTTTTTTGTAACTTGGAATGTGGTTTGTTCTGCTTTGCAATAAAGAAACTTCAAGTTGTCACTCAAGAGACTTCGGAGACTAAAAACAAACTCAAATTCACAAAACCACATAGATACCCGATTCCTGCCTTTTACGTGACCCCTCCTCCCCTCTCCTTCCCAACACGCTTATCAGACGTTTCTCTTGGACAATGCAGCTTAGATAATGTTAATGATATTTTTGTCTGAGAAATGAAACGAAACAACATTATTCTTTAACCATTTACTAACTACTATTAAAAACCACCATCATTATTTTCTAATCATTAAATCTAATAAATTTGTAATAAAACTTTTACTGCTAATATAGTATAAAGTTATACTTATTATATTATTGCATTTACTTTCGTAAATTCTATTTCTGAATATTAAAATTATCAAGATATTCATATTAAATAAAATAACATATTTAATTACAAAAGTGTTTCAGCTCATTCAGGCAAGGACAGAAGGAGAAAGTTTAGAAAACCTATATACAATTCGCTCTCAAAACTCACAGAACTCATAAATTCATATATTTAGCTGTAACAACGAATACTCAAGGAGATCTAAGCTCTAGAATTTGCTATTGATATTAGGATTAAGACTCTTGTAAAGGCTATAATTGAAATAACAAGCCTGAAGAGGCTTTCTCTACCAAGAAGTCTTCTAATTTGTTAATTAAAATAAGCTTTTAAGTAGTATTAGTGAAATGTTCAACCACAATACGCAGCTAAAGTAATTTGTGATTTACTTTTACTATTTTACTATAGATAGTTGGTCAGCATACCAGCATATTTTATTAAGCACGACTTGATAGTTAACAATGGCTGACAGTCTGCTGAAAAAAATAGTGTTTGGTTATTATCTACCGAGATAAATCTTGTCGAAACGTTAAGATATCCGATAACGCTCATAATGGCATAGCTCGAATTCCAGGAGGTTTCATTGAGTGGTTTAGACGCTTGTGCAGAAGACGTCAATTAAGCTGGTCCTTTTTCTCACAAGAACAACTTACGTTTTAGATAAATTTATACAGGTATGAATCAAGATAAAGATTTATTTCCTATGACTAATGTTAGGACATTTTAGATCAGAGTGAATTGGGAAATAAAATCTTTAAAAATGAATTGTACCTGAAAACTGATTGTTTTAAGAAAAGTGATCTAAAATAAATGTAAACTGAATATTTTCAGAAATAACGACTGATTAATATATGCAGTCCTTAGTGATTTAATTCTACTTTTAGGTTATGTTAAATGTAGGATAAAGTAGGTGAGTACATTCGTTAGTAAATCCCTAAGTTTTAATTTTAAATTATAACTTAAGATAACATAGTATATCCATAACAAAAATGTGTCCTATTGATCGTATCTGTACTGTTACAGTAGCTCCGTTACTAACTCATACTGATACTCATGTAAGGTTTTCGGTCGCCTCCGAAATTACATATTCGAAATTAAATATGTCGATCCTCAATTTAAATTTAAATAAAACATCAAAAATTAAGTAGGTGTTGCAGCGTTGTGTTTAAAACTAGATTATCACGCTGATCATTGCAAACATTATACATTTAACATTGTTTTATGTGTTTCGGATTTGATATGGATTTACAGGGAACCTATTTTTTATTCATGGAGATGTGTTCATATGTACTCTCACGCTGAAGAGTAACAAGATTGGTCGAACATGACACTGACGTGTTGCGATTGCTGAACAAGCGCAACAGATGGGTATTGTTCAGGTTTCACAGATGTCACTTGGGTTGTATTCTATTCTCCTTTAGGGACTGTTTTGAAATGCCATGGGATGGAAAAAAACCTTTTGGTAGCCATGTTTTTTTCATAGAGCATTGATTATTGGGAACTATAATCTGAATAATAATATTTGACTATGTAAAATATTAAATAGTATTCATACTATAAAATAGATGGGAAATTCGCAAAATCTTGCAATTTTAGCGAATTTCCCCTATAGGGAAGAAGCTATTACCGTAAGTCTCACGGTAAGACTTAAGCCCGAGACCATGATAAATTTTCGTTTTGGGGCCACCAGAAGCAAAAACACCATTCGTTCGAATTTATATATCTGTGTGTCTGTTAGCACCGATAGCGGGCATAAAAATTGTCCAATCTTAATGAAAATTGGTACGGACGTGTAAAGTGGTAATCACTCGGACGAGTTAGTGAACCAGCCCGATCGGACCATTGGAAGGGGGGGGAGGGTAAAGGGGGATAAACCCCCCAAAAATGTGTTTTTTGAGTTTTTCACATAGAAAAATAAAATATATCGAATTTTTGTTGAATTTGAATTCAACTCGAAAAAACAAACAATTTAGTATTTTGAATCATTGTTCTATGTCCATTGGTTACCGAGATATTGAAAGTGATAAACACAGTACGTTGTCCCTATGTTAACCTTATGGGAAATAAGTAAAATTCTATATCTCGCTTATTTGTCAACATACCTTGATAAAACTTGGTAAATAGCTTCTTCTGGTTCAGATCTACTAAATATTGAATTGAAACCACCCAGTTTTAATATACCTGTAGCAGCAAACCTGCATACTCATTCACCATGTTATTCTTATGGAGCTTACCAAAACATGTCAAATCTCGCTATATTGGATTAAAATATGTTGTTTTGCATTTGAAATTCGCTGAGAATGCAGGTCTGCTGCAATGGGGATATTTTAGAGTAACTTTTGTTTTTGCCTTTTATTTGGGTAGCTGTATTTTATAATTTAAAGTTATGTTCACAATATAACTTTTATTGAGAAATAATAATATATAGGGAGGCAAACATATTTAACTATTTTAAATCGTATATATTATACGCCAGTAAATGTAAATATTTATTTCGATAACGAATCGAGTAAATAGTCAGTGTAACGTAACTAATCTGTTCGTTATGTAGCAATTTATTCCATGATGGTAAAATAGTTGTTGGATATTGTTTAAAGCGGTTATAGAAATAGCCTTGGTTCAATATTAGCTACTGATGTGTAGTAAGTACAAAGAAGGATGTATTTTTTAATTATTTATTGATTTGAGGACTGGAGAAATTTTAGTAAATATCTTTAATACTAAAATGTAAAAAGCTTGGCTGGCAACGACTAAGTATGAAGTCTAAGTTCAAACTGATAATAATAGCCTTTAACTAACTTTAACCCTATTTAAAGATTTTAAAAATGTCAATTTTTATGCTCATGTTTTGCGTTGAAGAAACTTAGGGCTAAACAAAAAACAACATACACTCTGTTCATTGTTTTGCGTACACCATTGGGATCTCATCATCTTTTAAACTAGGTAAATCTTTACATGGGGCAATTTACTTACTTTATGAAAATCAAAAAGATTAATTAAATTTTCTCTTAAAATGACCAGTATTTTCCAACATTACGGATAACACCAATTTGTCTCATAGACCACCCTATATTTTATAGAATTTTAGGATTTTATACTAATTTTAAGAACATTGTATTCCTTATAATTAATTTTTTTCTAAGCCCAATGGTTATAGAGAAATGATAAGTTAAAGTTTGATTTCATCCCATTTGAAATGAATTGTGTCCATTTAACTGTGCCATCCCATGCATACCTTATGGATTATAAGATATTTCTCAGTAATAAATTTGGATGTGGTAATTTCGATCAATAAATATTTTTGTGATTGAATTGATTATGATTATGATTATGATTGATTATGACATTGATTATGATTAAATCTGAACTGAAATCACAATACAAGTTTTTTATTCTTTGGTATGCTTTTTAATAAAAAAATTATGATATACAGACTAAGGACAATTTCCCGATGCATATCTTATGGGAGGAAATCAAACTTCCCCTAACCCCCCCCCCCCCAAAAAAAAAAAAAAAACTATCAAACTATCCCCTTAACCATTAAATTCCGAAACAAATTTCAACTGATAAAAGTTTTAAAAATTAAGCTTAAAATTCAAAAGCGCCATAAAAAGCAGGGTGCTCCATAACAAAAATCTAATAATTCTCCGCCATATTGGGTAGTAGCGACCATTTACAAGAAAAATAATTCATACTTTTGATTTTCTTAAAAAAGTATGTAAAATGTCCCATTTAAAGTTTTTCTTCAACGTCCACGACATCCCAATGGCATTCACAAAAGAAATGAACACACAGTAAAGTGGCAATACAGTTATTACGAGTATATGTTGACGACTGTCTTGTATATCTATTTTCATACACGTTTCAAAACAGAACGCAAGAGGATATCCCAGGGGGAAGGAAGCTCAGACTGAGACATCTGACAATGACAAGAGCACAATAACTCCTGAGCTCAGTCATCTCCATCTGCCTTTCGTATTGCGATCATCTAATTACTTAACCCCGAATTCAAATCTACTATTTCTACCACTTGCTGTAAATACTGAGCAATACCTTGTAAAAAACAATCCATCAATTTTGGAAGCAGATGTGTACCCAAGGATTGCGTTTACGAAGTCAAATGCAGTACATTTTCATTGGTCAGTTCTAGGTGTTAATGTTCTCGTGTTAAGTTTCAACAGCCAGTTAAACACTCGTCACGTCGATATGAAACCTTTATAAATTTACCATGATGAGTAAATTAAATTGTTTTTACAATTGAACATAATTTTTAAGTTGTGTTTTTGACTATATAAAATACAACTCGCCTTCGGCTCGCTGGGGGCTCCGCCCCCAGGCCCCCATAAGGGGTTTCGCACCAAAGTGGAGAGTTTGTATTGAAAGATCACAAAACGAATAAACTGTTTTATAAATCCTCAGCAATCCCCCCCTGGTTCCCTTAAAGGGTTTCGCCCCAAAGCAGAGAGAGGTTATATTGAAATAAACAAAATGAATAAACTGTTTCCAAATGCTCAGCAAAATTAATTATTACTAGTTCTTGGAGCTGAATAGTTTCAATGGGGTTTATGGTAGGGGGGAATTATTACTGAAATGATTCATTAAATCTCTGGAGAAGCAAATAGGTTGTCTTTGCCCAAGGTCCCCTTGTTTGTCTTTGCCCCAAAGCAGGGGGTGTGTATTGAAAATTCACAAAATTTCGAAAAACTCATTACAATTCCTCAGCAAAATATATCATTGTAGTGTTTAGGAGGGTAGTTAGTGAGGGGTAGTTAGAGGGTTACTTTAGGGGGGTTTTAGGGGTAAGGGTGAGGTTAATTTTTCGTTGTAAAAAAGGTTTGGTGAAGTCTGGGGGTGGGGGGTGAGGCAAAAGAATTTGTTTAGAAACAACATTGCCTTAATTTGAAGAATGCATAATTTGATTCTTTTTGTAGTCACATTTAGGGGTTGATAGATTTTCAAAATTACGAATGGCTTCGGATGACCATGGAGGTTGACACTGACGAATCCCTTGTCAAAAATTGAGTCTTTCAGTAATGAATAAATTAGCGCAAATACCACGAGTCAAATAGTAAATTTAATTAAAGTTCAGCTTGAGACGACTTTTTAGGGGTATAAATGAGGTAAAAAATGAAAGTTACCCATAATAAACCGGAAAAGTCAAACTGACTATCTCCGTGTCAAAAATTCGGCATCCCTTGCCAAATATAAATTTGACAAAAAATAAAAACCACGAGGAAAATTTAAAATTCAGCGAAAGTTTAACTTTTGAGGACTATTTTAGGGGTTGAAACGGGGTGAATTTTGCGAATGACCCCTGATAAAAATGAAAAATGAAACCAACTTCTCAGTGTAAAAATAGAGGTCTATTAGCTAAAAATAAATATTTAAAAAATCATCAAAACCCGAAATAAACTGAAATTATATAAGAATTTTAAATTAAGTGGTCATTTTGGGGGTGAAGCAGATGAGATAAAGCAAAATATATAATGACAAAAAATGCAGGAAATTTAATTTCAACTGAGTAAATAACCTTTGTTTCTGAACAGGACCTTTATTTTAGCCGCTAGTGGCAAAAAACTAAAAGTACTTTTATCTAAATTCTAGTTTTCCCCCGTTTCACCCCCTCTTGGAGGGTGGAGGGATTGAAATTGTTTGCTTTGAGAATTTTATGTTTTGAATGACCACCTAATAAATGTTCCTGCAAATTTACAAAGGCCTAAGTAGTATATCAAGTCAACTGGTAGGGAATATCTATGAAAATTGAAAAATATAGAGCAATCTAAGGGTGAAGGAGACGAGATAGGGCAAAAAGTCACAGGACCAAAGTTGTAGATCGTGAAAAATCCGTGGCACATGGTGCAGTCCGTTTTTCAATAGGACTTCTAGTTTAGTCGCTACAGCCAAAAAACGAAAAGTACTTTTTTCGTTATTAAAATTTGCCCTCCTTTTTCCCCCCTTTGGGAGGTTGGGGGTGAAAATGTTTCGTTTTGAGACTTTTCCCTGGGGTTTGACCACCAAAAGGATATTTTTACCAAATTTGAAGTTTCTAGCTCATCGGGAAGTTGATTAGAATTTGTATCCCGATGCATGAGTCAGTCAAGAGTTATTTTTTCAATGTTACAAAAAATGGCCAGATTATGTGAAAATGTAATTCCTACGTCCGGTAGAGATTGAACAGAGCTTTAATTTGACACATAAACTTTAGTTTTCCGACCAAAAATAAACGAGAAATCCCGTATACCAATTAACATTGGTTCTTATGGAGTATAAATCCAATATCGCCGCCAACTCCAACCTCCTCTTAAGTGATATCTGAAAAAAAAGAAGTGTGCCTGTCTCCAGACTCCAAAATAATGAAGATATGTAGCTTTATGTAGCTTTATCTAGTCTTTAATCACAACAAAAATGTAGTTATAACTCCTTTTTAGGAAATTCTAAGGCCTGCATTACACTATCAAATATTTTATAAAAGATCTTTTATAACAGATTTATTTGACCAACCAAAATTTACGATTTTGTTTGGAAAATCAGCTGGCTTGAATTTTGATTGGTCAAATAAATCTTTTATAAAAGATCTTTTATATTTGATAGTATAATGCGGGCCTAAGTTATAACTACGGGTAGATATAACTACATTTTTAAAAGGAAAAATGAGGAAAATTAGATTGTAATACAACTAACAAGTGCTGAATTGGATTCATGTGGGATTGGCCGAAGTTAGGGGTTGAAAGAGGTTAAAATTGGCAAATGACTTTGGGTAAAGGAAAACTTAGTAATAAGGCCACGGTCTTCGACCTGGCAACGCCGCTCTTGAAGGGTTTTTTGTGTGCTAAAAACCCTTACAGAGACAGCTGATTTCATGTAAACGAAAATGCCCCCTTTTTGGTTTTTCCCCCAAAGTAGGGGGTGTGTATTGAAAAGTCACAAAATTTCGAATAAGCCCATTAAAAATCCTCAGCAAAATATATTATTGTAATGTTTGGGAGGGTGGTTAGTGGGGGATAGTTAGAGGGTTACTTTAAGGGGGGGTTTAGCGGAGGTGGTTTGGTTTAATTTTTCGTTGAGAAAGGGGGTTAGGGTGTGAGGCAAAAGAATTTGTTTGTAAACAACATTGCCTAAATTTGAAGAATGCTTATAATTTGATGCTTTTTTTGGTCACATTTAGGGGTTGACATATTTTAAAAATTACCAGATGAACATGGAGATTGACACAGACGAATCCCTCGTCAAAAATTGAGTCTTTCAGTAATTAATAAATTTGCTAAAATACCACGAGTCAAATCGTAAAATTAATTAAAATCCAAATGAGACGACTTTTGTAGGGGTAGAAATGGGGTAAAAATTGCAAATAACCTATAATAAACCAGAAAAGTCAACCCGACCATCTCCGTGTCAATAATTCGGCATCCCTTGCCAACATAAATTTGTCAAAAAATAAAAACTACGAGGAAAATTTAAAATTCGAAAGTTTAACTTTTGAGGACTGTTTTAGGGGTTGAAACGGAGTGAATTTTGCGAATGACCCCTGATAACCCTAAAGGATCAATTTCACTATCTCAGTGTGAAAATAGAGGTCTATAAACTAAAAATAAACATTAAAAAACATCAAACCCCAAAAAAACTGAAAATTTCTAAGAATTTTTAATTTAGAGATCATTTTGGGAGTGAAGGAGGTAAGATAAAGGAAAATACATTATGATCAAAATTGTAGGAAATTTAATTTGAACTGAGGAAATAACCTTTGTTTTTGAACAGAACCTTTATCACAGCCGTTAAAGAAAAAAAAAACGAAAAGTACTTTTATCGAAATTCAAGTTTTCCCCCGTTTTACCCCCTCTTGGGGGGTTAGCGGGTTGAAACTGTTTGTTTTGAGAATTTAATATTTTGAGTGACCACCCAATAAATAATCCTGCAAATGTACCAGGGTCTAAGTAGTACATAAAGTCAACTGGTGCTGTTTTCCTTTGTTTCTGAACAGGACCTTTATTTTAGCTGCTAGCGGCAAAAAACAAAGATTACTTTTATCTAAATTCAAGTTTTCCCCCGTTTCACCCCCTCTTGCAGGGTGGAGGAGTTGAAATTGTTTGTTTTGAGAATTTTATTTTTTGAATGATCACCTAATAAAGGTTGCTGCAAATTTACAGGGGCCTAAGTAATATATCAAGTTAACCGGTGCTGAAAAACCTAGGAAATATCTACGAAAATTGAAAAATCTAGAGCAATCTAAGGGTGAAGGAGACGAGATAGGGCAAAAAGTCACAGGACCAAAGTTGTAGATCGTGAAAAATCCGTGGCACGTGGTGCTGTCCGTTTTTCGATAGGGCCTCTAGTTTAGCCGCTGCAGCCCAAAAACGAAAAGCACTTTTTTTGAAATTCAAGTTTTCCCTCCCTTTGGGGTGTTGGGGGTGGAAATATTTTGTTTTGAGACTTTTCCCTGGGGATTAACCAACCAAGGAATATTCGTGCCAAATTTAAAGTTTCTAGGTCATTGGGAAGGTGAATAGAATTCGTATACCTGAGTCAGTCAGTCAGTGAGTTACACATGCGGCTGTATAGTTATTTAGATTCGCTTAAGAATAACTGAGTAATAAAAAAATCAAAGATCGGTTTTTTTGAGATTGGAAGAATTTTTTTATTGACCACCCGTCATTATATTAATAGGGCATTAATAGAGTGAGTTTGTTACTCTTTTACTAACAACAAACATAATAGTTGTTACTGGTACTAAAACACTGCATTACACGGAATGAAGGCAATATTTAAAGATGTGTTGAAAATATTTAGGTTTAAATAATACAAATATTTTGTTTCGGCGGGTGTTCTAAAATTAAAATTGTACATAGAAAAAATTGGAGAAATTTCAAGTCAACAAAAAAGTATTGCAATTTCACGATAAGGTAGAATAGAACTATATCTCAGCGCGGTAAAACTGAACCAGAGAACCACAGGCCCAGATAAGTCTTACAAGGGCACGTACTGCACTACCGCACAGCGAGAACCTAAAATTAAAATCATTGTTTTAAATACAATTAGCACATGAAAGAATCATACGATTGAAGTATTTTCAGGCTTAAAACATCAACTTTAGTTGTAAAGAATATTTATTTATAAAAGTTATTCATTATTATTTTTACCGATAAGAAACACATTAGCAGTTGTGAAACCTGCATTAAACAGCAACTTAAAAGAACATGTGAGGTGGGTTTAACGAGGTAAATTTTCAAGACTTTTTTAGCTTTAGATGCATTTTTACGTTAAGAACTAATTATATTATGGGTGATTTGTAACGAATATGCTATAAAGACGATTTGAACCAAATTTCTGCCCTATACGTTTAATATCAAGCCAACTGGAGCTGGAAAACCAAAGGAAAATCTTCGAAAATTGGAATTTCTAGAGCGATCTAAGGGTGAAGGAGACGAGATAGGGCAAAAAGTCATAGGACCAAAGTTGTAGATCGTGAAAAATCCGCGACACGTGGTGCAGTCCGTTTTTCGATAGGACCATCCGTTCGGCCACTAGAGCTCAAAATAACAGTTGTTTGAAAAAGGCTTATTTTAACGATTTTTTAATAATTTTTTTGAGGGAGTTAAAATTTAAAATTGTGGGTTTTGATATTTTTCCCCGTAGTTTGAACTAATGAGGAACGTTCGTGCCAAATTTCAAGTTCCTAGCTCATCTGGAAGTAAAAAAGAATTCGTATCCTTAATCAGTTACACAAGCGGCCGTATATATATTAGATTTTAATTAATTTTACCGATTACGTTTTATTGTTAATTTGATTAATCTTGGGAGCAGGCCGTCAAGATTGTAAGGAATTTTAAGGGTATTAATATTAATAAAAAACCTAATAATATATTGTTATTCACGATTTATAGCCAATGAAGATGAAATTTAAAATATATAACGATATTGAATATATTTTTAAGGCCTGATTTTACAGAGAGAACTTGTTGAAGATTGAGAATCAGAAAGCCTTTTCCAGCATTGTTCTAAAGATCTACAGTTTCAAAATAAAGTAAAAAATAAACTTTGGCCGCTTTGGTTAAAAGTGTAAATATTAATAGTAATATTGTAAAGTCAACTCACTTGGATAAACTTGATGGTATGGCACAGCCCTAAACTTACACAATTTCAAAGCTCACGCGCACATCCGGTCAATCAGTGTGCCGACACTACTGTTTACTCAGCGATATTTTCAAGTTCAGACGCGGTGTCGGCGCGGCGCGGCGGCGGCGGGGGGCGGCGCGACAGTCCCCCTCCTCATTGTTGTATGACGTCATGCCGCGGTGTCCTCTCGCCGTACCTGCGAGTAATGCACTCAGTCTTGACCCTTGAAACCGCCCACTCTGCCCATTCATGCGTGTTCGAGAGCCGGGATACACATCCTTGAAAGCATAATATGTTTTGTAACACATTACCGGTTTACTCATTAAGCTTAACAGTTTACTGAGTGGATGCCGAGAGTTGAAGAACTTGTTATATAGTTTATTTTAAGATAATCAAAATATATATTTCAAAATTGTTAGCATCGAATATTTTAGGCCTACTTAGTAATATATACAAATCTGAAAATAATCTAGAATGCAGCAGACAAGCATACTCAGTGAATTTCAAATGGGTAGTTAAGAAATTCAGGTAAAATATTATTAAGTATGTCTACAGATGTACAGTATTGTCCTTAAGGGAACAGTGGAAATCGATAATAAATTACTGATTAAAGCGATTAAAGTTTAAAAAAATCAAATAAATTAGTGTGTTGGAGTGTTGTCCCAACATCATTAGTTTTAGTAAAATGGTGTTATGAAAACTAGAAGCGGAAAAGCACAACACTTTAATTCATTTTCTTCGCAATATCTTTTCATCATGATACCTGACAGATAATTGGCAATACCTCAAATTGGGTATTCTATAAGTATGGCACACGCGTCGTAGTTAGTATTGTCTGAAAATGGTTGTTTGATTTCCGCTAATGGCACCGACGTGAGGTGGTGACTTACGTTCATAAACACACACCGCACAACCACTTTGAGTTCGCGAACGGTATAAGCAATGGCTGGTAAACTTCTGAAGACATTTAGGCATTCAACTCAGGTTTGTCTATTCATTACAAGTATTTTGAATATTTAGACACTGTTATATAATGAGATAATGTGTCTCATTATATAATGAGAGACATGTTACACAATGAGATAATGTGCTTTGCTCTCACAACATTCTCTCCCCATCTGTAATAATAAATACACAATCTTTAAACATGTATTTCATTATCATAGTAATAAGCAAACAACACCTATTTTGTTTCAATCTGCAATAAGCGCCTGCATCTGAATAGCTGCAACCATTCCAGCTGATTGTTGCAACGTTCTTACCAACGACATAGAACTTATATAGATTGCTTACGAGATAGGAAAAAGTGAAGCCTTACTGGAGGATTGTCACCGACCTTCAAACACAAACGTCAAAGACTTGAAAACATGAAAATGATTCTAACTTCGTTTGTCGTTGTTTTTGAATCATCAAAATGTTATATAATAAAAACAAAAATTAGTTTTCAATTGTATTACTATAGTTTTATAATTTAATTATATTCTTATCTTACATCGTAGACGACATCGATAAATAATATTTCAACTAGCAATATTGAAAAACATAACTAATTTATAAATAACCCATACGCCATGATAATTCATCAGTACCGGATCGTCGCACGGTGCTTTTAGAGTACCGTAGTATTATAAGTCATTTTAGACGCAATTCCTTGTATGTAACATTGATCCAAGCATTTCTAAACCCGTAACATAATTCATAAACATTTAGGTACCGTATCATAATAATATTTTGATAATATGTAGATATTTTGCCCTTATTTTAAAAATGTTTGTGAACATTATAAGAAAACTTAATGAATAAGATCAACATTAAATTACAAGACCAAATCAAACAAACTCTAACTTACTAGTCAAACAGTCATGTTGATCTAAGTTATGGAAACTCATTCTGTAACTATCAATACAATAAGTTCGATCATATATCCAAATAATTTGTTTATTGTTGACATAATTCACGTTTATACCAAGGTGGTTTTATATTACCCTACTGAAGGTATCGTTCAATAGTATTGCTGCGGCCCTCTAATTTTGTTAGGTTAGCAATATAAGTGGAATTAATTTCGTACTCTACATTAATAAACGAAAAACGAACGATTCAGCGATGGGAATTGAACCATTTAATTTATCGAATATAAAAACTTATTTTCAAAGAGTCGACGATATTAAATTAGTTTTGTCGTTGTCTTACTTCAATTTAATAAAATACGTAGATAAGTATTAAGATTATGAAACTGTATGGCATTTCTGACATAGTTTAAAAACTCATTTGAATCTTTAGTCGTCTTCAAAAGATTCGTTTCGTTTTAAATTACTGTTCAAAGAACGCTAAGTCCTAAATTACTATGTTACTCCCCTTCACATTGCCTATCTTTTCATCAACCGCTTTTTCATCAACAAATGCTTTGTTGCAATAACTCCAGTACAACAGACTCTAACCTCCTTGTTTTGAATAATTTAAAGGTCGATGAAGTGTTTTGTGACGTCGTGAGTTTTCCGGTGACGGAGTGAGTTTTCCGTTTTGCTTGTTTTTTTGAGATAATGGCAGCACCATGGGGTGTATAATATGTTTATGCAGGGATGTCTTCTAAGCCATCTACAACATATTGTAGACGAACGGCTTGATATACAAGGATGAAACAAAACATTTCCCCTCAATATCATACCCAAGGACTAACGAACATTTTTTTAACCTTTCTAAAATACAGGGTTTTCAAAAACTGAGTGTCATGGGTTCGAATCTCAGAATTTTTAAACGAAAATATATTATACTATATATAACTTTAAAGCGCTAAGCAAGACGAACAATATAGTGGAAACAGAACTCACTTATCTTTATAATTTACATAATGGCGGCCATTTTTGTCATAAATATTGGTATATACGGAATGCCCTATATCTTGAGAACCAATGGTTTTTGTTCTGTCGAAAATTCTTAATCCTTGTAAACTCTTAATTCCATATACAACATGCCAACATTAAAAAACATTTAAAACATTTTATTTTCTAAATGTTGGTGGCACTAAAAATCAACATATGTCAAATAAGATATAATTTTAAAGGTTTTGCAGCAACCAACAATTTTCAATTTATACTCTCCTTCTCTCTTTGGTAATTTTGTAGTAATAAACAAAAACTCCATTCTCCCTTATAACACCCACGTCAAATGGGCAAATGCAGTACTCAAGGCATTTAAATTTGCTTCCATTAACATTGAGTATAAATATATATTCATATAAATACATATATTGTTCACCCATAGGGGTTATTATTATTATATTAATAGATGAAAAACCTGAGAACCCTTTTTGCATAATTTTAATTACTTGCTTCGACACGTGTTTCGACTTTAAAGTCATTTCCACAGTGTACTCTAACCTTAATTTAATGTCGTTTGACTTTTTTTAATAAACAATTATAGCTACTGAAGTGAAGTAACTTCATCATGTGAAGTTATAGTAACTTTTTCATGTGATATTTCCTTTCATTTCGGTGGAACGTTTTCTTTATTATTGACATTACTTTATCGAAAAGTATATTATTTGTCTTAACTTGCGTGGTATTTTTTTAATATCAAAAAAGGTTATTTTCATCATACTGTCCCGAAAACAGCCGTTTTTAGTTCTCTAAATCGTACGCAAAATGATCGTTTTTAGATCTCTTCGAATAGGAGTACTGAAAAAACATTTGGTGAATTTTGCCGTACTCTAATGTCAAAATTTGTTTATGTTACGTTTGAAAGGTTGAATGATTTCTTATCTTGTGTTTGTAAGCAACTAACAGATGTGTAAATGACGATGACTATTTTTGATAACCTCAAAATCATGTAGTCTATTTTTTAACGATTAAATAGTTATTTATACATAATGATGAAAATAGTTGTTCATCACACGGAGCAAAAGTGTCTCCTTGTACTCGATCGCATTTCCAAGCTCGGCTGCTCCTCGCCTGTAAATTACGATCTCGTACCAAAAAGAGCCCCTTTCGCTCCTAGTGACGAAAACTACTATATCAACAATTTGTTTCCCGTGAAACTTGTTTTTACTAATCAGTGATGGCAAATGTCCGTAAAAATCAAAATAAAAATACCGAATGGTACTTTTACAATCAGGAGGCCCTAAAACGATAAGTCAAAATGTTTTCAGGTTTAAGTCTTATTCCAATATGAGAAATTCGTTAAAACGGTCAATTTTTTTATCATAAACACTCGTCATACGAAATAAATTAATCAAACACACACATTACGTCAACCGCAACTGGTGCAATAATATGTTTGCAAAATAGACCAACCGCAGATTTCCGGTGGACCCAGTAACAGCGGCGTAATAACGACATCAGCTGTTCCCGTCCAATAAGCGGATCGCTCAAACCTCATGCTAGACCGACAATGTGTTGTTGGGAGCCAGAATAATTGATGTAGAATTAAGTGTTCACAAACGTATAACGAGGCAAATAAAATTAATTTTTTTACGATTGATTAAATAAACTAAATTATTTAATTAAATATACCGTATGTCCCATCCCCAACCCCTTACGTTTTGTTTTAGGGAATAAACCATTTATATTTGGGGAATGTCTATATGGTGGCAGGATTGTTATTATTGTAGCATAGGAAGGAAGGTTTTGCCGTTTAAACATGTAAAATGTAGTAACGTAACATCATTAAATTCCTTATTAAATACGTCTGCTTGTACAATAATTCGTTGCTTACTAATATAACCACTCCGTCTATAAACAATTCTAAGAACTTTAAAAATAAATAACTGTTTGATTGATAAAATATGTGCGAAGAATGGGTAGAACAGCTAGTTTTACTATAAAATTCAACAAGCCAAGTAAAACAGATTAATATTTTCAAAAACGAATTGCGGAATTAAAATCGGCATAAAATATAGTTTGAAATAATAGGTTGCAAAAAACATGATTTTCATCCTAGCGGATTGAAGATGGCGGCTGAAAATTTCAAATTTATCGAAATTAAGGAAATACGACTCGACATAGTTCCCTTTAGGCTTGATATAATACTTAAAAATATAATAATGACAGGACTAAACTTCAACGTAGTGCTATAAAAATAAAATCCTGCCGAATAAATAAAAATTTAGCTCGCCATAACATCGCATAAGACTTCAAATTTACGCCTTCCTTTATTTTTATCAATCCCTTAGTAATTTTTGATCAATTTTATTGATGAGGGGTTGCACTAAAATTTTGGCGAATTTCTCCTCTAGGGAAGAAGCTATTATCATAGGTCTCATGGTAAGACCTAAGCCCCAGACCATGACAACTTTTCGTTTTGCGGCCCCCAGAGGCAAAAAACAGCATTTGTTCGAATTTATATACAGGGTGTCCGGATATTATGGTGAAATATTGTAGGATATGATAGTACAGGTAAAAATTAGAAAAAACGTTTATGTAAACATAGGTCCTAAAATGCTTCGTTTTCCGTCTGCGTGTCTGTTTGTGATTCTTACATATTTAATTATAGCTCATGAACCTCTCAACGTATAAACTTCAAACTTGGTATGTAGATAACCACTATTAAGAACTATTTTTGTAAGAAGCGTCAAATTTTTAATTTATACCATTTCAAAATGGCGACTGTTTTTTTGTTTTCAAAGCTAAATATCCTAAAAACCGCAAACTTAAGAAAAATTATACACGAGACGAAAAACCTCCAAAGTTTAATCAAACTAACGGTGATATTAAGATTACGATAATCGGACTAACGGGGTAATTTTAATTTTTCTGAATTAAAACATAATTATTTAACATCTGTAATTTGCATGTTTTTACTCGGAAACGTTATTTCTCTGTTATTAGTAGTCCTATCATAATATCAGTGTTAATTGGATTAAATTTTGAAGATTTTTTGTCTCTTGTTTAATTTTTCTAAAAAATTGCGGTTTTTAAGATATTTAGCTTTGAAAACAAAAACAGTCACCATTTTGAAATGGTACAAAGTATAAATTTTATACTTCTTACAAAAATCGTTCTTAATAGAGGTTATCCATACACCAAGTTTGAAGTTTATACGTAAAGAGGTTCGTGAGATATGATTAAACATGTAAAAATCACAAACAGACACACAGATGGAAAACGAAGCATTTTAGGACCTATGTTTATATTACATTTTTTTCTTATCTTTTTTTTACCTCTACTATCATATACTAAAATATTTTATCGTAATTTCCGAACACTCTGTGTATATATATATATATATATATGTGTGTGTGTGTATGTGTTTGTGTGTGTGTGTTTGTTTGTGTAACGGTTCATCAATATTTGTGGGGTCTTGTGTGTGCATTTTACTGTATAGCGGGGCCATTAGAAATTGCGGGGCCTTACACACAGCCCCACAAGTTTCTGGTTTTTGTTTTTTAAATAAAAATCCTCTTTTTATGGCCGTAAAAGCCTAAAATGACGAGGTTAGGTTAGGTTAGGTGAGGTAAGGTTAGGTTTGGTTAGGTTAGGTTAGGTTAGATTAGTTTAGGTTATGTTTTTTTTTATGGCCCCACAATTTCGACTGGTCCCGCAGCCTGGTTAAATGCACACACATGGCCCCGCAATCAGGTATGATAACTGTGTTAAAAAGGGACCCCACAAATATGAGTGAACAAGTTTGTGTGTGTGTGTGTGTGTGTGTGTGTGTGTGTGTGTGTGTGTGTGTGTGTGTGTGTGTGTGTGTGTGTGTGTGTGTGTGTGTGTGTGTGTGTGTGTGTGCGCGCGTGCGTGCGTGCGTGTGTGTTTGTGTGTGCGTGTTTGTGTGTGTACCAGTTCATCAACATTTGTGGGGTCTTGTGTGTGCATTTTACTATATTGTGGGGCAATTTGAAATTGCGGGGCCTTACGCATGGCCCCAAAAGTTTCTAGTTTTTTATAAAAATACTCTTTTTACGGCCGTAAAAGCCTAAAATGGAGAGGTATGAGGTTAGGTTAGTTTAGGTTATGTTTTTTGTATGGCCCCACTATTTCGACTGGCCCCGCAGCCTGGTTAAATGCACACATGGCCCCGCAATCAGGTGTGAGAACTGTGTGAACACAAGACCCCACAAATATGAGTGAACAAGTTTGTGTGTGTGTGTGTGTGTGTCTTTAAGCACGATAACTCGCTTAAAAAAGGTCCAATCTGAATGAAATTTGGCACAGACATGTTAAGTTGTAATTATTTGGATGAATTCGTAAGCCAGCCTAATCGGGTCGCCGGAAGGGAGGGTAAAGGGGTGGTAAACCACCCTAAAATTATATAGTTTTTGTTTTTTACATATTAAAAAAATATATTAATATTCTTGTTTGGACTATTTAATTCAGCTTAAAAAAACAAATAAGATAATATTTTGAGTTGTTGCACTCAAAATAATGCCATTACAACTAACCTAACCTTGGTATAATATAGTCGTTTCCTCACTCCTAACAAATGAACCACGAACCAGTTAACTGCTGGGGCTCATTACGCCCATCCAGCGTACCGGAGGCTCAACCCTCCCGTCAGGTCTTCTGCGGGCTCGCGCGCCCATGCGGGGTGTCGGGGGCTCAACACGCCCGTCCGACGGTGTTGGGGGCTCAGCACGCCCGCCCGACGGTGCTGGGGGCTCAGCACGCCCGTCCGACGGTGCTGAGGGCTCAGCACGCCCATCCAGCGTACCGGAGGCTCAACCCTCCCGTCAGGTCTTCTGCGGGCTCGCACGCCCATGCGGGGTGTCGGGGGCTCAACACGCCCGTCCGACGGTGTTGGGGGCTCAGCACGCCCGTCCGACGGTGCTGGGGGCTCAGCACGCCCGTCCGACGGTGCTGAGGGCTCAGCACGCCCGTCCGACGGTACTGAGGGCTCAGCACGCCCGGCCAGCGTACCGGGGTTCAACTCTCCCGTCCGGTCTTCCGCGGGCTCAGCACTCCCATTTCGGGGGCTCAACACGCTCGTCCGACGGTGCTTGGGGTTCAACACGCCCATTGAATTCCCAGATTGAAGTCCCATCTAATTTATGATTGCCTTTCTTTCTTGGTGAAGAACAAAAATTTTTTCAAATCTGTAACACCACCCGTTACAACTTAAGACTCAACTCTAAATTAGTTGTACCTAAACATAATACAACTTTTTTTAAAGCACACCTTTTTTGCTTTAATAGTTTTTAACAGATTACCCTTTCAAAGAAGAAAGAAAGAAAGAGATGATAGAAAGAAAGAAAAACGTGCTTTATGGTATTTATACATATGAAATAACATTTCAGCCTGAGCACTTGGAAAACAATGGTCAATGACCGTCTGTTTGCGGTTGGCACTTTTTCAGTCCTCATTAAATAAGAAACATTTTAATTAATCCTCATTCTTCCTGATAAATAAAAGAACCTGCAAACAAAAACCAAACAGCCTAGCCTAAAAGTTTTATAGAGGAGGGAGAATTATCCTAGCACTTTACAAACTAAAAATTATATTTAAGAAATTAAAGGAAAAAGAAATTAAAAACCGAATAGTTTACATAACAACGTACAAAACAAAAAACATGTATTCTACATTCTATCAATTAAACATCTTTATTTTTAGACAATAGTTTCTTTCCTAATTCCCTTCCTCTATGAAAGTAACAAAAGATATAGAGGCTCTTGTCATGGAAACATCCTCAAATATTATTTTTAAAACTAAACACATTTTAACCATTCTGAAAGACGTACTTTTCTACAATTTGAATATTGCGACTAAAGAAATACATATATGTATTTCTTTGCCCATTCAAATTAAATAAGAGCTAGAAGTAACTATATTCAGCAAAAAGTTATAAGACTTTTTAATTTTTAAAGAATATCACAGTGTCAGAGAGTACATGTGTAGTATTACGCCTCAGTAAACGGTTTTTATTATTTTTGTTATTGTAATTTACTTTTGTTTTAATATGTTATGTAATGCCTATTTGTACATGCTAATGTACATAGCCCATGACTAAAGAAGATTCTTAACCTTATTCTTATGTACTAATGCAAAAATTAAATAACAGCTTATTGAGGTACTTGTGCAATGTCTTTTAAATGGTTAGGAAAAGGACAGCGAATTTCTAATGATTAAGATAGTAAATGATAATCCAAGGAGATAGATAAGCGTAAACTATTAATATTAACTTTTATTTTGTTTCAGCTTCAAAAACATTGTGACAGGAATAACACGGCAAATTTCTTGACGTTTAACAGGACTATTGGAGGGTGAACAATGTCATTCCAACAAGTACACACTGACGCTTACTTTTTAGAAATCTGCTGAATTCCGGTCATTTTTAACATTGAGAAAACGGAAAATACCGTTAAAAAGCCTTTACATTAGCGAACATTTACGTAGAAATGCAGTGTAGTACACGAAAAGCCACTCTTTTTCTATTGCTATTCATTTTAAGTTGAATGGAATAAATATCCAAACCTTTTGGCTATAGCAATGATGTCAAAAGCCATTGTTGCAAATTTGACCAATCGAAGGTAACCTTTCGTTTATAAATCATACAGGCTGATGAAGCTACATATCAACGTGATAAGGTTTACCTCTCTTAATTTATGACTTTCTCATACTCTAATAACAACGCCAAAATATTATAAACTTTTTCAAAATAGCATGGGATTCAAAAGGCGACAGTTTCTGATTTTTTCCTCACTCACGGATTGACAGACAACACACCAAAAAACCACTTTTTTGGGAGCAACTTCCGCAGAAGGGTTACACCATTCGCTATTAGTATGTCACTTTCATTTTCTTATATATTTTAATACTCTGCTCTTACAACTGTGCCGTGTTAAAAGATTTTCAACACGACACTCAGTCAAGCAGTTCGCCGCGGGCTTTAAACCGAGCGAAGGTCAACGAAGGAACGGTTCCAAGGGGGGGGAGAGAGAGAGAAGACTCCGGACCGACGAACACTACTGTTCATGTCTCAACTGGAGCGAGCGAAATCCAGTGTCTGGACGAAGACTGATTTGTCAGTCAATCACAGGACTGGACCGAAGATAGACAGTGAGGTTATTTCGTCGGCGAAAATGTTTTTTTCAAGAAGTTTCTATCTTGTTTATGTAGTTAGTGCTCACCTTATTTTCGTCGTCATGAACTAAATAACCATTACTGCTGGGTAAGTGAATTTCAATGATCTAGTTTAGATTTTGCTTGTAATTAAAGTAAAATTCACTTTTTAGCCACGACTAGGGTTGAGTTTAAAGGGTGATGAAATTGTGAAATCTTTGGATTCACATGGTTAAACTATTGAGAAAGGCTGTAATTCATTGTTTTATGTTTATTTGTGAGCATTGAAAGTAATTAATAGTTGAATCGTAAGTTGTAAAAGTCAGCGTACTTCTCAGCGTTGCTCGCTGCCTGTTATTTCATGAGTATAAGTTTGGGCAAATGTTGAATAAAAATGAGTGTTAAAGGGAAATGTATTTATTCATTGTGAATTTGTGAAAAGAAAGTAAAGTCAGTGTTTTTGGTCGATTTTGAGTATTAAAATGTTGTTTTAGTCAGTTTTGTCAGAGGACTTGGTCCTGAAAAATTCCCTGCACAAAACCTGAATATTCCCGCATTTTTCCCGATTGTCTGAGCACATGGCCCCATTGAGTACCTAATGTAATAATTAAATTGGTTTACTGTTAAATCTGATGTTAATGTGTAATAAGGAGTAAAATCAAACTATATTTGTGATTTTAGGTAAATTTTGTCATTTATTGATAATTATTTGTTTGTGAATCATATGTAGGAATTATTTAGGTTTGGTTAGGAAAAATTCAGGTTAGGCCTACGCCAAACTGACTCAAGAGAAATTGTCGAGCACTGCCTAGCACTTCTGCTGGCCTATAGGCTGCTTTATGGCTAATTTGCACTGGAAATTGTCACCAGGGCTCCCGGAACTGACCCAAATCCAACATGACACCGAGATGTGACTACGACATCCTAGTTTGCTGACATGACACCGCTCCTCCTGGCGTTGGGCTACGATGCTGATCGGCTGACCTGTAGACCTGAATTTCAACTGACCGGTGGCAGTGGGCATTCAACCCTGGGACCTCTGCGCTTCACTCCGATTACACAGGTCATTTCCATCCTTTATTCAGCATGCAGCCGGAAATTCCAATTCAAACAACGGCCCATAAACTCAGTTCTATTCACAGTGACAATTTGAAACCTTCTTTTGAAATTAACTGCAGTTAAAATTTTATTAAATTTGGCTAGCCTAATTTTGTAATTACTTTTCACCGATGGACTTTATTCACCCAAACTCAGCAGCCAGTCAAAACATTTTTAAGCTTGGAAATTAATTAATTCGGCCGCAGTGCTTATGGACTTTGGTTCAGCGGATCAGCGATGCAAGAATGATTTACCGTAGGCCTAACCTATTTTCAGTGTTAATGTAGTATTTGTTGTGATTGAGGAATTTATGTAGGCTAACTATTTTGTGATTAGGTGTTACATTATGTAGGCTAAATATTTTTTTTAGGTTAGATTAGGTTGAGGTTAGTCCCGGGTCGGGGGATCGGTCCTCTTCCGCTCGGGGGGCTAGTTGCCGATTTCAGCACTCCCCTCGAGTGGGCTTGGCCTAGGCCCACGACCCGGGCTAACTTAAAGAATATTAAGTGTTTTAACTGTAATTGTTGTAAATGTTGAATTTAAATCAATTTATTATTTTAGACCTGACTTGTAATTTTTATATTGGGGCTGCTCTGTCAGGTGAAATCTAGTCTGGCATCCAATAGCTGTTTATTTTGAAGAAGCCCTTTCTATATTTTGGTCTTAAAAAAAAAATAAAATTTATTATACAGTCAAAATATTCATTAGGACTAATTAATTAATAATTATATGTGAAAGAATTAGGCGATTTGAATTTTGGATTTTAATGTTACTTGTCAATTTTTGTAACTTGTAATTTTGAATTTTTTGCCTCGATACTTAATTTTTTTTTATTACACTGTAGGCCTATGTTAATTTGTTGTAAGGTCTTAAATATGGGTATAACTTACTTTATTTGTCTGTTGAATTAATTTGAATTTTCGAAGAAACTTGTTGCATTTTTTTTATGATTCGCTCCGGCATTTGGCCAACTTTTGACCTTATCATATAAAGGTTTATCTTCCTACAAATATTAAAATGTTTATGCCTAATGAAGCTTTGTGATGTATTTGTGATATTTATATGAATTTTTGAAATGTTAATATCTTGTTATTTTGAAACTTGTGTATTATTTCTCGACATCCGAACTTTCACCAGTCAACTTGGAGTGACTTTGAACTTTACCTAGGCCTCTTAAAGGCACGTTACACAACCTTAAAGACCATGAAAGTGATAAAATTAAGTGTCAGAAATTTCATTTACTAACTAAAATATTGATTCAAAGTGAAGAGAAAATTACTTTTACCAATACCATCCCAATACATAAAACGTCATTAATGAAAATACACAGATCCAAAACTACAAAACCTTTATAAAATAAGTTTAAGGTTAGTCACATTGGAATTATGCTTATATTAATATATCTACTATTGAATTAAAACCATAATTAACTAAACTATAACTATCTAAACTATAACTGAAATATCAACCACCCATTTTCATCTCAACGTACTGACTATGCGGTTTGTGATCTAATTGATGTTCATCTTAAAACCCCTTAAAATGGTTAAGTAGGGTTTCAGGCAAATTTATTTTGTAATTTAGTAATGATTATCGCTCATTAGCTCCCCTCCAGACATTACAGGTTCCCACTGACTTCCCCTATTAGGTGTAAGCCTTCTGCGGAAGTATAACCCTTTTTTGGATTCAAGGGACATAAAAACTAATATTTCCGTTAATACTTCCTTTAATTAACTCAAATTAAAAAAATATATATGACGAGAACCAATTTACCGTGTACTATGTAAAGGAGGGAGAAAGTAACGAACAGCGATAAACCTTGATATGCAGCTTCATCAGGCTGAATAAGTTATCGAAGAGATATCCACATTGATGGTTATATTTGCAACAATACATGGCTTTTGATATCATTGCTATAGCCAAGAGGTTTAGGTATTTATTTCGCTCGAACACAGTGAGTCTCACAAACGAGGCGCCACTGAGTACGGGAATAATTGGAGCATTTGCCGGAAAATCACTTTCGATACGGGTTTAATAATGTTTATTTTTTGACTCGGACAGTTAGTTTTTTTAAGAAGGTAAAAAATACATAAAAGAAGAAATTGGTGTAGAAAATGAACTGTTCTTATAAAGTATTTTAAAGAAAAAACACATATTAACAATTTTAATAGCTTACATTCTATTTTGAAAATAAAAGATATTTTTGTCATTGAAAATTGCGTTTTATTCAAGACATCAAGAAATAAGCAAGCTAGGAAATTTTTAATAGTACCTGGCGGCCCTTTTCTGAAAAAGACACAAAGCAATTTGTCGACACGTCATATGAATCTTCTAATGGACCAACCAGTGTTCATTAACGCTTCGTTGTCAGTGGCTGCACGCGGTGGCGAAGGCGATCAAGCGCAGTAAAATCTATAAATATTTGTGGGTGCGCGGCGGGAAGATCTTCACCCGGAAGGAAGACGGCTCTCTTGTTATAAACATCACGTGCCAGGCTGACCTGAGGAGAAGGCTGTAAATAGCTAGTTAAATGTGAAATTGTAGGATTTTGTTTTGGTTTGTTTTAAACACCAATTTAAAGCAGAATTTACACTATATTTTTGTCCAAATAAAAGCACAGGTACACTGGAATAGTCAAATAAAAGCATGATATGTTTTATTATATTAAATTATTTTGTTTCTAAAATTTTAAACAGTCTTTCTTTTGATGTTAAATCTAAAGCATGTTCAAGTGTGTAATTTGGTAGTTATTTATTTTTATTTTTAGTATGCAACATAATAAATGCAACATATATAAATTAAATTAAATTTGGAAAGGTCTATCAATTTTTAATACACAAGTATTAGATTTTAAATAATTCATCAAAATATTCGTAGTTTGAGGAAAAAAACTTTGACGCTTTTTCGGTAGGCTTATCAGCTAGGAATGATTTTCCTGAAATCATACTATTAAAGTGAAACATGGATCAGCAGTGCAGAATCTTCTTTATACAAATTTCCTAAGTATTAAAGGTTTTTAGTGTAATGATTTATATTATGTAATGATTTGAAAAGCACACCTTTTTTTCTGCCATAAAACTTTTCAATAGATTACCCACTCACATTAAATCAGAGCTAGAAGTAACCACATTCAGGAGTAAGTTAAAAGACTTTTTAATTACTAAGGAATTTTGCAGCGTTAGAGAATACATGTCTGATATTGCTCCTTAGTTCAGGTATTTTATATTTTTTGCATTTATTGTATTAATTTATTTGTTTTAATATGCTATGCTGGAGCGCACTGCGCGAGGACGTGGACAGCGACTCCTGGGGACAGGGGTACAAGCTGGTCATGAGGAAACTCGCGCAGGGACCCGGGTGCGTGCCGATGGAGGCTGAGAAGATGCGGACCATCATGGACGGACTATTCCTGGATCACCGGGTCAGAGACGACACCCCTCTGCGGGTAATCGCCGAAGAGGTCCCACTGTTCACGCGTCAAGAGCTGGAGAGAGCGGTCAGCTCCACGAAGAACAAGAAGGCCCCGGGCCCGGACAACGTACCGTCAGAGGTGCTGAAACTGGTGGCGAAATGCCGCCCTCAGCTCCTTCTGGACATGTACAACGTCTGCTTGAAAGCGGGAGTGTTCGCATCCCGCTGGAAACTGTCCAAGCTCGTCCTTCTGAGCAAAAAACGGGGCCCACCGGACGTTCCATCGTCGTACCGCCCGCCCTCTGTGCATTCTGGACACGGCGGGAAAACTGATGGAGAGGTTGTTGAAACCGAGAATCGGAGAGGCTGTGCGAGCGGCAGGGGACCTCTCGGCCCGACAACACGGGTTCAGAGAGGGCCACTCGACACTCAGTGCCATCTCGGAGGTCGTAGCTTCGGTGACACGAGCGGATCAGGCGTGCCACGCGGCTCGTCCGATCGTGCTGCTGGTCACGCTTGACGTCAAGAACGCATTCAACTCGGCACGGTGGTGCGACATTCTGGTCGCACTGGAAAGAAAATTCAGGTTACCTGGGTACCTCCTCGCCAAGGTGAGAGATTACCTAAGGGACCGGCGGCTGATGTACGAGACGGACCGGGGTTTCGGAACCAGGGCCGTCACCTCTGGGGCCGCCCAGGGATCGGTGCTGGGGCCGGATCTCTGGAATGTCTAGTATGACAGCTTGCTCCGCACTGAGGTGCCACACGGAACGTTCCTCGTGGGATACGCCGACGACGTGGCGGCGGTCATCACCGAACGAAACGCGGAGTTGGCCCAATTGAGGCTGAATCAGGTCATGCGCCTGGTGGAAGGCTGGATGCGCGATCACGGCCTTCAGCTGGCTCTCTCCAAAACGGAGATAGTCATGCTGACGAGGAGGCGGATACCCACGATCATTCCGATGCGGGTGGGTACCGAAGTGATCGAGACGCAGAGGACGGCAAGGTACCTGGGGGTGGTGCTGGACAACAAGCTCACCTACTGGGACCACATCAGAAGCGTGTGCGACAAGGCGGCCGAAGTGACGTCCTGCCTCGGAAGACTGATGGCCAACATCGGAGGACCGAGTCAGGGGAAACGGAGGCTGTTGCTGTCGACGGCACAGGCCATCATGCTCTACGGAGGGGATATCTAGGCAGATGCGACGAGGGTGAAGAAATACCGGACTCGCATGCTGGCGGTGCAGAGACGCGGCGCGCTCAGGGTCGCGTCCTCGTACCGCACGGTCTCGCAGGCGGCGGTGCTGGTCATTGCGGGAGTTATCCCAATCGACCTGCTGGCGCAAGATAAGAAGACCATCTGGGAGCGTGCTCCCGAGATGGATCGGGAAGAGGCTGCCGAGCTGGCCCTTGGCCAAACAATGGCCGCCTGGCAGCGTCGATGGGACGAAGACGCGACCGGAAGGTGGACTTGGCGACTCATCAGGAACCTGGAGCCGTGGATTTGCCGCGACCACGGGGAGGTGAACTTTTACCTCACCCAGTTCCTGATAGGTCATGGTTACTTCCGTCTGTACCTCCACCGAATGGGCAAGGTCGACTCGCCCAGGTGCAAGTACTGCGGACACGACGGAGACGACGTGCATCACACTTTCTTCGTGTGCTGTCGCTTTGACGAAGAACGGACTGCCCTCGCCGACTCGGTCGGCGCTCATCTGACCCCAGAAAACATCGTGGGGAAGATGCTGCAAGGCAGTGTCAGTTGGAATGCAGTGGCTGACTTTGTCATGTCCGTCCTGCGCCAGAAGAGGACAGACGGGTGTCTCGAGTGACCCCAGAACCGAGGACAGCAGAAGAACAGTTGAACACCAACTGAGGAGTCCCGAAAGGGACAGCAGCGCGGAGTCCTGAAAGGGACAGAGGCCACGCATTGCGATGTCGCAATGAGCAGACGCTCGGGTCGATCGCAGTGATGTGGTGACAGCACGCGAGGGTTTTTTTTTAGCAGGTATGCCCAAGGAGACAACTGTACGCTCCTAGCCGCCTCGAGCCTCGAGGCGGGGCCTGTGACACTGATGCTGTCTGTCAGAGGCTGGAGACCCCTGCTCGTCGCTTTGCTCTCTTGGGCGAGCGGCGTAGAGGGCCCGCATTTCGGTGCGGGTAAGGGCTATTTTTAACCTCCCTTCCAGCGTGGATAAAAAATATTATATGTAGTTTAATGACGATTTGTCAGTGCTATTGTACATAGTCCATGACAATAAAAGATTCTTATTCTTATTCTTACAGAGCTAGAGGTGTGGCAGGATTTATTTAATATTCAATGGAAATTATACAACATAATCCTATTTTATTTAACTCGGCTGATATAATGCATGTAACTATTAAATATCAATATATCAACTATGATTTATTTGTAATTTACAGATTTTATTCGTTTCCGAAGGAATCCTTTATAGGCCAGTAAAATTAGATCAAAAATTTGTCATGCTTGGACAAAATTCCCGGAAAGCTGGAAATCGTCTTAATCTTTTCGTTTTACATCCAAGTATATGAATTTGAAGTTTGTCCTAATTTTTCCTAGTGTGCTTTCGACCTGGGACCACAAAAATATCAGAGTTTTGGGCCATTTTTTATTCTTTTGCAAATAAGTAAAAAACCGTTTATTCTACATAAGACGTTTAAATACAAGAATTGTAGAGGACAAAGTTTTGCATTTATTGAGTACCTTCTGATAAAGATACTTTGAATAGTAATTGATTTATGGTAAGTTAAATAAAGGGTTTTGGCGAATTTCTCTTTTAAGGAAAGAGCTATTACTGTAGGTCTCATGGTAATCTCTAAGCCCGAGACCATGATAATTTTTAGTTTTGAGGCCCTCAGAAGCCAAAAACCCCATACGTTCAAATCTATATAAATATATATGTATCAATATATATATGTATATAAATATATATACTTATGTATTTGTTTCCTCGATAACCCTCGCAAAAATGGTCCGATCTTAATAAAATTTGGTATGGACGTGTAAAGTAGTAATTATTCACTTATAATTGAAAACCAGCCCGATCGGACCATTGGAAAGAGGGGTGAGGGGGGGGGGGTAAACCCAAAAAAATGGGGTTTATTGAATTTTCCATGTAGAAAAATTAAAATATTATAATTTTGGTTTATTCAGTTGAATTCAGCTCGAAAAAACAAATAATTTAGTATCATTAATCATTGTTCTATGTCCATTGGCTACCGAGATACTGAGAGTGGTAAACACAGTACGTTGTCCCAGCAATGTTAACCTTATGGGAAATAAATACAATTTTATATCTCACTTATTTCTGAACATATCTTAATAAAATTTGGTATGTGGCTTCATCTCGTTAAGATCAACTTATTTGTGGTTCAAAATTCAAAAATTTATATATTCTTGATGCAGCAAACCCGCATACTCATCTTCCCAATGTTAACCTTATGGGAAATCAATAAAATTGAAAAACTTCCTTATCTCCCAATATATCTTAATAAAACTAGTTATGTGGCTTTATCTAGTTAAGGTTGACTTCATTACTGTAAAAAATCCCCAAGAACATAGATTCCTGAGGCAGAAAACCTGCCCACTCATCTCCCCAATGTTGACCATATGGAAAAAAATAAATGTGTGTAGGTTGCTTATTTCTCATCGTATCTCGTTGACACTTGGTATGTTGCTTAGTAAAATAGACCTTAACTAGATGTTGCACAAACAGAGTTTTATAAAAATATTAAGAAATAAGCTATCTGGACAATTTTATTGATTTCCCTTAAGGTTAACATTGGGGAGGTGAGTACACAGGTTTGCTGCCTCAAGAATATATAAATATGTGGATTTTATGCTATAATTAAGTAGATCTTAACTAGATAAAGCCACATACCAAATTGTATTAAGATATGATCCGAAATAAGTGAGATATACAATTTTATTTATTTCCCATAAGGTTAACATTGCTGGGACAACGTACTGTGTTTACCACTCTCAGTATCTTGGTAACCAATGGACATAGAACAATGATTCAAAATACTAAATTATTTGTTTTTTCGAGGTGAATTCTACTGTATAAACCAAAATTAGAATATTTTAATTTTTCTACATGAAAAATTCAAAAAACCCAATTTTTTGGGGATTCCCCCCCTTACCCCCCTTCCAATGGTCCGATCGGGCTGGTTTTCAATTATAAGTGAATAATTACTACTTTACACGTCCATGCCAAATTTTATTAAGATCGGACCATTTTTGCGAGGGTTATCGAGGAAACAAATACATAAGTATATATATTTATATACATATATATTGATACATATATATTTATATAGATTTGAACGTATGGGGTTTTTGGCTTCTGAGGGCCTCAAAACTAAAAATTATCATGGTCTCGGGCTTAGAGATTACCATGAGACCTACAGTAATAGCTCTTTCCTTAAAAGAGAAATTCGCCAAAACCCTTTATTTAACTTACCATAAATTAATTACTATTCAAAGTATCTTTATCAGAAGGTACTCAATAAATGCAGAATTTTGTCCTCTACAATTCTTGTATTTAAACTTCTTATGTAGAATAAACGGTTTTTTACTTATTTGCAAAAGAATAAAAAATGGCCCAAAACTCTGATATTTTTGTGGTCCCAGGTCGAAAGCACATTAGGAAAAATGGAACAAACTTCAAATTCATGTACTTTGATGTAAAACGAAAAGATTAAGACGATTTCCAGCTTTCCGGGAATTTTGTCCAGGCTCAATCTTATTTTTACTGGCCTATTACCAATTAATTAAAAAATTATTTTAGAAACCAGTTAAGTTTAAAATCAATGATAAAGTATTTATAGTTGGTGATATTAACATAAACATAATTGAATACTCTTTATTAAATGATGAGTATTCATTTCTTATGAGAGCTAATGAATTCGAATGTTTCAACAGACGAACCAACTGACAGAGACACAAACTTGTATTGATCATGTCTTTATAAGAGTTGCCAATAAGAGTAGTATTACATTTCAAACCAGAGAATAACATTTAGAGACAACCGACCACATTTTGGTGCGTTTATCAGTTGTATGTAATGGTCAAGCAAGGTCATGCCGGCGACCCACCGGCGATATAGTCCCGAGCGACCTACCGGCTTATCGCGTTGATTAAAACTCAATTGCCTTCTTGATAATGCCGACTGGTCCCTTGTCTTCCGACATCAAAATGGTTCACTGGCCTACGATTATTTCTTTTGAGTCTTTTATGAATATGGTATCGAAAAGTAAAGTTGAAAAGTAAAGTTGGTAAAAAGTAAAAACTGAACCTTCAAAACCTTTATTTTTTAGTTTTGAATTTTCCCTCTCAAGAATTTGATTGTCTACAAAATTTTAAAATATTTTTTTAATCAAAGGGGCTGATATTGGAATTTAATGAAACCTCTTACCAAAAAAACTAGGAAGTTTCTGATCAAAACTAAGTACTTCTGATCTTACACTTTCTTCACTAAAAGTTTTATTTTTATGGCACCAAGAATGTTCAATTGAATACAGAATTATATAAAAATTCTTTAAATTTGAGGATTGTTTTCAAAAGAATTGCAGAAATGTTTATTTTTATAAACAAACATCACTTTTCATACTGATGTACAGGTTAAAAATTGTTTCAATATAATTTTATTGACAAACTAGACCTTTTATTCAATTATTAAGTATACAGTAAAAAATCTTGTTTTTTATTTTATTTCTTTTCAATGAGCAGGAATAGAAATTGTTAGTTATTTACTTTAATTACAGTTATCGCCTAAGAGATATTTTATTTGTAAATCAGTTCAAGTACAATGGAGCCTCCAATCATGCTAGGCCTTGGAGGTCCTAAATTAAAAAAAACTAATTATATTTTTTATTGATTAAGTTTCAAGGCATTACATCTAGTTCTTCGATAAAGATGGATCTTTTTATATTTGTAATATTAAAGTTTTCTGGTCAGGAATGTGCATTTTATGCTATTAATATGAAATGTTTTAAATATTTTTCTAATTTTTGGATAAGAAGGTCATGTCTTGGCTAATCAATTCCTTTATTTTCGAAATATAACTTATACTGTACTATGTGAATCATGTACTGTAAATGGTAAAATAAACTTCTCTTTCTTATTTCTATAATGCTAGATAGTGACAATTAACCACCATTAGTCATTGTTGAGTTATTTCCACTTCATTTTCCCCAATATACATCTAGGACCCGCCATTTTGAAATTAGGTGAGTTATTTCAAATATGAAGCTAGTGTTGAGACCCATTATTTCAAACAAACATTTTACGCAAAATAGAGGTCGCAACTGGTTTTAGCGAATATCCTTAAAGGAATAAGCTATTACGGTAGTACTCATGGTAAGACCTAAATCCGAGACCATGTTAACTTTTCATTTTGGGGTCCCCAGAAGAAAAAAACACCATTCGTTCGAATTTATATATATATAGCTTTCTATTATTATCAAATAGGTCAATAACCACAAGGTAATGACAATTAACCACTCTCAGTCGCGCTTGAGTTATTTTTACTCTATTCCCATGACTATAAATTTTTTTGCCGTATCTTGGATCTCTCATTTTGAAATGAGATAGGTTATTTCAAATATGAAAATAGTATTGTGACCCATCATTTCAAACTAACTCTCAAGCTCAATTCAGTTCCACTAAAAACTGAACAACTCATTATATTCCACTAACATATATATATGCTTTACATACACATATATAAATAAATAAATATATATATATATATACGTTTCACAAGTATATATATATATATATATATATATATGTGTCTGTTAACACAACGATAGCGACCAAAAATATGGTCCGATCATAATGAAATTTGGTACAGACGTGTAAAGTGGTATTCACTCGGACGAGTTCGTGAACTAGCCCGATTAGACCACCGGAAGGGGGGGGGGGGTTAAGGGGGATAAACCCCCCCAAAAATGGGTTTTTGAGTTTTTTCACGTAGAAAAATAAAATATATCGAATTTTTGTTGGCACCATTGAATTCAGCTAAAAAAAATAGTAGTTTGAATCACTGCTCTATGTCCATTGGTTACCGAGATATTGAAAGTGGTAATCACAGTACGTTGTCCCAATATTAATCTTATGGGAAATAAGTAAAATTCTATATATCGCTTATTTCTCAACATACCTTGATAAAACTTCTAGTCCAGATCTACTAAATATTAAATTAAAACCAACCAGTTTAATCATACCTGTAGCAGCAAACCTGCATACTCATTCCCCATGTTTTTCTTTTGGAGCTTACAAAAACATGTCAAATCTCGCTAAGTTGGATTAAAATATGTTGTTTTACATTTGTAATTCGCTGAGTATGCAGGTCTGCTGCAACGGAAGAGTTAAGTATGGTGTTATGATTGCTAGATAATTACATTTTTCTAATAAAATCTAAAAATATAAAATTAGGAACTTTAATTAATAATTGTTAGTGGAACTGAATTGAGCTTGAGAGTTAGTTTGAAATGATGGGTCACAATACTATTTTCATATTTGAAATAACCTATCTCATTTCAAAATGAGAGATCCAAGATGACGGCAAAAAAATTATAGTCATGGGAATAGAGTAAAAATAACTTAAGCGCGACTGGGAGTGGTTAATAGTCATTACCTTGTGGTTATTGACCTATTTGATAAATGTGTAATGTTTTAATTGGTTGAAAAGAAATTAATAAAAATTCATAATATCTGGTAAAACCAGGATATAAAAAACAGATTGTGGGAGTAAAATCGGTGAAAACTTATAGTTTGAAATGATGGGTCGCAACACCACTCTTACTTTTGAAAAAAAAACATACTGTAAATACATTTTGGATCCAATATAGCAGATCCAACGTGGCATTCGAAATTAAATACCCACTCAAATGAAGTATAACTTACCCAATACCGTTTGGGGATGGTGAAGGATTGGTATTTGGAAAATATATAAAAAAAGTTAGGAGGTGACTATTGCGGGATATCCGGTGTATTCAAACAGGGTATCAGGGTATTAAAAGTACAATCGTTATTTACACTGGTTTCAGCGAATTCCCCCATAGGGAAGGAGGTTTTGTTACTGTATGTTTTATAGTAAAACCTAAGCATAGTACATACACGTATTTTTATTATGAGAAAAAAAGGAAAACTGTACATTGTGAAGGATTTATTATTTTTCTCTTTATTTCGACATATGGAATTTTTTTTGTACGTTTAACAGTAATGGTGAGATATGATACCGCGCGACTTTACAACCTGCAACAATTAGCGCGGGAACAAAATATGACTTATTTGATTTTGTTATTATGACTAATTTAATTTTTAAACTAAAATCAAAACACCATAGACCAAGGTAGAGACTACAAATTTCTCACAAAACCATATTATTTCCTTCTTTGATGCAACGAAAATTCAAAGAGTAATCAGCCCCTGAATTTATATGACCTACTTCACCTAATTTATAATCTTGTAATAAACATTGCATGATTTGATCAGATGAATCTTTTTTCATGGTATAGATTTTTGAATGGTAACCATGGGCACGAATGTAAATGGAAAACGACTCTGGATCAGCCTCTGAAATCTTATTTTGAACAGTGAAAGTGAAAATAGTATTTAAGCGAATTTTCTCTAAAAGGATGAAGCTATTACCATAGGTCTCATGGAAAGACCGAAAGCCCAGGACCATCATTACTTTTTGTTTTGGAGCACCCTGAACTGAAAACACCATTGTCATGGACTTGTAAAGTAGTTATCATTCGGACGAAAACCAGCCCGATTGGACCATCGTAGGGGGATTGAGAAGGATAAACCCCCCTAATTTGTTGTGCATTTCACATAGAAAAATAAAAATAATTGTTGTTCGTACCACTGAATTTAGGAAAGCAAATTAGTATTTTAAATATTTGCTCTTTTTACATTGGTTGCCGAGAAATTAAAAGGAGTAAACACAAAATCTTGCACCGATGTTATCCTGAAAAGGTAAATAAGTAAAATTCTTATATCGATAATAATAAGTAAAATGTTATATCGACCGTCGAAATGCCTTTAGCCTCCACACTATGACCTTACACATTGTCAGGTGATCTGTGTTTTTACTTTGGACTAATTTTTATTCAGTAATGTGAGTTATTTATTTATTCTCTTTCAAGACCTTTTATATAAGAGTATCAGATTTTTATGAAGTAGACTTTACATTTATTTATTACTTTAACTATTAATACGAATAATTACGTCATCAGTCTCAATATCTTAAATAAATCATTTTCAAAATTATTTAAACCTTAAGAATGAAGATTTCGTTCGACTTTAATTAAAGATTTATTGGGGCAAAGCAGATGGCGATGGTGGGGTTTCCTCTTGTCAGTTACAACCGCGCTTAGGCGCAATCATTAGGAATCAAACAACGCTCTCCTCAAGAGCATAGCAACCGCTTTTATAAATACAGACATGATGTATTCAAGTTCATTAACATAGCAAGTTTGGAAGTTGAACACCCAACGGTTATACAGGGTGTTCAAAAAATGTGGGGCAATAATTTACATAGTGATTCCTTGGGTCAAATAGGCAAAAAAGGTTTATATAAACATAGGCCCTGAAGTGCTTCGTTTTCCGTCTGTGTGTCTGTTTATGATTGTTATACATTTAATCATATATCATGAACCACTTAATATATAAACTTCAAACTTGGTATATGGATAACCACTATTAAGATCTATGTTTGTAAGAAGTATCAAATTTCTACTTTGTACCATTTCAAAATGGCGTCTATTTTTGTTTTGTTTTTAAAGCTAAATATCTTAAAACCGTAAATTTTAGAAAAATTATAACAAGAGACGAAAAATTTGCAAAATTTAATCCAATTAATGCTGATATTAAGACTATGAGAATTGGACTATTAATAACGGAGAAGTTTTAACTTTTCTGCATAAAAACATGGTTTTTAGAACATTCTGTCTGAAAATTGCAAGTTTTTATTCGGAAAATATAAAATTTCTCCATTATTAGCTGTCCGACTTTTATAATCTTAATATAATTGTAGATTATATTAAATTTCTCAACTTTTTTGCCTTTCATATACTTTTTCTAAAATATACGGTTTTTAAGATATTTAGCTTTGAAAACAAAAAAAACAGTCGCCATTTTGAAATGGTACGAAATAGAAATTCGATACTTATTACGAAAATAGTTCTTAATAGTGGTTATCCATATACCAGGTTTGAAGTTTATACGTTAAGTGGTTCGTGAGATATGATTAAATATGTAAAAATCATAAACAGACACACAGACGGAAAACGGAGCACTTTATGTGTGTAAAAACTTATTTGCTTATTTTTACCCAAGGAATCACTACGTAAATTATCGCCCCACATTTTTTGAACACCCTTTATATAGCTGTTAATCAATTTATGGACCATACTTTTAACTTTTACAATTTTCCTTCTTAGCGAATTTCCCCTATAGGGAAGAAGAACAAGGACGGAGGTGGGACTTTACCGTAGGTCTCATGGTAGGACCTAAGCCCGGGACTATCATACCTTTTCGTTTGAAGGCCCCAGAGGCAAAAAACACCATTCATTCGTATTTATATATGTAAATGTCTAACTGTCTGTTAACACGATAGCGGCCGTAAATATAGTCCGATCTTAATGAAATTTGTCATAGACTTTTAAAGTGGTAAAAACTCGGACGAGATAGTAATCCATCCCGATCGGACCACCGGAAGGGAGGTAAGGGAGGATATAACCCAATTTTGGTTAGCACCAATGATTTCAGCTAAAAAAACCAACAATTTAGTATCTTGAATCATTGTTCTATGTCAATAGATTACCGTGATATTGAAAGTGGTAAACACAGTACGTTGTCCTAATTTTCACCTTATGGGAATTAAGTAAAATTCTATATCTCGCTTATTTCTCAACATATTTTAATAAAACTTGATTTGTGGCTTCATCTAGATGAGATCTAATGCATTTTAATCTAAAATCCCCGATTATTTGCGGCAGCAAGCCTGCATACTCATTCCCCATGTTATCCTTAAGGGAAACAAACAAAATTCTATATCTTCCTCATTCCTTACATACCCTAATGAATCTTCGTATATAAAATAAAATGAAATGAAATGAAAAAATCGTTTATTTCCAGTAATATTAACAAAAAAACAAATCTTCCATAAATTCAAATTACAATTCAATAGTTGGTAATAAAAAAATATATATATAACTAAATGGAATGATAAGCTAAATTTTAATTACAAAAACATTGTCCATGAAAGATATTTATAACCAGGGAAATAAGCCTTCATGGGCAGGTTGCCTGTGCGAAGGCTTAGCCGATATTACAATCAGCGTAGGTTATTTATTGTGAGGAAAAAATTTACTTTTATTTTTTTAATGCGGAAAAGAGTGTTAAAAAAAAACTAGACTTGTTAAAAATAATAACAAATAATTTAGAGAATAAAACAACGGAGCATGGGAGTGGCAGAGAGGGGAAGATGGCAAGAGGCAGTGTAAAAAGGTAGTCAAATGTGAGATTCGGTCAGATCAGGTCCTAGTGTGTGCAAGTAGGGTCAGGTCTGCCTGTACTGGGGAGTGATAAGAAGTTCAGAATCTGTTATTCCCAGTTCAACGAGCCAATCAGTTACATGCTTTTTAAATGACTTCACAGAAGGAGAATTAAAAATTAAGTTATTTGAATAGGTTGTTAAGTTCTGGTACAAAACTGATGAAATGTAAGAGGAGTTGGTGGTAGAGTAAGATTTAGTTAAGTGAATGGCTGTTATTCCTACATTTTGTGAATAGCGTGTGTTATGAGTGTGTTATGCTAGTAAATAAGGAGTTAAAATTCTTGTAAATATGAATCATCAAGGTCTTAATAAACAATTGTCTAACGGTAAGCAGTGATAACTCATGGAATAGTACGGCTGTGGGGTAACAATGAGGTTTCTTAAAACAAATTTGTATTATTAATTTTTGAATGAAAAAAAGGGGCTCTAAAATTGTTGGAAACAATCCACCCTATACGATTATGCCAAATGAAAGTAAGGATTGCACATAAGCGTAGTTTGCCAATTTGATTTCATTGAATGGTAATACTTCCCACAGTTGTCTGAAGGCATAAATACATTTTCTCAATTTAGAGATTAAAAATTGAGCATGATCCATCCATTTCATTCTATTATCAAAAACAACACCTAAATATTTATAAGAAGTTACCTTTTGGATAGATTCACAAAGGCAGTTTCTATTTTGGTAGTCTCCACAAGAATGAATGATAAGGTCCTGCAAAATATAATCAGAATTAGATCTCAATGATATAGGCATAAATATAGTTTTAGACTAATGAATTAATTAATAGGTTACAGACCTTTTTCGTCGTCAATCCATAGTTTTGTTATACATGATGAATAAATTAGTTTTAGAGACATTCAAGGAAAGAACATTTTGATCAAACCATTTTTTTAGCACCATAAGATCTTTGGCAGCATTACAACGTACGTCCTCCCAATTAGCACCATTTTGCAATATGAGAGTGTCGTCTGCAAACAAGAAAGGTTTTCCATTCAGAGCTAGCTTAGAAATGTTATTTATGTAAATAAGGAAAAGAATCGGACCAAGAGTGCTTCCCTGAATAACTCCGTAATCTATAGGCCTAATATCACTTGATATGCCGTTAATAACAACACACTGCCTTCTATCAGTTAAAAACTACGGAACCATGAAAGAGCTACACCACGAATTCCAATATTTTCAAGTTTAGCCAATAATTTACATCCATCAACTGAATCGAATGCTTTTTTAAGGTCCAAAAAAATTAACATAAAACGCTTATTGCACGAAATATTATAATCGACATCTTTTCTGATGTCAAACAGAGCATCAGATATATTTTTATTTTGTACAAATCCATATTGATTGCTACTTAAAATTCCATTTAGTTGTACATAAGAAACTAATTGATCTTTTACTACTCGTTCCAAAACCTTAGAAAAGTCACTCAGCATAGATATGGGGCGGAAGTTGTTCACATTTGAAAAGTCGTTTGATTTATACAAGGGAAATACTTTAGATAATTTAAAAATATTGGGGAATACACCGGAAGTCAAACTAAGATTAATCAAGTGAAGGAGTGGATATAAAAATATATTTAGATGCTGTTTGAGAAATTCGGCAGAAATTTCATCAATACCGGGGGCAGACCCTCCCCTGAGTGAGGTCACGTGTCGTATGACGTCATGTTCAGTGAGAGTGTGAAACGTGAATTCCGTAGAAAGTCTGTAATAACGTCGTTCAGTACTGGGGCCGCACTCGAGTCAATATTACTAGCTAAATTTTGTCCAACTTGAGCAAAAAAATCATTTAAGTTATTAGCAACTTGTTTTACTGTTTCGTTATTTATGTTGGAGATATCAGGTAAATATCTTCTTATCGGAAATGCCTCATGTTCTTTTACCCTACCGGCCAATTCATTTACAACTCGCCAAAACACCTTAGGATTTTTACCACTCTCGTAAATTTTTGTTCTGTAACAAGTACGTTTTTTATTTTTAAGGACCTACTAAGGTTTTGCCTAGATCTTAGCACACATAAGTCTTAAATTCTCATTGAATGGTTGTTTTTTCACTTGTTTACTCAGCTTATCTCTGTCCCGAATACTCCGAATCAAATCCAGTATTACCCACGGCTTTATTTTTTTGAATCTTGCACAATTTTTTTAATATTTTTTAGCATTATGGGTCGAGGTTTTAATAAAAACGTTAAAGTTATCTGCAGATTCGTTAGTCTCAAAACAATTTAGATATAAATATAAACAATTTAGATATAATATGGCTTTTTCTAGTTAAGATTTAGTAAATATTGAATTAAAACCATCCAGTTTTAACATACCTATTGCAGTAAGCCTGCATGTTCATTCCTTATGGTTATATACCTTATAGACATTTCAAAAACATGTTATATCTCGCTATGTTAGATGGAAATACATATTTTTCTGCATTCGAAATTCTCTGAGTTTGCAGGTCTGCTGAAACAGGGGTAATTTAACAAATACTTTGATTTTGACTTTGGCTCTATATTTTTATTAGAAAATGTAGCTTAACAATGAAAAAATCTTACATAAGAAGAATATGGTTCCGAACTTCAAATTGACGAACTATTTAAATATTCACTTTGAAGTACCTCTGCATGCAAGTGCCGTCATTTGTCAAGAAGAACATATACTTAGACTTTGTGGCAGATTATATAAATGTTTGAAATTCCATATATATTATTCTTTGTGCTATTACGGTTTAGTAATTGCAGATCCGATAATGACATTCACTAGTTTTAAAACTGAAAATTTCGTTGAAACCCTTGCATTTACTTGCATATTTGGAATGTTTATTCAATTACATACTTTTATTAACTATACACAGAAAATTGTAAACAAAAAGTACACACTCACCACATCAACTGAATCACATTATATAAATCATAAAATGCATTCGTTAAGTCACAACATTATACACTGAGAATATTGACAGGACATTCATGATATAGCTCATGGCTATTTTCACGCACACCGCTGTAACATCACCAGAAAGAGATATTATGACACAATGCGTGCAGTATATTTAGCCTCGACACTCGAGACTGAGCGATATCCAACATCCAACGCACCGCGACGTCGACTGCCACCTTCCCGCCCACCTCCAGTTTCGCGTCGTTTGACTTCACTGCATGATCCCTACGTTTTAAGCACCAACCTTAAGTCTCGTGACGTGTAAACTCACTGCACGACCCCTTCGTTTTAGGCACCATCTCCGGACTCGTGTCGTGTAAATCACTGCATAATCCCATTCGTTTTAGGCACCACCTCTAGCCTCGTGTCGAGTAACTTCACTGCACGATCCCCTTCGTTTCAAGCACCACTTCCAGTCTTGTGTCGTGTAACTTTACTACATGATTCCCTTCGTTTTAGGTACTACCTCCAGTCTCGTGTCGTGTAACTTCACTGCATAATCCCCTTCGTTTTGGCCACCATCTCCAGATATATGACAACATGTGTGTCGTACATCTAACCGCTGCACTCGTGGGTCAGTGACATCCAACGCGTCTCATCGACGCCGACTGTCACTCCCCACCCATCACAGCCTCTCATCGTTTGAAGTCGCCGCATGATCACATTCGATGTTACCTGTTGTAAGCAGCACCACCAGCGATGTGATAAAAAATACTATACAGTAGGTAATAAAATGAATAGTGTGCCTAATTTGCGTGGCAAATAAGTCGAGGTGTTTCAAGTACAATACATTTCTTTTATACAGATTGATCCTATACAGAAAAAATACATTTGATATGTTTGTTTTATTATTTCCAATAAGGGAAAAGCTTTTCGCAGCTGCTATGCAAATAATACCGCTTTCGGCTCTTACCGGCATCCAAAAACCTATTGATGTTCTATTTAAAGGCTTTTTTTTGCGTGGGGTAATTAGATACGAAAGCCATGTCTGGTGGGATGTTTCACGTATGAGACACCAGTTATTAACTTTGAAAATTTGATTATTTTTAATTAAGTTAGATTTTGAGTCTTAAAGAATTTTCTATGCCAAATTTAACATCCTCCTTATGTATAAGGACCCACCAATTCCTAAAGCAAAAATTAAGTAAAATATGTTTTCACTTGCCACCAAATCTAGGGTTGCTTTTGGTTTCAAGGTTAAACATATCCATTACTACAGTTAATCCTACACTTGATTTTGTAATGTAACTAACAAGAATTCCTTGCAAGTTGTTTTCATGGATGAGAATAACTGGATGAGTTAATTCTAAAAAACAAGGTAATTCGTATAAAACATTTTATTAAAAATAGGGTACTGTAACGGCTCTTTTTAAAAACCGTACATGCAATCTAATAGTCAATGTATCTTTCAAACTATATAATCCTATTGTATAATAAAACCTTTGAGCCGAAATAAGATTAACTGTAAAACCTAAAACCGCTGTGGTACAGACTAAACCGTGGTATATTCCGGTGACCACGGAAATATCATGCTGCATATAAAGTCAAATGCACTCTCACAAGGTGGTGGAGATAACGAAACTTTGGCGTGTTCTGGCCGTGATGTGACGTTTCCAAGTTCGATCTCCGTGAATCGCTATAAAACATGCGGTTCAAGCCTCAGCCTTACTAGTAGAACACCCTTAAGAGAGTTCCTGTTTTTCAACCAAAATATATCTTATTTTGTTACCAAAACAACAATATACAACTTATAAATCCAAACTGCATCAGTGTGTTATTGTTTCCACAGCGCAGCATTTGGACCTTTCCATGACCTTAGTCAGGAGGTTGAAGTGATAGATGTTACTCAACATTTTCTTTAGACTGAAAGACCAAATGTTTTTATTTCAATCTATTCAGTCTAGCCTTTTACGCATTGCGTTAAGGGACTGATTAATAACTCTAACAATTACAAATGCTTTCGTCGTGGTATTGAGAGGTAAGTACGATACATATACCACCACCACCGTGCAACGGTGCAATCGCTTTGACTCAAGTTGACAAAAAAAAGGCACAACTTCCTCTCAATAATGCAAGAGAAAAAACACTTCCTGAAAACGAACTCCTAAGTTTCGGTGTTTGCTAAAACTGGGTCATAGTTTTAAAAAAGATTAATTATATTTAGAAATGTAAATTATAACCTAGGGGGTTAATGCTGAGGTATGTGCAATACCCGTGTCTTTATACTAGATTATGAAAAACAGTCATCTTAAAAACAGAAAATAATAATAAACTGAGGTGTTTTTTATTTCTATTTGAAGCAGTTTTTGCGACTTCTCAAAAAAAAGTTGTAATGTACTAATTTTTATGATTTTTTCAAAATAAAACTAAACATTAATTTAAATATTATTCAAGTCTAAAAATTTAGGTTTGTTTAATGATTCTTGTTGTACAGTTTTGTTTCCATAAACCATAAGATTTAATCATTCGTGGTCATTAAGTCATATAAACATCGAGGAAAATAACTTGCCAATTATTTTTACTTCAAGAATGATCTAAATAAGACTGTAGGTCTCGAAACAAACAAATTACTGTAATTGCCAATGGATAGCTAAAATGCCACAAGTTGAGCTGAATTGAGGAAAGTGAGTTCGAAAAGAAAATTGGTGCGGTGAAAGTTAAGATTAACATTTAATTATGTTTGCCAACTTTGCAATCCGTCTCATTGTCATTTTAAATAAAAATTTATAAAGGATTGGGCCTAAGGTGTTTATAAAGGAGTTTTACTGAAAACTGTTTGGGCTTCATCTCATCCCTAATTTTACCACAAACTTATGACGAACCTCATATATAAATATATAATATTTATATATGAGGTTCGTCGTTAAATATTATATATTTATATATGAGGTTCGTCTATGAACTAAATAGTTCATACCTTTAACATAGGATAATTCATCTTTCATTCGATTTTCCTTTGTCCTCATAAAATCGTAATAAAAAAAATTCTTTTGAGTTTTCATAATTTGATTGAAGGTCCAAACTTAGATCTTATAAGTAACACTTTTACGTTTTAATGTAAAAGTAATGGTCAAAGTTAATGAATGGCCTTTTGTAGTGAACAAATTAAAGAAGGTGTTAAGACGTTAAAAACCTATCTAAAACTATATTTTAAAACTCAATGATATTTATTTATAGATTTGTGTGTAAGCTACATAAAACGCTATCAGACAGACGTTGTCATGCCTTTGACTACCAAAAATCACCTGTTCAACTAAACATGTCATTAACTTTTATGTAAACAACAATATATTTCTATAAGTTTACTATTGGAAAATCTTTGGGCCTCTGGGGAGGAAATTAATTGATTTCGGACGAAATGGATGGCTTAAAAACCTCATCCTTGAAAGTCTTCATATACGAAGGTCTTCATATATTTATATAATTTCAAGGCAAACTGTCCACCGGTATTCAAACACATAAACTTAAAAAATATACATACATACAAAAAAAATTCTCTTTTATAAATATAGGAAGGGTAACAAAATACAAAACGTAAGGGCTCTGCAAACATGGTCCATCTTGTAGTATAATAGTGCACGAGCGTGAGTTTATTACACGTTTGGGTAAAGATTGCAGCTTAAATATTTGATTTCAACCTTCAATGAAGTATTAATAATATTAATGTACCAGGTGTTCGAAAGATCCTGGGAGAGCTATGGAATTTTGTTAATATTATTATAATTGAATAACTTTAAGAGGAATTATCAGGGAATTCGCATAACCAATGAGGTCTTAATTAGGTATGGGGAGTGAAGGTCAATTTGTTATGTTATGATATAGATTTTTTAGTTTCATATCACTGTAGTTTTTGTTTTAGAGTAGGATAATTACTCAGAAAAATGAGAACGAACAACGTTAATCATATTTATTTATCTAATGGAGTTGATACAGTGACAAGATTTGCGATGCATTTTGTTTGGCATCACAGACTGGGTTAGCGCTAACAGCAACATTTGGAATGTCGAGGTAAAACATTAGTATAACACTGTTTCTGAGCTATCACGTTTCTCGTCCTGAAACGTAATTAACTAATCACTTTCCCTAGCATATCTCTTATATCATGTTGCTATTAGTATTATGAACAATTTAAACCAAAAAATATGACAGAAAAATTCAATTTGTCTCTTAAAACAATAGACAAGTAATGAATATTCCTTTTTAGCGAATTTCCCCTATAGGGAAGAAGCTATTACCGTGGGTCTCATGGTAAGACCTAAGCGCGAGACCATGATAACTTTTCGTTTTGGGGCCACCAGAAGCAAGAAACACCATTCGTTCGAATTTTTATATATCTATCTATCTATCCATCTATCTATCTATCTATATATATATATATATATATATATATATATATGTGTGTGTTGTGTGTGTGTGTGTGTGTGTGTGTGTGTGTGTGTGTGTGTGTGTGTGTGTGTGTGTGTGTGTGTGTGTCTGTCAGCACGATAGCGGCCGTAAATATGGTCCGATCTTAATGAAATTTGGTACAGGCATGTAAAGTGGTAATCAAACGGACGAGTTCGAAAACCAGCCCGATCTGATCCCCGGACGGGGGGGTAAAGGCGGATAAACCCCCCAAAAATGGGGTTTTTGAGTTTTCCACATAGAAAAATAAAAATAATCAAGTTTTGGCCAGCACCGTTGAATTCTGCTTGAAAAAACAAACAATTTAATATTTAGAATCATTGCTCTATGTCCATTGGTTACTGAGATATTGAAAGTGGTAAACACAGTACGTTGTCCCCATGTTAACCTTATGGGGAATAAGTAAAATTATATATCTCGCTTATTACTCAACATATCTTAATAAAACTTGGTTTCCGGCTTCATCTAGATGAGATCTAATGTATTTTAGTCGAAACCCCCCGAAATTTCCATTTTTGTGGTAGCAAACCTGCATACTCATTCCCCATGTTATCCTTATGGGAAATAAAATAAATGCTATATATTCCTTATTTTTTGTCATATCTTGATAAAACTTGGTATTTGGTTTCTCCGAGTTCAGATCTAAAACACTGAATTAAAACCACCCAGTTTTAACGGACCTGTTGCAGCAAACCTGCACACTCAATTTCCATGTTATTCTTGTGGAGCTTACAAAAACATGTTAAATCTCACTATGTTGGATTGAAATATGTTCTTTTGCATTTGAAATTCGCTGAGTATGCAGGTCTGCTGCAACGGGGGGTATATTTACATACACACATGTATATATATATATGACTATAAATATATATATGCTTTTATACATAGACATATATATCTTTGTGTTTGTTAGCTTCACTAATCTCGTAAAAATAGTTCAGTCGTAATGAGAATTGGCACAAACGTGTAAAGTAGAATTTATTTAGACGAGTTTGAAAACCAGTCCCTAATAAAACTTGTTATGTGGTTTCGTCTAGTTAAGTGTTTCAGACAAAGCCTCTCATCATGTAAAATCAACATAGTATGTCCATAAATAAGCATTATAACATATTCTCCGTAAGAATAACATGGGAAGTAAGCGTACAGTTATTTGACAAGGAAATGTAAACGAAGAAGGTTTTAGAGTATGATCCAGAATATCTCAACTATTTTAAGAATCAACGAGAGTTATCTTTGAGAAATAAACAAGCAAGGTCTACAATTTTATGCTTTTGCAATAAGGTTTATATTGGGGAGATGAGATTGGGAAGGAGGTTTGCTATATAAATTTGTGGATTTCACACCATAATCAAGTAGATCTTAACTAGATGAAGCTACACACCAAGTTGTATTAAGATATGCTGAGAAATAACGAGATATACAATTTCATTTATTCTCCATAACAAAAGGAAAACTTTCTGTGTATACCACTCTCAGTATCTCGGTAAACAATGGACATTTTTTTAACAATATTTTCCTGCATAACGAAGCAAAGAGTCTCCTATTAACTAGTAACTACGACTCTCTATCCCCTCCGAGCCAACATTGCTTACAGCTCTAGAAGGAAGGTCCGAAATACCCCATTTTTCTTGACCATTTCCAAAGTTTCCGCTGCCGCTCCTAGTTTTGTATGAATTAGACTTATCACTGCAACACATAGTCAAGACAACCTGTTTCTTAATACTACATTTTAGATATTTATTGTTTTGCATTTAGCCTAGCTTATTCCGACTAGATGCAGCGTTAAAATTCTCATTCCAGACACCTGCAGAGGTTCTCATCACTTTACAATCTGATTATCAGTTACCTCATTACAGAAAACACCCTGAATTATTCATGCAATGCTAACCCTTAGTCACTTTCGACCTAGTTTTGCTTGTATTTGCAATTTTAAACTGCAGTCTACAATACAAAGCACCAACATCACAATCATTAGCAAAGCTTTGGTCCTGATGTGCTAAAACATATGTAGGGTCTGCGACATCTGGGCAGAGACGACTAAGCAGAAGTCGCCCATTGACGATCACGACATGTACGCCACACTCGTAGCCGGGCTCTGCTGAGCCACACAGCGCTCAGTTAGCTGTGTGCTGTCCAGCCATCAGTGGTGGAGTATGCCGCCCCCGCACAGGGTCATAGTGAACTGCTGCCTTAGAGATCGAGTCACAACAAATCTAGACTTCAATGGGAGCCTCCATTTTTCCTAGACACATCTTTACAGTTATTGAGACAGGGAAACACAAACCGTTTCTATTAAATGTCAACTCTCTTAGAATACTATCGAACTCAACCCTACTCTGCAACTTTAGTAATTAATTGTGTTATGGTGCCACAAATAACAAAAAGTTATATTTGATGTGATTAAGTTTCAAAGTTTAGCAGCTCAAAATGAGCATTAAGGTGGGCATCTCCTAACAATAGACTTTTTATCAAACATTTTTGCATAATATCTGTAGCAGCAAACATCCAAAATAACGTCCGAAGATGTTTTGGTGTGGATATATTTGTTATGGTTATTTATGGTTGTACACAGAGTACAAAAATTACGAAAATGGATAAAAAACCGGCTAAAAATAATTAAAAAACTTTGCCATTAGTTAATACGTTTGTCAGTTGTTAAGACGCCATCCAAATCAACGATAAAGTCCAAAAACTACCTTTTTGCGAGCATTACAAACATGTAGCCCTCACTGTGGAGGACGCATTGAGGGTATTTAGATACAGTACAATATTACCATTTTGTGCATTGCATAGGCGAATTCATGTAGATGTATCAGTTGCAGTTGTTAATTAATTCATACGCTTACCAATATTTCCTCGATGGAGTTCCTTCCCACAGACAGCTCCAACTGTGGGAAATCCCTAAAAATCCTGGAAAATATTTATTTAAAGGTGCATAAATAGTAATCTATGACTCAAATAGTGCTTAATTTCAAAGTGAGTCGTTTTTTGATATGGTAATGGCGGCGAATTAATTTAAAATGAAATGAAAGATCATTTTACAAAGTAAGATATTTAGTTTGAATTTTCAATACACTATACTCCTCATCTCCACAACATAATGGTGTTCCCGAGCGAATGAATCGCACAATATTGGACAGGGCTCGAAGCATGATATTTTGTACATTTTTAGGTAAGACTTTTTGTGTGCATGCAGTTAAAACTGCGGTTTACTTTATTAGCAGAAGTCCAACATCAGCTTCGGACGGTGTGATATCGGGTACGTTCAAACTCGCCAACATTTTTGGGACTGTTTCTAATATACAAACTCGCCAACTTTTAATTAGGTGCAAAAACTAGGGTCAGGAATCCGGCCGGCCATATTCAAACTCGCCAACTTTTGACGCGGGCAGGTACCTCTTCCCCTCCCCCGGCTTGGTGACAATTGTTTGCCGGGACCCCTGCGTACAGGCCTCCGCTACTGCACCTGCATTCAAGTCTATATTCCTTAATAACTACGCTTAACATTGCTACTTAAGAACTACTGTATAATAAAAAAGTAACAATAGGCCTGCTTGTTTTTTGTTTAGAGATTCTGTAAATTGAATATAGGAGAATAACTTTTTTATTTAATGATGTATCTCTTTGTATGGAAAAATGTAATTAGACGTAGGCACTACATTCATCCAAGGGAAAAATGAGAAAATAAATAAAATCCGCTAATCACATTGCTAGATTTGATTTGTATATTTATCAGATCATTGTAGCAATGTATGAGTGGATACGGAGTCTTAGCGTAAAACGACAAGTGAAGATTACTGCTGCAAAATCAACAAAAATCGACGACTAGTCACCTAACAGTTTCATCGACGTCTTAACATGTGATAATTCATAGTAAAGTACCCGGTGGACCGAGCCTTGCTCGGTGTTATTTCATGTTTACCAGTTCATCCAGTTACTATAAAATATTTCACTATCATAAAATTAATAAATAGAAACCTTTTTTATTGCTCCATGCTTCATCCCACCTGCTGTATTTCCCTTGATGGCTGTAGATTCCAAACAGCTGTTATGATTACTTCATTTGTTTATATTTTCCTTGTTTATTTTCGTTGCTATCACGGCAACCCATAAGGCCAATGTTAAAATTTTACAACTTTAAAATTCGATTTATTACGTTATTAGATTTTCTCTGGCCAAGTAAGCTGCATAAAAGACGTTTTTGAGTCATAAATTACTTATATCCAGACTATGAAGGAAATTCTCGGAGCCGTTTTTGAGATAAATATGCAAGCATACAAGCAAGCACGATAACATTACTCATATAAGAGTATAGGATAATAAGCTGTACCGTATTTATTATTCTCTTATTTAAACGTTTATTACCATGAACGTTTTAATAACGTACATTACCATGAACGTAAAACCAACATGTTCCAAATGCTTAGTATTTATTTAATTATAACTGATTTGACTAACATTTTTATTTGAAATGCTCGAACTACAGGTAATTTCAATGCTATAGAATACAGTAGTTCTTAAGCAGCAATGTTAAGCGTAGTTATTAAGGAATATAGACTTGAATGCAGGTGCAGTAGCGGAGGCCTGTACGCAGGGGTCCCGGCAAACAATTGTCACCAAGCCGGGGGAGGGGAAGAGGTACCTGCCCGCGGTCAAAAGTTGGCGAGTTTGAATATGGCCGGCTGGATTCCTTACCTTATAATTAAAAGTTGGCGAGTTTGAACATTAGGAACAGTCCCAAAAATGTTGGCGAGTTTGTATGCAGCCGTGATATCAGCAGGGTTATAGTATGGGGAAAAACCAAATCTTTACAAACTTAAAGTACTTAAAGTCACTGATCAACTTAAATCGGTGGTGTTGCAAATCTACATGTATTGAATCAACTTATCAAAGGAAAGTTTGATCAACGATCAATAGAGTGCCTATTCATTGGCCTTTGTGTAAATGGCCACAAACTTTGTTATCCAATGGAAAAAAATAATCTCAGGTAGGGTTGTCATATTTGACAAATCGTAATTTGAAATTAAGAATGAAGTCAAAAGTGCTGTCCATGACCAATATTTATAAGACGAATCCCAAATTGAAGTCGAAGAAGATCGGCAACTGATAAAGTGATCGGCAATGAAAAAGAGAAAATACCAATGTTGAAGATACTTCGCGTTGGAGGCGGAGTACCAGGAATCCTACCAAACCAAGATTACCCATTTGGAAGATTATGTAACTCAGGGTTTAAATGGTGAAGCATATACGTTGAAGAAGCAGCGGAAACATTTGGTGAAATAACAGGCAGAGAAGATAAAGGATGTTGTTATGAAGAAGTGGAGGATGAAATGGATTCACTGTGAAATGTTTGAAAGTCTAGAACCTTTGATGGTGTATAAGTTTCAATATATTACATACGAACATGGGGAATACGAACATTATGAAGAAACATTTTATTTTGAGGACAAAGTAAAGAATTCACAAAAATTATATAAAAAAACTTTAATAATTTTTTTATCTCTAAGGGATTTTACTAAATAAATGATACATTGAAAACAATGGTAGGATTGAAATATTGGAATAAGCGCGTTATAAAAAGAACGCCGCTGACCAACTGATCTTTTATACTAATCAATATGGTTGTCTGATAAAATATTGAATTTTCAACGGACGCTTTGAATCCCTGAACAGAACAAAAGTGGTATTACCGTTACAGGGGAATTGAGGTTTTGGAAAGAGGATTAGCTAACTGAATAACATTGAATTTTGTTTTAACAGCGAAAATGATTTATTTTGATATACTAATCATAAATTGTATTATTTAGATGCATTTTACAACTTTTTACTCGTGGTAGGTTATACAAAATATATTATATTTCTTATTATTCAGACTTACAATAACATGAAGTGGTTTCTTGCATTTTTATCTAAAAGTAGCTGTCGTTATCTGCAGAAATAATACCCTACTAAACGAAATTAAGATTGAACAAATCATTTTACAGCAGCATAGAAAACGAGGCTGTTGGTAAAGTGTTTGCGTACAGAATTATTAAAAAGGAACTTATTAGCATCGAAAAATGGAAATTAGTGCATACAAATTATTACAAAGAGTTTAGTGTCAAGACTTATCTCGAATTGATTTACATACATTTACCCAGGCTAATCAAAGTAGAATAGTCCCCCCCTCCGGGCCCAGACAACACGAGCAACCTTTGCCCGCGAGATCACAGCGAACAAATAACTGGCAATGTAGGTATACCATGAATCAAATGAGACAATCCCTACGTAAGCGAGTTTTCAGATAAGATACCTGACTCGTAGAAAAAATCAGGGTTGGCAATCGGATTTAAATACTGCAGTGAGGTCGTCGCAAATCGAATCGCTCATGTGAGCCGAGCCCTTATTTCCATGAAATACAAATATATGCTTTGGCTTGCGTGAAATACGAGGGTCGTCCAGAAAGTACACGTTTTGTCCCCCCATCTAACCCATTGGTCCTATCTCCGTGACTGATAGTGTGGCCTAAACCTCCAATCCTGGTCTCAATCTGAGCCAAGTCTCGTTGCCTACCAACCACGGATTTCATTCTCACAGCGTTTCAAAATGGCAGCGTCTTTTGAATATCCCGCCAAATGTATTTTACTTAATAATGTTGCTTCTTTAAGTTCCTTACCACTTTCAAACAATTTACAGCTTAAAAATTCCCTTATCCTTGGAAAAAATATTCTCGTAAGGCCAGGTAAGGGTTCCACCAGGGATTGTCTGAAAATGTCTCACTTGAGGCGGCAAAATTCTGTGAAGTTGCTGCTGCTGCGTGGGGCGGGCGCCGGGTCGGCATGGATCAGCAACACACTAGCCTGCGATTGGATTTATCCAAATCGCATGTGTTGAATGACATGTGAAGTTATCAGGATCAATATTTTCTCCTCTACGAATAAATTCAACAGTGAATAAACGTTTTAGGCCGCAAAACACTATTGAAATCACCTCACTCGCATTTGGCGGGATTTCCAGTAGACACCGCCATTTTGAAACGCTGTGAGAATGAAATCCGTGGTCGGTCGGCAACGAGACTTGGCTCAGATTGAGACCAGCAGTGGAGTTTTAGGCCACACTATCAGTCACGAAGATAGGTCCAATGGGTTGGATGTAGGGACAAAACGTGCTTTACTTTCTGGACGACCCTCGTAATTCATACTGGAACTTGTAGATATTTGGGGGAGATTTGAATTTCCAATGTTTTCATTTATTTGTCTTCCAATGAATGTTTGGAGGTACTTATCGGTTAACGGGAGGCCACCCTTATACAGCGCGCTGCGGCGGTTATGTTAGGTTAGGTTATCATAAATATGTTAGTAAGACTTTCCTCGTTTCTTTACGAATCGAACGATACCAAATGAGTCATAATTTTGAGCCTGCCAAATCCCGTTGACAGCTGATGCGAGCGCTACGGTCAAGGACCTGACCTTGGCCTACTTGAAGGATATTTGGCGGACTAAAGTGTGACTTATCTAGTATCGTTCGATTCATAAAAAAACAAGGAAAGTCCTATTAATATATTTATGATAACCTAACCTAACATAACCGCCGCAGCGCGCTGTATAAGGGTGGCGGTTGGGTAAAGTCGCTAGCGGCGGCGGTGACGCGTTCAACTCAATTCTCACCATTATCGCTGCCTTCTGGGAGGCAGAAAACAACATCCAATTCGGTCAGTAGGTCAATTAAAGTATGTTCTTTCCAATTATGTAGATATTTTTGGTATCCGGTAAAAAATCTTTCTAAAAATTGTGGCCTCGGTATGATACCAAAATACCGAAACGGCGTCTTTCTCGGTTTTGGGCAAGTCTTATATTAGCATACGATCACTCATGTTCGGAGAATCAACGCACTACAAATATAAGATATGCTCTATGCGATTGTAGAATGAAATGACTGTAACTGGACGACTAAATCAATTAATTGCACGATATGATAAGCGGCGTAGTGCGCGGAGCTATGACCTTTGCCCGACCTTGACCTAGTAACAACAATACAGGCTGGTTTTTGAGGAATACCGATAAGCAATAATCAGTTTAAAAACATTATCTCTTGATTAAAAACACTAGAAAAAAATTTTCAACAATTTTAGATCGTTTAATGGGTGACCTCCCGTTAACCGATAAGTACCTGTTTGGAAACAGAATGTATCATACTATATTTCAAATTCAAATTTTCTGAACGACCTCTCTTGTCTATTGTTCAGTTACAAATCATGCAGCATGATGATGATATATATATATATATATATATATGTATATCATTCTTTACTGATATAGTAAGATTAAATAAATAACATTTCATTTTCAAGAGGCTTGACTAAATTTTAAAACTTAAGTCAGTGATGCTTTTATTCATTAGTAACATTATAGATGTATAGTTTAACATTACTTTCCTTTCTGTATTAACAGTAATTGATTTATAGCCTATTGATGATAAAATGCGGTCTTTCATTCCCACAACTTAAAAAGCAGAGCAAAATAAGCAAAATGATCTTTCATCATAAAGTTTTTTCCTCTAAAGCTCTAAAATCATCCAAATCTTTTTAATATAAAAAATTAATGAATTTATTTGATTAAAATCTTGAATAGATTTTTTATACCGCTACGAAAACGGCAGTTTTTACACACGTTTTTCGGGGCCAGAGAAGCTCTTTTTCTCGCTAGGGATAAAAAGGATCACCTGAAATCAAGGGCGTCAGCTGTTCGTTTTTTCCTGTAGCAAAACCAAGGGCAGTAGGGAAAAAGAGAGCAATAATATGAGGTTACCTATCTCACAGAAGGCTTGTGGAGCAAAAACTGGTGACGTCATTACCAAACCCTTTTCCGGTTTCACCCTAGCTCTATTAGCTTTTTGGGTAAAAATATAGCCTTTTCATCATACTGACACAGAAACATCTGTTTTCAGGACCTTTTCGTTGGCTCGAAAGTTACCCATTCCGGCCTAGGCCGGATAAAACGGAAGTAGACAATCAGCTGTTTTGCAGCAAGCCAACGTTTAATGCTTGAATATTGGTTACATTTTTAGAGAAAATATCGTGGCAGCACTGCATCCGTAGCAAATGTTTGTTCTGTTTGTTATAGGTTAGGTTTGAAGGATAGAGACACGTATGTTTATGCAAGGACTGCGTTATGATTGAAAGTATGTTTTTTCTGCGTAGTATGATGAAAAATATCGTTCGTTACACGGCCGGGAAGTTTTGCCGTACTCGCATGAAAATCCCGCATTTGATTTCGCTCGCGCGGGAACTATCATGCTCGTCCGGTAAAACAGTACTTCCCGGCCTAGTAACGTAATATACTGTAGCCGAGGTGTCAGTATGTTCCCTCTGATTAATCAAGATACATTTTTGTCCCAGGTGGAGGTAGATCACATCAATTGTTGGTAACTATCATTCTAACCTAATCACAAATGAATCAGACAATTAGCTGATAGATTTAAATAGCAAGGACAAGATAAAAGCCTCTTTCGGAGAAACCTTTTAAAAATGAATAAGCTGTATTTTTTAAAGTAGTTAGTGGGGTAAACTGAGCAGAATAGCGAAAAATATAGTTCATCACAGGGGACTAAAGTTGCTTTTACGTTACTTAGTCATTTTTCGACCTCGGCTCAAGAGCCGGATCAAAAACTTGACCTCGTACAAAAAGCGTAGTTTTAGTCCCAAGTAATGAAATATACTATTATTACATCGTTAGCACCTAAGTATTTTTTGGCTTTTACACCGTTCTAAATTTAATTTTGCTAGCTTTTTTGACGTGTCAGCTTAAATCATAACCCATGATTTCGTTTAGGGACGTACTTTCCAAAAAGGTACCTAAACCAATGCTAGTATTCCAAATCGGGGGAAAAAGTTTTTTACGAAAAAAAATTCAAGTAAAATGAGTTAAATATGATTAATAAACTAATTATATATTTTTTTACAAAGTGTTTAGTTTGTGGTATATTTATCGATAGATGGCTTCATCAAGTATAATAGAAAAGTGGAGCGCTACTTCATATATCCTCATTTATGTGCACATAATGTATCAGCGACATGGTAAACAGAAATGCTAATGCACCAATTGCCTCTGTCCACTTATTTGTATGCTTCACGTTTTAAATTTTACTTTGTGTGCTATTACTATTTTACTTTTTTTACGCTTCAGGAGACCTAAAACACAGAGAAGAAATAAGCAGAGTACGCATTCATATGGCAGTAGTGTTTCGGGTAACTGGTCGACACACAGGAAGTTAAACAATAGGAAGACAATAGACTTCCGGGTGCCCCCCTACCCCCGCGCCTTTCTACGGCACTATTCGACACATATTTAGCGAAACATTATATGCGTCCTCTCTCTTTTTTCTTCTCTGTGCCTAAAACAAAAACTTGTCATGGTATCGGGGTTTGGTCTTTTCATGAGACCTACGGTAATAGCTTATTCCTTCAAGGAAACTCGCTAAAAAAATCACATTTGGGACCTTCTTTCTTGAAGCGATTTAAATGACTAGATATGATAGTTCTAGTCATAAAAAAGTCCTCACTAAAATTTGTTTTGGCTCAAGTACTCATATATAAAATTTTGTATTAGAAAGGTTTAAATCGAATGAAAAAATTTCGTTTAGAGAATCTTGGCTCGACAGCATTGAATTGAAATGCATTTCCATAAACAATTGAATTCTGATATAATATTACAAGAACGAGCAGGAGAAAATCCCGATAACCAATAGTTCAACAACAATGCCAATGAAACAGCGGAGTCCACACAGTGCGCACTGGATTTCAGTTCGACACCTCTTAGGCAGTAGTTGTCTCTAAGCGGTTAACATTATTTTGCGAAGAGTAGACGTGTTGATAAAAGGAATGGATGTTGAATGTAGTTCTATAGTTCCATGAAGAGACCTATCCACAACAGCCGTTTTAATTTATATCAGTTTACACAACATTTAATTGTTTAACCTTCGGAACCTATTCTTCAAACTATATCCATTATATTGTAAGATTAAACCTTGTTTGCTTCCTTCCGTGTGGGACACCAGCACAGGAAAAACAAAGCAAGCCCATAATATGATGCTTCCAGTAATACAGGCGGACGGATGTTAGTTATGTAATGAATGGTAATGTAAACAAACAAGGTGGACTGAACCTTCTAGGCTATTGTTCTTGGTTGACTTTTTCTAGTTTGTAATATCTTTTAACACGTCTGTTTATCGGTTCAAAATGAAATAACGATAACAATGAAATAGAACTAAAGTGTTTCTATACAAAACATTTACGTTTTCAATAACAGTTGTAATAAAGGCTTATTACGAAAAAAAGATACAATATATCGAAAAGGAAAATATACTTAATCATCAACAAACACTTCGGGCCCAGATCGGAGGCAAAGAGACAACGAGAGAAGTTTTAAGTGCTCTTCAGGAGTTCTATGTTTTATGACCAGGATTCCCACAAGTCCACCTATTAAATATAAAACCTTCAATTTCTTTCATGAAATCAAGGTATGTTTTAATTTTTTAGTAGTGTCTTTAGGATACATTGATCATTACAATTACTGGACACATTTTAAAGGAAGTTATAATTTTGACCAAAAATAAAATATCCTACTTAAACATGCCTCCATCATAGCTAAAATACTACTCATTTTAGCCAAAGATTTACTTGAATAGTAAAATTTAAACCTCATCTTGGCTATCACTTTTTTAAATATTTATATATAGCCGATTACTAATGTTATGATTTTTTTATTATAAGATGAATTTAAAATACGTCAACACTACAAATACAGTAACACGTTAAGTTGCAAATACCAGTATGAGGTATAAATGCTTGAATCATTTGTTTTTAAGTTAAATGGTGAAACCTTAAAATTTGGTGCTTTGAGCCAAAATTTACAAAATACTTCCTAGGCACATAGTTCTAGCTCGCAGCGTTTGCTATGTGTCGGTCAGTTTTAAACCGCTTACCAACTTTAAAAAATTTCATTGTAGACAAGCGTGCCTCGACAGCATAGCTACCAACTTGGACTCTTGGGCCAACGAGGTGGCGGTGACCGCTTCTCTTGTCACTGAGCACTACGTGGTCTACCAACGCACGGACTATCAACGCATTTCAGTGACTATCAATGCAAACATTGCCTCGGTGAAAAGTTCTCCACGATTTTCTTGATGCACTTGGACTATAATAGAACCTATGGAAATGTTAAAGAAGAATTTCTTCTTGTACGTTATAAACCATACTCTGTCTTTCACCAATTGGACCGTACTTATAAAAGGCCTCCACCCTAAATGAGTAGTACAACTCTGAGTTATCTAAACTTAAGATGTACCTCTTAGTTGTAAGAGATAGATACAACTGCATTACATGCCAGCAAACAAAAGAGCGACTTCGATTCATGTGTAACTGAAATTAAATCATAAGGCCCAGACCGTCCGTAAGACTAATGTTAATTTTAGCATTGGGCTAATGGACGGTGTGGGCCTTTATGTTTTGGTTAGATTTTTATATTAAGACTATAGATACATTTAAGTCAAAAGTAGATGAAGCTAAGAAACCTGGTTCTTGATAAATACTAATAGGGGTCCGTCAAACTCTAAGATAGCCTTATACGAATTATTTCAAATGCTTTAACCCGTTTTTTAATTATGGCTTTTAGTTTTTATCATTACTAAGATATTAACAACATTAAAAACATAACATTACAATAACATCAAATACATAACATGAATTAATCTAGTTTGCAATGATGGGTCAAAATAGGCTACCACTTTTATATTTGAAAACAAAATTCAATATGGTGGATTCGAATAGGCGGCCAAAATTTATTATCCACTCAAAACACTTAACAATGTTTGGAGCTGGTGTGGGAATGGGACTGATATCAGAAAAATAGAAAAAAAAACAAATGAAGTTGGGTGGACTTTTATGTGACACCCGGCGTGTATATATAGATTTAAATTCAAGCAACATTCTCTAAGATTGTTTAGAATGAAGTTGGTTTCAATAAGTCTGTGTTCTGTGTGTCCGTGATCGTGATGAATCCACCTTTGGTGTTTTCTTTGGCTTCCGCAAGGCTTTCGATACGTAGCCTTCTGTTGAAAAAACTTTAAAGCATTGATAATCGAGGTGTGACATTTCAATGGGTTTCCTCTTACAGAACTTATCAAATTGCAGACAGGCTGTTGAAACATCATACAAATATGGAAATACACTCAAACGGTTTTCTATTGGTATGTATATTGCTAAGGAGAGTGTACCAGAAACCTCTATAATCGGGCCACTTTTGTTTATTCTGTTCTTACATGATTTGAAGAGTTGTGCTTATTTGCTGACGGCATGTCAATTAATTAATTGTCAACGACGATCGTTGTCGAAAAGACATGGAGGTGAAAACCTTTTTGAAGTCAAATCCTATAGCTCCATAGTTTTGAGGGAACGGTCTTTTTGTCAACGCCGAGAAAATTAAACTGCTAAATTTTTCTATCACATCAAAGCGCTCTGAAAATCATAGTATTCTGATTGATGATTCTGTAGTGCCTTCTGAAGACGTAGTGAAGTTTTTCGGGCATCCTGTAGACTGCAATGTGAATGTCTCCACCCTCATTCAAAATGTTTCTCGAAAGATTTCCACTTGGCTTGGTACTTGTTAGCGTTCTGTAGGCTGAAAACCTTAAAAGACGCATCAGTTCTTCTTTCAACGTACTATGCTTTAGTTTCCCCCTAATTTTTATATGTTGTCTCAATCTGGGAATCGGAGACATAAAAAAGAGATTTTTGTCCTCAAAAGATTCGTAACCATAATTTTTGTTGGCATTCGTCAAATGGAGTCTTGCAATCTGTATTATAACGACCTCAAAATTCTCAATTTTCCTTGTATTTTCATTTTTGAAACACTAATTTTTTTTATCAAAACCATAGCATTTTATAGCCCGGCTGCCTCACAGTTTAAATATTACCTAAGACATATATCCAAACTAAATTTTCCTCGCCATAGTACTTCCTTTTTCAAGCATAATACCTTTTATAACGCTATTACACCTTTCAGTGCCCTCCTTGATTTTTAAAGAAACTTAGATACTTAGATACTTTTTAAAGAAAACTCGAGGGTTTTTTTATAAAATATGTTCCTACTCTGTTAAAATGTTCCAATTGTTCCTCAGAGGGTAGTCAGTAGGCATGTATTGTCACTCGTGTTTTTTCATTTATTATTTTAGTTAATGACGAAGCTGTTAGTGCCATAAAACATGTTATTATGTTTTATGGCACTAAGGGGTGTTTCACTTTGATTCTGACTTGAAATTGAAATTCGTTCCCTTATGTCAGCTTGCTGCGTGAGTACTGGTACTCGTTAAGTAGTGTTAAGAATACACTTAACAACCCAGTTCTAACAGTAAACGTCTTACCTTAAACCCAGTTCTAAAAGTAATCAGATACAAAAACGGCTTGTGTGTAATTTAAATTTAGATCGCAAAATATCGAGTTAGTGGATAGGATAAATTAAAATAAAAAAAAAGAAAGTTACCATAGAAGTGACTTTAGCGAGGATGAATGTTGAAAACGTGTTAATTGCTCTCACGGTTCTATGTCATATCCACTGATCGACGATACATAGATTTGTTTTGTTCATGTGGGTCGCATATGCAATTATATTGTCATTAGATGGAACAAAACAAACACTATGTATCTTTTAGATGTTTTGTTTGTGTTATGTAATGTTGGAAATTCCTTCTCACATTTACAACTGAATTATTGGCATAGATTTATTTGAGCTATATTAAATTATTTAACGTTTAGCATAACTAAGTAATTAGTTGTTCTTATCATTGTGTAATTAAACAATAAGGCTTTAAAAGACCTTAGTTTAACGCCTAACGCATATTACAATCCTGGTAAAAAAGGAATATTTCAACCAATCTATGGAAATTTATCTATAGTGATATAAATGTACAGTATATAACACATAATATTTCATAATTAATACATTTTTTCCCAGGGATTTTCCAATTGATAAAAGCTTGGCATAGTTATTAAAATTAAACTTCTTAGTTATACTTCATTGAATATTTATTTTTATGCACAGCATTTGGATCGTTAACTATAACATATATTATGGATGATTACATTAGCAAAGTTGTGCATAAAGTTAAAACAAATAAAATAGTAGCAGGAAAATTAAATGTTACAGATGCTATTACATCCGCTGGTTATAAATATGCAATTCTCAATTTTTGTTATGTAAACACCAGAGTGTAAAGTACATAGTATTTCATATGTGCTTTAAATATTTTAATTCATTAATAATTAAACTATATAACATAATAATGGCCACGAGCGATAGTAAAAGAAACCGGAAAACACCTCAAAATCAAAGAAAGAGATTACATCAAGTACTTGAAACGGATGAAATGAGCCTTAAAGAAGTTGAATTAAGAATAAAAAGTCTACAGACTTATTGGGATCTATTTGAAAAAGCCCAACGCAGGGCCGCCACGCCCCCTCGTGACGGCCCCCTGGCAACGGTGACAGTTTGCCCAAGGCCCCCGGCTCCCAGGGGCCCCCGCTCCGCGGGAATTATATATATTGGTATAAATACCACAATAGGGCCTACCGCTACAGCGGGCAGTTGAAAATTTAAAAAACGCTCACATTTAACAAACAAATATGTTTAAAAAATAAAATATTTTTAAGAAGATTTAAAGTGAGCAGATCTTTCCGAGCTAGCCTTCAGTCAGTGGATTATACGGAGGAATAATTTGTTGAGTTTTGTTTTGACCGGCACCTCTATAACTGACTCGGTCCTTATCACTTAGCTCAGTGTTCCCTGCACATTCTTGACTCGCAGCGTCGCGTTGTGTCGGGTCCGTGTGTCGTCTGATTGTAGCTATTACTTTATACTACTTACGAAGTGGTTTTTTGCACGATTAAAGAATTGGGTTTGATTACAGTAAAACAAGTGTAGTAGTGAACAATGAATCAAGACTTTTTATCAGCATTGCAGAAGCTTTGCAAAAACCTAATCCAAAGTATCTAGACCGGGAGGATTAAGCCAAGAATTAAGAATATAAAATAAATTGATAGTAGTCTAGTAAAAATAGATGGAAGTGTGAACTCAGCTTTAAAGATCCTTAATCAAATATTTGATAAAGACTTCAACCTGGGTTTCCCCAAATTGTTGACTTTAAGACTAATGATTCTCATGATAGGTTTGCCTGTGTCCGTTGTCTCTGGGGAACGTGCCTTTAGTAAGATGGCCTTAAAATATAAGCTACTTTCCGCAATGGGCAAAAATAAGTTAAATCAATAATATTAAGTGTTGAGCATGATTATGTTAAATCCAGTGCTTGATTTGTAAAAATTTAGGTACCGGAACTTTAATTTGCTAGTTTGTACATAACCCCCCCTCCTTATCATTCTTCCGCTCAACAAAGTATTATTTGTCTATGTGAATAATTAGGTCGATTTAAAAAGTCAAATTTTATCTAACTCAAATTTTTGATAAGAAAATTGAAAAATAACAAAGGATTTTTTTACTAAAAAATCAATTCTCTACAGAAATGCTAGATTTTTATGGCAGTAGTGGCGAGGTGGCGTTTCTGGCCCAATCAAACTTTGACAGCCAGTCAATTTTTTGACAGCTACTTCCGGTCACGTGACCGGAAGTGACGTCATCAGCTGTGACGTAGCTGTGACGTGTTGGTGGTGGGTATTTAAAGTTTAAATGCCCTGCTGTGCTGGGTATTTAAATTTTAAATGGTTGGAAGTGTGTCAAGGTCGTTTGGGGATGTTTTTAAAAAAGATCTTGCATTTTCGGAAAATCCGAAAATGCAAGATAATTTTTGCTTCTTTTTACAAACTGTTTCTTAATTGTTCTTTTGTTGATTTTCACGTTTGTTAAAATACCATGTAAAAAATGGAATTGACAAATTAACAAGAAAATATCCTGCTACAAAGTATCCAAATAAAGATGCAATTACATAAACATAAACTTTAAAATATAGCGAATGTTCTTCCTTTTTATCTGTTAGCATTTCCTGAACAAGGTAACCAAAATTGTAACCACATAAGAATGAAAGTAGGCAAATAATAAATTTCGACGGGTTCACAAAAACCAAGTTGTAAAGTAGCGAATTTCTTTCTTCTTCCATTGTTGAATTTTTAGTCGAAACCAATTAATGATAATATTATTGCTTGCGCATCAGAACTAACAGTTGATGAAATTTCATTTACTTGTAGACTTGTAGTAGTTTCATTTGTAGTAAGTAATTGTTTGGAAGTTGGTGTAGATGTAGAAGAAACAGTATTATCTTGAAGCTCAGAGTCCATGTGTGCTCGGGTAAAGAGCTAAAGCTTTAATGACGTGTGGTAGCCGTGTCCTACTGTGCATCAGGAGTTGTTGGTGGTGGGGGGTCGTTTGTTTCTTGCACTGAAATGTAGATGGAATCATAACTTTCTGGAGGATGTACTAAAATTTGTTGTATAGGATCTGCATCAATAGGAAAACTTTGCGTTTCAATGCAAAGTCCATCTTTAATAAAAGAAACATATAAAACAGAACTCATGTTTATTTAGATGTTTACTCTGCAAGTTCTACCAGCAAACTGATGTATCAGTAGTGGCGCTGCAACCTCCCTTGACATGTGCAGCCTGGAACATCTGCTGCACACCTGCCCTCCCCCACCACCATGAGAGACTCCTCGCAATTTTTGGATTTGTAGTGTTAGTTCTAACGTAGGTGTTGTAGGGTGAATATCTCAGTACTAAACAATTGTTTTTAACATTTGGCTTAAAATACTTATTTAACTTTGTAGGAGTTACAATATTTTTAAAGATGCTACTTTATTATCTTTTCTTAATACTTAGTTAAAATATTTAGTTGAAGAAATGCAAAACTAAACTACACTTGCGATTAAATATAAACTCTGTTTCTTAACATTTAATTTAAAATTGAAATGTTAGGGCGATGCTACATATGTTGCACACCTGCCTTCCCCCACTACCATAAGAGACTCCTCGCAATGTTTTCGATATTTAGTTTTAGTTGTAATGTAGATGTTGTAGGGTAAACATCTCAGTAGTAAACATTTGTTCTTAACATTTAGCTTAAAAATATTGTTTTGAAATACTTATTTAACTTTGTACAAGCTACGATATTTTTAAAGATGTTTCATATTTTAATTAATATGTTTCCAAACCTTATCATGCGAGTTTTAAAAAACAAACGAAAAAGGCGAAATAAAAATAAAACCAAGGAATAAAACCAACGAAACTTGCGTTGAATGAAACGCAAAAACTGGCAACCTTTACTTGACATCATCACTGGGCCGGGTTAGTTATTCTGGTGACCTCGCATGCTGCCGACCTTGTTGCGTAACGGTTGCGCAACAGCATCGGTCGACCAGTTGGCAATACAAGCTGTTGACCTTGGAACATCTGCTGCACACCTGGCCCGAGATCAAGTTGGCGACCCCCCCCCCCCCCCGACAGCAACGCTTTGGGACTTAGAGGTACGTGGACCCCTTGTTAGTCACCAAGGGTTGAGACCCTAAATTTGAAAGTTTTATGGCGGTCCTTATAAGGACCTTTTTTGCCACCAGGGTGGACTTTTGGAGGAGGAAAAGGAAAAAGGGTTTTTATTTTGACAATTTTATTTTGATTTTGTTACCTTGTTTTGTAAGTTCAAGGTATTTTGGGTTTATATAAATGGAAAGATGTTTAGGTAGGGTAACAATATAAATTTTGGTTTTTTCTTTATTGTATAGGTAAAAAATATTGGATTTTCGTTTGATGATGTGATATTTGGTGTTTAGTCTTAGTCTTTTTAGCAATAGTTTCTGCTGGGGTAATTGTGGTAAAACAGGTGAAAGAGGTGGTTCGGTGTTGAGTTTGATGCCAGTGAGAATGTTTTTCCCAACTGGCTGAAAAGGATTTAGAGCAATTGTAGATGTGACATCGTACCAATCACGATTGTTATTAGATTGAAGAACTCGATACCCCAGCAGTTGTAAACGTGAGAAACAATTGTACCAGATTTTGAAATACTGGGAGCGGTTCATGTTGAAGCAGGAGTTGTTAGGTTGGTGGCAAAGCGGAGAATAAACTGTTGAGTGTAGGATGTGACCATCTGCTGTGCCAGCTGACGCAACAAGGTCGACCAACCGGCTACTACAAGGTTGGCGGCGCAGGCGTCAGTGGTCGGGTCAACAGCCTCCGCTTCACCAGAAATAGAAAGGTGGCTCAGTGATAATGTAAAATAAAATTTGTCAGTTTTGCATAGTAAAATTTATACTGTTAGTTTGATTATAAAATGTTGCCGGATTTTTTGTTAGGTTTATTATTTTTTTTAGTTTTTGGGTAAAGACATTTATTGGTCGGTGGTTCGTTAGTTTTAAAGCCTCTAGAGGAACGTCAACCTCACCACCACGCTAGAGGTCACTCTTTTTAGGGTAAAGAGGTTCCCACAGGCCTAGACCAAATAAACCTGTGGTATGGAGAAACCCGTACTTATTAGTTAAAAAAGATTGATTTTTAATTTGCCGCTGTCCTTTGTAATTTTCAGATGTTTTGGCTTTGGAGGAACAAGCAATTTTTTAGGCAGGTCGATGATAAAAATTGTATTTTTTTCTTCGTTGAGGATGTGAACAAGGTTGTTTTTGTTTTTCAAAATTTTGTAGACAATATTTTTTTCAGCCTGTTGATCTTCAATTTTTTTGTTGGCAGTCTTTTACATGGTGCGGGTTGAAATGGATAGGGGGTTTTGACTATTAGTGAAGGACGCGGAGTTTCTTGATTGGATGATTGAGCGGGCGGAGACAGTTGAGCAGGCTGAGACAGTTGAGCAGGTGGAGTCTGAGACAGTTGAGCAGGTGGAGTCTGAGCAGGCTGAGACAGTTGAGCGGGCGGAGTCTGATGAAAAATAAAAAATTCGGACATGTCGGACATGAAGTTTTCATTTTCCAGCACTTGTTTTTCTTGAAGTTGGCTTCTTATAGTATATTCAAGTTCTTGTTCGAGCAAACCTCGTAGGATAGAAGCATCATGGCTGGATGATGAGGATGAGAAGTTCATAATGCAAAATAAAAAAAATGTAAAAAATGAGAATGTAAAATTTAACAGCAAAGGTGGCAAGTGGCAAGTGGCAGAATGACAAGAGGTGGTCAAGTGGGGTTATTATAGGCAGCAGACACGGCAACCTTGTAGTCAAGGTAGTGTAAGCGGAAGCTACCGGCTCGGCGTCCGAGGTAAACTAGGTGGCAAAGTCACGGCAACGCCCCCCCCATCGACCGCGGCGCGGTTAAGGTGAAGGTCCGCCTCCGTCCCAGCAGGCGGATATGTCAAGGCCGCCCGCTTCAGCTCGATGATATAGGCGAGCGCGCAGCGTTTCGCTTTAGCATTACGGTGAAGGTGTAGCTCGTGCTCTTATGAGCAGGGTTATGCTGTAACGTAATGTTCGCCATGGTGTGAGGGATGGCTTATGTCTAGCTCACATCGCGTTCGGTTATTGTAGAAGAGGCGCCCTTCTATAATGATCGGCCGCAATGGCAATCCAACTACCTTTCCATTTCCTGCGTGGTTTAGCTATCAGGGGTAATATTATGGTGAGGTGTGTGGGATGGCTTATGTCTAGCACACACCATAACTGTAATATTACGTAGGGGGTAGTATTATGGTGAGGTGTGTGGGATGGCTTATGTCTAGCACACATCGTAACTGTAATATTACATAGTATAAGTTAGGGGTAGTATTATGGTGAGGTGTGTGGGATGGCTTATGTCTAGCACACATCGTAACTGTAATATTACATAGTATAAGTTAGAATAGGGGGAACGTTAGGTAGGGGTTAAGATATGATAGGGCGGTGATGTGTGTGGGATGGCTTATGTCTAGCACACACAGTAACCGTTGCATGTTAGCATTTAAGGGGTAGCATTAGATATAATAAGGCGGTGAGGTGTGTGGGATGGCTTATGTCTAGCACACACAGTAACCGTTGCTTGTTAGTATAAGATATAATAAAGTAGTATAAAATAAAGTAGGGACCCCACGCTTCCCCACCCCCCTTTTTTTATAAATTTTAAATGACCTTGACCTACATTTGGTTGACCTACTCTTGGACTTTAAAATGTTTAAATGACCTTGAAACTTTAGTTTTCGCGCTATAACTTTTATACCGTTGGTGTTATTAAATTGTTACCGGACTTTATTGTAAATTAGATTATTTTGCGTAATTTGAATACCCACCTGATAAAATTTGGAAATATATTAAGTAAAAAAAATAAAATGTTAAGTTTTTTTAGTTTTTGCGTTATAACTTTTATACCGTTGGTTTGATCGAAAAATGTTACTGGACCTTTTTTGTTTGTCTTTTAATTCCGCGTAATTTGAGTACCCGCACGATAGGTTTAGAGCATTTTTGTAATATCCACTGCCACCGTGTACGGCGACGCAGTTCTAAAGTTGAACGGCAACGAAATCAAATTGGCGACCCCCCCATCAATTGATGGGGGGGGGTTTAATATTTTTTGACCTTGACCTTGACCTTGACCGCATTGATGGGGGGGAGGGGGGAGGGGGGGAGGGGGGGAGGGGGGGGAGGGGGGGAGGGGGGGAGGGGGGGGGTAGGTCGCCAACTTGATTTCGTTGCCGTTCAACTTTAGAACTGCGTCGCCGTACACGATGGGAGTGGATATAACAAAAATGCTCCAAATATATCGTGCGGGTAGTCAAATTAAGCGGAATTAAAAGACAAACAAAAAAGGTCCAGTAACATTTTTTGATAAAACCAACGGTATAGAAGTTATGACGCAAAAACTCAAAAATCGAGGCTATAGCCTTGGGCTCACAGTATATATATAAGGTGTGCTGTAGTCTTGTGGTTACATTTGCCATGGAATCCCTCATGATCTTTGGTGCTGTGCACAACTTTGTCGAAGCCAAGAAAGTACTATGGTACATAAGAACGTATCATAGCAATCTGAAGTGCATTAGTGGAGTACTTGAAGCTGTTAAAGCAGACGGTACGAAAATCTGTTGCACTTCGGATTCTATGGATTACGAAGGACTCGAAACATGGGTCCTTTATTATGTACAATTTTGTACAAAAATTCACATCTAAGTTGACACGGACTAAAGGGGTTTTCTAGGAGGAAAGAAAAGAATAGATACCAACAATGCATGTTGGTAGCTATTCTTTTCATTCTTCCGCTAAGATTTAAATGACCTTGACCTACTTATGGACTTAGAAAATTTTCACTAAGTTACAATTGACCTTCAAAATAAGTAGGTCAGGGTCATTTAACTTTAAGCGGAAAAAAGAGAGGAACAGTGTTATTAATTAACACTGTTCCTCTCTTTTTTCCTAAAAGGCAGGGGGAGACGTTCCGTTAATGTCTACTTTTATGTGGCAGAATCATATCCATCATCATCTGATTCATTTTGAAAGTTGATGTAATCTACATCAACCCAAAGATAATGGAATCCTTGTTCAAAAGCCATAGTATCAATGTATGTTTCAAGTGTTGAAAACCAATTCGGATCTACCAAAGGGTTGATGGTAACTAATAAACGTTGATATGTTAAATTTACCATTCTTTCCCCAGTAACATTAATCGTAAGAAAATTAATATTCTGGAGGACATGGATTAAATTTAACATAAATTGAATATGTTGTTGAGGAGTGCAAAAAACATTGTAAAACATACGGAAACTTTCCATGATGATCGGTGAGGGAAGTGATGCCTCTTCATATAATCCACGGTTTATATATACATTTTCCCCACCATAAAGTTTTAAAAGTGGGTCAAGGTCATCTGAAGATACCCTATGAACGGGGAACAGAGCAGTAAGTGGTTAGACCACAAACTGCTCTGTTCCCCGTCCCTATTTAATTTCTCATAATTATATGTGTTTATAAACACATACAATTAATTTCGTATTTTGCCAGGGGGCAGAAATTGCAGAGATGACATTTTTCTTGAGGTGCCGGCATTTGTAGTTTATACCCAATTACTCCGCTTCTATAAGCAATAGTTCGATAAAGCTCTTCCCCCGGGCCGGCAAGAGGAAGCGCCTGAAAAAAAAATTATTAATTTAAAGAAATTAAAAAAATATATTGTTAACAAAAAAAAATGCAGTTAATGAAAAAACGTACCATGTGACATACGGCACATATTCTGCCAACATTTGGCCCTTCAAACCAAATTTTGGTTTTGTAGACGCATCGTCTTTTATGCTCATAAATGAGCTCTCCTTGCAAAATTGGCGGCAGCGGCTCTGACACCCTTCTGATATGCCGGAGCATAGGGTTATCGGTGCAGATCCGCTGCAGACACAACTCGTACAAGGAGCTCATAGTTATGGTCTGGCTATGCAAACCTCAAAGCTTTAAATACGTACCAATCACCTTGATGGCGAAGGACCCCCTCCTCCCCCCCTCCCCCCCTCCACCCCCTCCCCCCCCTCCCCCCCCCTCCCCCGCCCCTGGGTTTCCAGTATATATATTGAGCGGATAAAAGCTTTATAGAATTAATAGTTTGCCACATTTTGAATCAACAAAACGTTATGGAATCTTTCCAAAAATACCTGATTGATCAAAAATTAAGTAGAAACCGAAGGGAACAAAGAAGACAACACAGATTAAAAAAAGCTTTTGAAAAATTAAAATTAGTTGTACCGGAAAGTCAAAAACAAAAAGAATTAACAGACAATCTATAGTTCAAAATGCAATAGATTACATTAAAAAATTGGAAGAAGACTTGAAATTACCAACATTTAACTTAGAACAACAAGAATTTGAACAATCCGAACAGACATTTTTACAGGAAATAGAAGACTTCCAACAATTCGAACAGAAATTTGTACAGGAAATAGAAGAATATCTTCAAACTTCGCAAAATTTAAACCAAGACATTTATGAAATTTTGTATCAACCTTTTGAAACTGTTTTCTTGCCAATGTTAGAAAGCTTGGATGAATATTTTTTTGAACTCGAAAAGTAGAGGGGGTAAATGGGTGGGAGGCTGTTATAAAGGCAGGGTTAACAGAGTAATCTTTACTTTCTTAGGATCCAGCGCTATGACAGGCACTTCGTCTTCGTCCAGGTCTTCTTCCTCGTCATCAACAACATCATCATCATCTGTTGTTTCTATTGTGAAACAAAAATCTCCTTCTCCAAAAAAATCTTCACCGAAAAAATCTCCTTCTCCAAAAAAATCTTCACCGAAAAAATCTCCTAACAAAATTTCTGAAAAACTTCAAAAACTTCAAAAATTAAGAAAATCCTGTTTTAAGAAAGAACAATGTGCTCATATTTTAAAAAAAGGAGCGAACAAAGGTGAAAGGTGTGTGAAGTTGTGTAGTGTAGGTGAAAAATTGTGTAATTTGCATAACAAACGTGAACCTTCCAAAATTCAACCTTCTAAAAAAGTCAAAATTGAACCTTCCAAAAGTGAATTGCCAGAAAAAATTGAAAACTATAAAAGAATTAAAATCAACAGATTGAAATTAAACCACAAATATGTTTTTGTAAAAAAGATCAGTAACAGGGATGTTGTTCTTAGATGTTGTGATGAACTCTACTTGCTCAAATTACCAGTAAATCTTCAAATTCCAAATATCAGTAATGTTCATTATTATTTAGTAAGAAAATCTCCATCTGATAAAGTTAAATCGTCAAATTAAACACAAGACAAAAAAAATGGAGCGGGGAATAGACCACTTTGTAATTCCAAGAGAATTACTTAGCGGTCTATTCCAAAATTTACAATGGAGGGGTAATTTCTTATAAAAGCGGGATAACAGAATGACTTTTTATTATTTAGGATCTAGCAACATGACAGGTTCTTCTTCATCATCCAGTTTTAGAAAAGGACAATGTTTATATATTTTTAAAAAAAGGTAAAAAATGTGTAACGATGTGTTGTGTGAATCAAACATTATGCAGTGTGCACAAAAAATATCTTCATTTGTTAAAATTGTGAGGTTAATGTAAAAATAACAACAACAAAAAAACAAAAATAGGAGCGGGGGAATAGACCACTTTGTAGTTCCAAAAGAATTACTTAGCGGTCTATTCCCCCGTTCATAGGGTATTTTTTGGTGACCTTGACCTACTTTTGACACTTAGAAATTTTCGCTAACTTTTATTGACCTTGAAAATAAGTAGGTCAAGGTCATCCAGAACTTTAAAAAAAAAATAAAGGGGTGTACGGTTTTACAGAACCGTACACCCCCGAAAACCTAACAGAAGAAAAGCTATTTTACATAAAAATGACCTTGGGACTTATAAATTTTCGCTTACCCTTTGTTGACCTTGAAAATAACTAGGTTAAGGTCATTTGATAATTAAAAGAAAATGGGGGTGTACGGTTTGACAGAACCGTACACCCCGGAAACCTAAAAGAAGATAAGCTAATTTACAATACAACCTGCCTAGAGTTTAAAAAAAATAGTTAGTCAGCGCAGCGTTGCACATAATGATTACAGTGTGAGCTAGACATAAGCCATCCCTCACACTTCACCATAAGCGCACAACGCTGAGCTAAAAAGTAAAAAATATCTAGTCAGCCCAACGCTGCACAGAATGATTACGGTGTAAGCTAGACATAAGCCATCCCTTACACCTCACCATAACCGCACAACGCTAAGCTAAAAAAAATGTTATACAAATATGTTTTTTATTTCCTAACACTAAAGGAGCCAGCGACTCACCATAAGGCGCAAATCAACTGGGGTCCAGCGAAACTCCGGAGGTAGGCGACCTACCCATCCAGCACGTATAGAGGTTGTAAGTGACCCGCTTTGGTGGGCGTAATCACTACAAAAGTGGTAGCCGGTTTTACCATTATTGGTTTTACCGTGCAAAAGATGGAAGGAAAAAAGGAAAGGAAATTGGAATTGAAAGGTGCCCCTAACTAAAAAGGAGTACAAGACAGGGATGCCCTCAACAAGCTTGTTGGAAAAAGGAAATTGGAATAGAAAGGTATTAAAAACATATCATATAACATTCTTAAAAACAAAAATATTACTTTAAATTTAAACATTCCAGGCAGAAATATATTGTAAGTAAAAGAAAGATTTTAAAATAATACTAACTACCAAACCAGCAAATTAAAAACAAACCCTAGGGTATCTACAAGCACAAACAACTACCATGCCTTAAAATTAATCAGTCCTACGTCAAGATGTTATTATACAAATAACACCAAGATATTTTCACCAAACAGCAAAAATGATAAAATGTTCAGGGCGCCTTCTGAACATGTTACCACCTCACTGTCTAGCGAGCAACTGATGCCGAACCACACGCGCAGATCCCGGACCCCAACTCGGCTTGAGGTCATCCCCCCTCCTCGCTTACCCCCTCCCAAACCACAGGACCCTTGCTGCGGGTTTGGTTTCCATCATTCTTTTGCCATTGTTCCAACAGGCAACAACATTTCTTTCTTTACTTTACATTGGATTTGTAAACATTTTAAGTGTTAAAACTTCTCAATATTTAATATTCTAGGACTTTGAAAAATTTTCAAACCTATCATTCTCTTACAACTGTTTAAACAGGCAACAACACTTCTTTCTTTATTTTACTTTACATTGGACTTGTAAAACTTCCTAATAATTAATACTTTTGGACTTAGAAAAATTTTCAAACATTTGCTTCAACATTTATTTTACAATATCAAGTTTCTTTTATAATGCCTCCAACAGACAACAATTTTCCTTTTGGATGTACAATTTGTGAAAAAATATATAAAATGGTTGAACCAGAAGATTTAACGGTTGACGAAAGTATTTTTGAAAATAGTTTGATTCCAGTAGAAGATACATCTGATGCTACATCCGATGTTACATCTGATGCTACGTCTGATGCTACAACTGATGAAGAAAATATTTTGGAAGTACCAGTAGCAATAGGCGAAGAAACACCGTTAACACATGTTGTAACAATTAACTATGATCCAGTACAATATATACATGCTCTTGTTCGGCGACGTTTGTTTCCGGCATCGGACATGGAGGAAGATGAAAGCGATAACGATTTGGAAATAACATATTTAAACAACAGCAATGATGATCACACTTACGACGCATAATATGTATTATTTTAAACTTAAATTATTTGACCTTGGCTCTTAGATTTTTTAAAACTTCCATTATTTGACCTTGAGACTTAGAATTTTTTTTAAAACTTCCATTATTTGACCTTGTCACTTAGATTTTTTTTAAAATTTCCATTATTTGACCTTGACACTTAGGAGTTTTGAAATATAAGAAATTTAACTGTTATTAACACTTTTTGTGTTTAATAGAGAAAAAGTGGTGGAGGTAGTCTATAAATAGGGGTAGTTTAAGAGTGGTTTTTATTATTACTGCAACTTTTGTGGAGAGCACACCTACGTCATGTATTACTGCATCAGTTGTGAAGAATCTTTTGAAAATGAAAACTTACTACAAATACACAAAGAAGTGTACCATAACAACGAAACAAGAAACAACGCAGAAGAAGATTTGGAAGAATTAGATCAAATGCTGGCTACCCATCAACAACAACTAAATTCAAGACCAAGTGTTATTCAATACGCACCCGGACCATCTTTGGATGTGGAATTATACGCCCGAGCTTTACCAGGCAGTGTAGTAACTCATTTTAAGATTGACAATGCTCAATTGCAACTAGCACAATTTATATTGAAAGCAAAAACATTAGTAACAGAAACATTGAAGAATGAACTAAGAAGATTAAATTTTATAAAGTTTGGAATATTATTAGATACTGTATTTACAAATGTTCAGAATGAAACATCACCAAGAGGATTTTTAACTAAAAACAAAACCATCATGTTTGCATCGGATATAAGCTCAATTGTGGATGATTGTTTTGAAGAACTTTTAACAAAATTACAAGAACATGAAGGAAGAGGTTCTGGATGGAGTTTGTTAAGTATAACAAGCTTAGATGTGAGAGTTCATAAACATGGATATGGAATGAGAGGTAGTAGTTATATTGCTTTGCCAAGGAAGATTCGAGTAACCAAATCTTGTGTTAATGTACAAAATGAAAATGCTGAATGTTTCAAGTATGCAATGCTTGCAAAATATGTAGAAGATCATGTGGAACGACCGAGTAGAGCATACGATGAGGTTTGCTATATGTATAACTTTCAAGGCATGACTTATCCTGTTTCAATTCAAGACATATCAAAATTTGAAAAGAAAAATCCTTTTGCATCTGTAAACATCTTTGGCTTAGATTCATCCAACAATGTCAATCCCTTACGTATAACACCCACCGAACGCAGAGATCATACTGATTTATTATTTATAACTAAAGGTGATATCTCACATTATGTATATATTAAAGATTTTGAAGCTCTAGTTTGCAAACAGTTATCAAAACGTGAACAACCAAAAACAACTTGTAAAAGATGTTTCTGTTTTGTAAACAAACCTTTAAGAAGAGGAGGTTCAGAATGGTTAACAGAACATAAAAGATTATGCAATGGAAACGATGAAGTAAGAATTCAATTACCACACCCTAGCAGATCACAAGTAAAATTTGATAAAGTCATCCAACAATATAGAATTCCCGTTGTAGTGTATGCAGATTTTGAATCTTCATTGCTTCCACTTGAACAAGAAGAAGGAGAGGAAATTACAAGCAGAACAAAGTATCAACTTCACAAACCAAACAGCTACTGTTTAATAGTAAAATCCACTCTGCCTGAAGAACATCTTCAAGAATATGGTTTGACATCTACACCAAAGATCTATCGTGGAGAAGAAGCAGCTCGATACTTTGTTGATGATTTATACGACATCGCTGGGAAAGTGGAAGCAATGTATAGCAATGTGGTTCCTATGTCACCTATGACACCGGAAGAACTTTATCTTTATGATTCGACAACAACATGCTATTTGTGTAACAATCAATTTACAGAAACTAAAGTTAAAGTTCGCGACCATGACCATTTGACAGGAGCCTACAGAGGTGCAGCTTGCAACGGATGTAACATCAACTACAAACTACCATCTTTTATTCCCGTGGTTTTTCACAATCTTAGCGGATACGATGGACATTTTATCATTCCCGAATTAGCAAGAGACAACGGTGAAATAGACGTTATAGCACAAACTATGGAAAAATTTATAAGCTTTTCAAAAAAGGTGGGCAAAATTAAACTTAGATTTGTTGATTCTTTTAGATTTATGCCTTCCAGTCTTATGAAAATTTCTGAAAATTTAAGAAGACAAAATTTAATAGAAACAAGCAAAATTGTACCTGCAGAAAAAATGGATTTGGTTCTTCGGAAAGGAGTTTTCCCGTATGATTACATCGATGGACTACATAAATTTCAAGAAACGTCACTTCATCCACCAGAAGCTTTCAAAAGTAAACTTACGATTTGGACATTTCACCTGAAGACTATCAACACGCATGCAGAGTTTGGGACGAATTGGAAATGAACACTCTGGGAGATTATTCTGACTTTTATGTAAAACTTGATGTGACCCTTCTCTGCGATGTGATGGAAGAATTTAGAAACACCTGCTTTGAAGCTTACGGATTAGACCCTCTTCATTCTTATACTTCTCCAGGACTAGCTTGGCAAGCTATGCTAAAAGAAACAAAGTGCAACCTTCAATTATTAACAGATATTGACATGGTGTTGATGATCGAATCGGGCGTTAGAGGTGGATTGACCCAAAGTGTTACTAGACATGTTAAAGCTAACAACAAATATCTTCCAAACTACGATAAAGAAAAACCATCAGTGTTCTTAGGATATTTCGATGCCAACAATTTATACGGATGGGCTATGTCTAATCCACTTCCTTTTGGAAACTTTGAATGGGTTAATCCAGACTCTATTGGTGATATTTCGCAAATTTCAAAAGACGGAGACACCAGATACATATTGGACTGTGAATTTGAATATCCAGAACACCTGCATGATCTTCATTACGATCTTCCGCTCCTTGCAAAAACACAAGTTTCACCAATTGGCAAACATCCAAAATTAATGATGACTCTTGAAAATAAACAAAGATACGTAGCTCACTTTTGGGTTGTTCAACAAGCACTCCAATTGGGTTTACGTATAACCAAAATTCATAGAGTTTTAAAATTTTCCCAATCTTGCTGGTTAAAACCGTACATTGATTCAAACACCAGAAGAAGAGCAGCTGCAACATCAACATTTCAAAAGGACTTTTTTAAATTAATGAATAATGCGATATTTGGAAAAACATTGGAAAACAAAAGAAAACACAAAAATGTTAAATTAATTACAGATCCTATAAAACTAGAAACTTGTACAAAAACAAAACTTTGGAACATCCGTTATCATCAATGAAAACCTTGTGGCAGTATCTATGAAGAAGACAAGCGTGAAAATGGATCGTCCGTTGTACGTTGGAATGTCAATCTTGGATATTTCCAAAACCCACATGTATGATTTCCACTACAACAAAATGGTCGCCTTCTACGGTAGAGATAACATCGGAATCGCCTACATGGACACGGACGCTTTCATCTACTGGATTCTTACTGAAGATATGTATTTGGATCTTCGAACATTTGTTCACAAAAATGAATTTGATTTTAGTGACTATCCAAAAGATCATTATGATCATTATGATCATTATGACAATGATCGGAACAAAAAGAAACTTGGAAAATTTAAAGACGAAGCAAATGGAATTTTACTGAAAGAACTTATTGCACTAATGTCAAAATTGTATTCACTACAATTGCATAAAGAAGAAAACAATATTATTAAAAAAGCTAAGGGAGTAAAAAGTTTGTATTTTAAGAAGAATGTAAATTTTGAACACTACAAGCAATGCTTATTTGAAGAAACGACTATAACTGCAAAATTCAACACCATCAGAAGTTTCAACCATCAACTGTACAGCGTAACAGAAGTGAAAAAAGCACTCTGCTCCAATGATGACAAACGACACATTCTTCCAGACAAAATTCACACTCTACCATTCGGCCACTACTCTCTCAATCCTATCAATGAGTAAAAAGAAAAAGAAAAAAATAAAAAAATAAAAAAAGAAAAAAATAAAAAAATAAAAAAATAAAAAAATAAAAAAAGGAAAAAAGGGGAAATCACAGCATGCTCGCTGTGATTTCCCCTTTTTTAAAATATGTTGAAATGACCTTGAACTATAAAAGCGGATGCAGAAAAAGAAACACTCAATACTAACTTGACTTTGTTAGTAAAATCATCATGACAGACTTAAAGGAAAAGATTGTTAATGAACTTCATAAACCTGCAAGAATAAAGTTTCCACGACGAAATACTGTTGTAAAAGGAATAAATGATTTATATCAAGCAGATTTAATTGAAATGCAACCGCATGGTAAAATAAATAAAGGATTTAAATACATACTTACGATTATTAATTGTTTTACTAAAGTTGCAGATGCTTTGCCATTAAAAGACAAAACTGGTAACAGCATAACAAAAGCTATGGAAGTAGCTATAAAAAGAGATAAAAATAAAATTAAACATTTACAAACTGATGATGGGAAAGAATTTTTTAATAAACCTTTTGCCTTGTTAATGAAAAAATATAACATAAATCATTATTCCACAAATTCTGAGAAAAAGGCAGCTATAATTGAAAGATTTAATAGAACCTTAAAAGGTGCAATGTATAAAATGTTTTCGAAAAGAGGTTCTTACGTATGGGTTGATATCTTACCAAAATTAATAAGCGATTACAACAACAAGTTTCATAGAACTATCGGTATGGCACCTAACAAAGTGAATAAGAAAAACGCTAAACTAGTTTTACAACGAATTAAAAAGAATACACAGCCAAAAGCGGAACAAAGAAAACCAAGAAAATTTAATGTAAATGATAAAGTTCGAATTAGTAAATACAAAGGAGTGTTTACTAAAAAATACCTGCCCAATTGGACAAACGAAGTTTTTACAGTGTATAAAGTACAACCTACTGTACCGGAAACTTATATTTTAAAAGATAACAAAGGAAATTTGTTACAAGGCGGTTTTTACGGACATGAATTGTTAAAGTCAACAGTAGGCGATGTTTATCTTGTTGAAAAGGTGTTGCAAAGGAAAAAAGACCAAGTTAAAGTACGTTGGTTGGGGTTTGATAAAACTGAAGATTCGTGGATACCTATAAAAGATTTGATTTAGTTTTAAATCAACTTATTTACTCTTCTGCCTTTGAATAAGATGGAGATTGTTCACCATAAAGATAAATTTAATATTAATAACATTGATGATTTAACCGTAGATAACGTTAAAATCAACAATGGTAAACACGGGAGTTTATTTCCAAACACTGTACGATGTATAGTCAGCGGTCCTTCAAACTGTGGCAAAAATAACGTTGTGTTTAACTTAATTACAAACACAAAAGGATTGCGATTTAATAACCTATATATTTTTTCAAAGTCCTTACATCAACCAAAGTATCAATTGTTGGAAAAGATCCTGACTGATGTGCCTGATGTTAACTATTACAAATTTAATGCTAGTGACAGTGTTATGCAACCAGACCGGGCTAAGCCGTATTCTGTATTTGTATTTGATGATGTATCTAGTGAAAATCATGATACTATTAGAAACTATTTTGCCATGGGAAGACATAATAATATTGATAGCATATATATCGGACAAACATATAGCAAAATTCCAAAACAACTAATTAGAGACAATGCAAATATTTTAGTTTTATTCAAACAAGACGACACAAACATAAAACATATATACAACGATCATGTAAATGCTGATATGTCATTTGATAAATTCAAAGAGCTTTGTGGAAAAGCTTGGGCGGAAAAATATGGATTTTTGGTAATTATGAAAGATAAAGCTATAACAGATGGTCGTTACCGCATAGGTTTTGATAAATTTGTTTTAATACATTAATTAACAACATTATCGTACAAGTCTCCATGGTGTAAACATGGTTAATCAGGAAAAGCTATTAAAAGAAATAAAATCACTTAGTGATTCTATTAGACATAAAAACAGAGCGTTAAGATTAAGAATAAGTGAAAGAGAGAAATTTCTGGAATCAACATTTAAACCTATTACGGAGCCATTAAAACAATTAGGACAAAATGTTAAACATTCAACATTTAATTTATCCGGAGATGCTATTTTACCCATTTCAAAATTTGAACAAAAAGAAGAATATGAAGGTGATACAAGTTTTACACAACAAGGAGAAACAACTGAAGAAGAAAGCGAACTAGGTGAAGAAACGGATGTTTTAACAGAAAAAGAAGGTCTTTCTACAAGCGAAGAACAACAAGAAGAAGAAGAGCCTATTAATCCATCCAACTTGAGCAAATTGGGCTCGGATATTGCGTATAAAGGGCCGCTTGCAAGACAATTTGTATTAAAAATGTTACATTCTGCACAACCAACTCGAAAATATCATACTTTTGGTGCTAGAATAGAAGAAAATGGGCTAATGATTGGAGATAGCAAACTTGATGTAGACGAACATGACAATATTATTATAAATAATAAACAATACAAGGGTACAAAAGGATTGTTTGAACTTATTTTTAAGCCGAAACCTAATAAATATACTAAAAAGGATTTAAACATTTTTAAACAAATATTGGAGGATACAAATGCGCATAAGAAAAATTATTCTAAAAATTTCAATGTTCATAGAAATGCATCAGAAAAATATAAAACTATTATTGCTAAACTTTTCCTACCAAAAAGAAGGGAACCCATAAAAAGAAAATCATTATCTTCTGCTGAAATAAATATTTTACATAAAAGAAGAAAAACAAATCAATCAAGTTTATCAGGAAAAGGATTATTAAAAAACTTGTATGATACTAATATAATATACTACAACGATATAAACAAATTGGTTGACAGAATGAAGTTGATATATGAAGCTAAACAAGCCGGACATAGTGGTTTAGAAAATGAATGGGTAGCTTTGGTCGGCGAACTGTGAAATCGAGGAGTAATTGCATAAAAAAATATGAGTATATATAATACAAGTATAACTGATTAAATATTCAGTATAACCATGAGTGTGGATAAGTTTGGACGGTATTCCGAAACTGGAAGCAAATCAGGATCTTATGGAAAAAGAGGTGGTTTACCACTAACATCCGATGGAGATTATGATATAAATAACAAACGTTTAAAGTTTGTAAATGATCCAAAAGATGATAATGATGCGGTAAATTTTAAAACTTTAAGAAGTGAAACATTACCTAGCTTAAAGCTTCAAAATGAAGTGTATAACGCTAATTTTTATAGAATTGTAAATCTTCCAAAACCAATAGATAAGAATGATTCGGTAAATAAAGAATATTTAATGTGGTACATAAACCAAACCTTACGATATGATCCTAGGAGTAATAATAAAGTATATGATGCAAAAGATCTTAGAATAGCCAATATAGCAGATCCTATTAATGATCAAGATTCAGTTACAAAAAAGTATTTACATTCAGTCATCCCTGAAAAAACAGATAAATTTTCCTTTTACAACTTTGTAATACATGATATTGGAGACCCTAAAGATATGAAAGATGCTGTAAACCTTCAATATCTTACAGATCATTGTATTACGCATGATATTAATACAATTGATTGCAAAAATAAAGTGTTAACTAACCTTAAGGAAGGAACTGCAAAATAAGATGCAGCTACAATAAGTCAAATAATGAAATCAAAAAATAAGAAATGGGATGCTGATGCAAAAATAATTCCTAATGTTAAAAAAGGGTCGGATGAAACTGATGTAGCAACAATTGGACAGGTTCCTGTATTACAAGAAGGCGGCCGACAAGCCTTTGATTGTAAAGGGAGACCACTAACCAATGTTGGAACAGAAATAGGAGACAGTGATGCAGTTACAGTAGAAGAATGGCGTAAAAGAAGCCTAAGAAAAGATAGGCATAAGGAATATTTTAATTGTGAATACTTGCGATTAAGCGCCTTAGATGATCCTCACAACTTTAATGATGCTGTTAATGTAAATTATATTGTAAGACTCTTAAGTGTAGTATTATATGATGTGTAAACACAATAAACCCTATAAAATCCGATCAAAAACTACATTGGGTTAAACAAAATGTTATGGAAAAATATTTTTTAAATATGGAAACTAATAGTTTAAGATCTTCTAAAAATAATGATGAAGAAGATACAATCCTACCGCAAGGCTGGAGAACACTTTATTACCCATAAACATACTTATAAATAAACAATGTCAAAGGATAAGTGCATCATTCATTATAAAGCATTTATAAAATAAACAAGTATCGGCATTTCCTTTCACTATAAAAGACCATGTTGAAAGTTCAACGCATCAGTCATAATCGACACGTTATAAAGAGAGGAAGAGGAATAGCATCAACAGCACTTTCTCTTATTACTAAGCCGGTTGGAGCTATAGTTAATAAAGCTATCGATTTATTACCTGTAGAACTACATTTACCAGGAGGTTATCAATATTGTGGTCCTGGAACAAAATTGAAAAAAAGACTTGCTAGAGGAGATCTTGGAATAAATAAACTTGATCAAGCCTGCAAACAACACGATATAGCATATTCAAAGTTTGCAGATACTAAAAATAGATCAATAGCGGATAGAGCACTTGCTGAAAAAGCTTGGCAAAGAGTAACATCCAGTGACGCTAGTATCGGTGAAAAAGTAGCAGCTTTGGCGGTATCAGCAGCAATAAAGGGTAAAACGATGTTTGGAGGTGGAAAGAAGAAAGGAGGTGGAAAAAGGAGGAGAAAACCTGAAAAGAAACGTGGAGGAAATATAAGAAGAAAACGACGATCCACCGCAGGTAAAAATAAAAAGAAATAAACAATATGGTCAATGATAAAAAAAGGACGAGGATTATACCTAAGACCGTATCGTGTGTATTAAACAGAAAAAAACAATTACTAATTCCAAATAAAGAATTAACAGATAAAGAATTAATTACTTATGTTTCTTGTTTAAAAATTCCATTTTTTAGAGGAGTGTTTATGAAAGATGCATTACCTGTTAAAATTTGAAAAAATGAAACCGGAATAGTTAATTTAGATAATAGTAAAGGATCAGGCACTCATTGGGTATGTTATAAGAAACTAGGATCAACTATTTACTACTTTGATAGTTTTGGTAATCTCCCACCACCAAAAGAACTACAATATTACTTTAAAACAGCTAAAAATGTTCTATACAATTATAAAAGAGAGCAACCTGATGATACGGTAATCTGTGGACATTTATGTTTAGATTTTTTAACAAAAAGCGTTAGTCAACTTTAAGATGTCTTCCTATACAGTATCATTAACTGGAACTTCATCTACTTTGCGAAGTGTTCTTTTCCCTGCGTTACGTTTGGAAAAAGATAAATTATGGGAAGCCGCATTATTAGATATAACAACTTATAATTCTATTCCCAACGTTACTGAAAATGTTAATGACAAAATACATTATTACAAAACAAAAGATAAAAATACAAACAAATATTCAGATATACAAGTATTTAGTTTACCCACTGGAGCATATGAAATTGATGATATAAATGAAGCGATACAAAATCATATGGGAAAAGATAATATAACAATAAAAGGAAATAACAATACTATGAAAGCTGAAATTAAATCTAAATATTATATACATTTTAGCAAAGAACATTCAATTGGTAGTTTATTAGGATTTCCTAAAACAACAAAAATTTTATAACCTAATATTAACCATTCAGGTGCTAGAACTGTGACAATAATGAAAGTTAACAGTATAGATGTTACATGTAATATTATACATGGTTCTTATAGAGATGGTGAAAATACTCATATATTGCACACATTCTATCCAACGGTCGCTCCGGGTTTTAAAATTGTGGAAAAGCCACAAAACTTGGTGTACCTACCGTTAAACACCAGTTTTATTTCAGACATTGTGGTGAACATACTAGATCAAGACGGAAATCATATTGATTTTAGAGACGAACCTATAACTATACGAATACATATAAAATCAACCGTATAACAATGGGGTTATCATTTAAAAAGAAAGAGCTGACTGGTAAACAAGTCAGTAGCACTTCAGCTATAGAAGGATTAACAAGTGATAACATTCGTTTTCTAGAAGAAATTGGATTAAAACTTATTAATAATGGAAATATTGGATATAGCGCAGGGTCCGACATTCGACGAAACCTTATGGGAAAAGGAATATCATACGCACAACCCTTACGCTTCATCAAAATTAAATAATAATGATGAAATTAGAATTCCCATACAACAACAGGATATTTATACACTTCCATGTGAAAGTTATTTGTATATCGAAGGAAGAGTAACAAAAAGAGATGGAAGCACTGCAAGTACTGTTCCGTTCATAAATAACCCCATGGCATATTTGTTTGATGAAATAAGATATGAAATTTCCGGAGTTACAGTAGATTCAACAAAAAAGGTGGGAATTACAAGTACATTAAAAGGATTAGCATCTTTAACACCGAGTGAAAAAATATGCTAGCCGCCGCAGGATGGGTAGCGCCCGATTCCAATATAATCACTCCAAACAGTTCAGGCAATTTTGACTTTTACATTCCTTTAAGATTACTTTTAGGCTTTGCCGAAGATTACCGAAAAATAATAATAAACGTAAAACAAGAATTAGTTTTGTTAAGATCATCAAACGACAAAGATATTATTATGGCGCTTGATGGAACAACGGAAGTTACTTTAGAATGGAAAATGCAATTAGACAAGATTGTTTGGAGAGTACCGCATGTACGGTTAAACGATCAGAATAGAATTTCATTATTAAGAACTTTAAAATCAGATCGTGATATCGTAATACCATTTAGAAGTTGGGAGTTTCATGAATATCCGGTTTTACCGGAAACACAACGTCATACATGGACTGTAAAAACCTCTACTCATTTGGAAAAGGCAAGATATGTAATATATGGATTACAAACAAAAAGAAGAAATGAAATAACTAAACATGCTGGTGAATTTGATCATTGCAAACTTACAAATTTTAAGGTGTTTCTAAACTCTCAATTCTTTCCATACGACAACTTCAACATAAACTTTACAAAAGACAGGTTTAGCGTTTTGTACGATATGTACGCAAGATTCCAAAATTCATATTATGGAAAAACAAACACACCTTTATTAACGCCAAACCAATTTAAATCTAACTATCCGATTGTTGTAGTTGATTGTTCAAAACAAAACGAATCTGTAAAATCTTCCAGTGTATATATAAAAATAGAAATGGAATTTGAACAAAATGTACCCAAAGATACATCTGCTTATTGTTTAATTTTACATGACAAAATTATTACATATACACCTTTAACAGGAATTGTAAAAGCAGTTTTGTAAAATGAAAAGGAAAAAAATACCCCCACCACTCGGTTATAAAAGCAGGAGCGGGAACGAAAATTGTTTAGTTTACTGTCTACAGTTGTATGGGTAACATCGTCTACAGCATTATAAACAAAATGAGTTCTTTATCAGTTGTACAAGACGTTTCCGAAACAGCACCTTTATTGGAAAATGAAGATAAACATTTTGAAGAAAATATTGTAAAGGAAATTGATGACTTTTTAAAGTTTGGAAAACAAAATAAAAAGTTGCAAAATAATAAAACAAACGTAAGAAAGAAAAGAAAACTTGAAGAAAATATTCCCCCAAACATTTTAACTGAAGTTTTCCTTCGCATCTTTTATCCTATTTCATCTTGCATGAGTAAAAGTGTGTCGATAGGATTGGTAAAATCATTAGACTACTCTCCCGTAGTAATCCTAAGCCATGGAACAAAGATGGTTTTATTTTCAGAAAATGCTTGGGATTCCTTTTTAAAACATCTACATCTTATTGAATGTTATTTAGCCAACAGTTTCTTTGGAAGAAAAACTAACATTCGACTTTTGGATTGTGACAATGAAATTGACATTATTAAACATCGTGGTCAACAACAAGTAAGAATTAGAGACTCGACACAATCTGAAAATAAAATTCTTCTAACACGTGAAGAATTTTACATTTTAAACTATGCAACATCACCTATTACCAGGTATATGAAACAATTAGTATTTTCAAGCTCTGTTATTAAGGAATATCTGGTAGATGCATGCGAAAAACAACCAGAAAGCACTTTACAATACGGACCAATAGATACATCCATCTTTAATAGAATACCTCACGAAGTGGAAATGTGGAGGCAGTTAAGAAACTTTGAACCTTTTACCGAAGTTGCAACGGAGGCTACAGAAGAAGAAACCAACAACAACAGTACAGAAGAAGAAACCAACAACAACAATAATACAGAAGAAGAAACTTTGCTAGGTTAAAACTACAATGTAATTTAACAAAAGAATAAACCGTGGGGTAGGCCTACTGGGGATGGTGCCCACGTTAAACATACACCAACGCGCCTACAACTTTACGGCCTGGTTTATATATATCTAACCTACCGTGGTGTGGAAAACAGTTGATCAGCAGACACCGTGATGAGCAGACAGGATGAAGAAATGGCAGCAAAACCTTGCGTAATTGAATTTCAAGCATTTCGCGGAAACGATGATAGATTTATCATAAAAGAATTGGTAATTTTGGATTTGCTTACACAAGTAGCATACCCGTTTTTATTTGAAGCACCGTGTTCTGTCCATGAACTAAAGTCAAAAGCTAAAATAACAAACAGATGGCTAACAAACAATTTTCATCATATCCATTGGTATGAAGGTTTCCTACCGTACAACAATGTACACAAAATTATGTTTCATTTTTGCAAACAATTTACACACATATATACCAGAGGATTGGAAAAAAAGAATTGGATACGACAGTACACAAACAAAGACGTTTTAAACATAAAAGTGGACAAAACATTTCACTTTGATGCTACAAATATTTGTGTTTCTACAATAAATCCGAAACACAACCAATCTCAATGCGCATTACAAAACGCGTATCACTTGGCTTCTTACTTACAACAACAAACGGAAGATTGTAGTGGGGGTTCCGAAGGTTATATAAACGAAGAGACAACACACCCCGAGTATCAGTCTAACTCCATACTCCGAACAGACAACATCTCCTGTGAAGGATGGCATCACAACAGTTTCTCCAATGTTTAGTTGAACAATTCAACTTGCATTCAAAATCAAATACTCTAATTATCAAGAAATGTTCAGAATTAAAAGAACAGAAACATTATATTGTTCATGAAATGAAGAAAATTGATACAACGCATGGAGACGCAGTCGTCGCATCTTTATCCGATGCACCATATACACCGGGTGATGAACCAAAGTTTCAAGTATATCTTCCAAAACGATTCGTCCAGTTGCTGCAAAATGAAGATCTGCGGGAAATTCAACCAGGATCATTATATTTGGTGTCACACGGAATGAGCGGAAACAACTCTACGGAACTAACTCTGCACATCGCACAAAAATAACATTGTAAAAAAAATGTTTTAAATAAAAAGATAAAAAACAACATATCAGTAAATGTTTTATATACTGATATGTTGTATTTTTTAAAACCTCAAACGGATGACCTTGAACTTTTTAATCGATAGTATTATTCAATTATTTTATTCGATTATTTTATTCGATAGTTTTATTCGAATACTTTACATAAATACGAAACTTTAACGTTGAGAGGCTCAGTTCTGTTTAAGGCAAGCTACAACCAACATGTCATCCAAAAGAAATAATCTAACACTTATAACTTATTGTTGCAAAGAAAAATGTTTTAGAATACCTGAAGATCAAGTTGACGGAAAAGCTTGTACAAAATGTAATTCTTTCTGCTATTGTAAATGTAGTTGCAAAACATATCAAAAGAACCGGTTGGATAAACTAGAAGAATTGCAACATCGACTCGGTCTATTGTGGCAACGATTAAATTCAAAGTGATTAAACAAACACCTGCCATTACCCCCACCACTACCCCCACTACCATCGTAGGTACCTGCAGCACCGGCTTTGCAATAGTCATTCCTGCTACACCTCTCGTCGAGTAAACAACTCTAGTCATGTCTCTCAACATTCGCGGGATTCACTACAACACTATCAATCTTACAACCTACAAGGATTTGGAAATTTTTAGTGAAGAACTAAAACAACTTATAACCACTGGGTTTGGTTTATCTTTAGAACTTTATGCAACAAACAATCAAAACGAAAAAAATGTGTTTTTGCCAACTTACAACAACAAGAAGAATGAAAATAAACAAGAAATTTCAGCACCGACAACAACTTACTTTTCAAATTTGGGAGCAAACTTTACTAACTTGTAAGTAAAATAATACTTTTGTAAAAAAAAACAAATAAATAAAAAAAGAAAATATCTTGCATTTTCGGATTTTCCGAAAATGCAAGATCTTTTTTAAAAACATCCCCAAACGACCTTGACACACTTCCGGCCATTTAAAATTTAAATACCCAGCACAGCAGGGCATTTAAACTTTAAATACCCACCACCAACACGTCACAGCTACGTCACAGCTGATGACGTCACTTCCGGTCACGTGACCGGAAGTAGCTGTCAAAACATTGACTGGCTGTCAAAGTTTGATTGGGCCAGAAACGCCACCTCGCTACTACTTATGGCGCCTTGTGCGAGTATTCAAGAGTTTTTAGCGTTTTCAACATTCGGCTTAACTTAAGACTAGACAAAAGAGTGCTAATTTCAGGCCGAAACTCCGCACGTTATTTCCGTACATTTAAAGCGATTGATTGTTATTTTCGGTAAGATTAATCCGAGCGAGTAGCCTACACGCTATCGTCTCTTCCGACAAATACTCCGGCGGGTTACACATGATCTTCTCTTATAGCGAATTCTCCGGCCGATCATACGCGATCGCCTTTAGCGGCAAATTCTTCGGCCGGATCATACACGATCGTCTTTTGCAGCAAATTCTCCAGCCGATTACACGCGATTTTCTTGTGCGGCAAATTTTCCGGCCGATCATTCGCGATCGTCTCTTGTGGCAAATTCTCCGGCCGATTACACGCGATTGTCTTGTGCGGCAAAGTCTCCGTCCGATTACACGCGATCGTCACTTACGACAAAAACTCTGACCGATTACACACGATCCTATCTCGTGGCAAATTCTCCGGCAGATTGTACGCAATTGTATTTAGTGGCAAATTATTCGTCCGATTACACGCGATCGTCTCTTGCAAAACATACTCCGACCACATGATCGACTCTTGCAGCAGAAAGAGGTCCCGGAACGCCGTTCCGCCGCAAATCAAGCACTGGTTAAATCTATCAACTTTGATGACGTAATCATTGATTTTGTAAAGGCTAAAGCCAGAAAAGGAATTATTTATAGGCTTAGACCATAATTTTCTTTATTATATTATAACATTTTATTTTATTATAAATTTATTATATTAACATCACGCGAAACCATATCCTGACGTTATTTTTCAACTTACGACAGTAAGCCGCGTATCAGAATGAAAAAATGAATTTCTCTCAATATACGATTTTTATATTTTCAATATCATAAAAATACAAGAAATTGGCGTTCGAGTTCAAATAGTAGGTTTTAGCTAGTTGATGTTTTGACCTGAAATAACTCGGAAAGTGAAAATAAATTATTTTAGAAAATCGGTTATTGACTACGTCGTACTACCTTTTCCGATTATCATCGCGGGGTAATGTTACTACTTATTTCACCCATGAGGGCGTCACCGCATTGCCTTCAGCCCCCTCTTAAACTTTTCCGTAGACTTTTGTACGCCTGCCCCACTAAAGACATGGCCAAGATAGTCTACGTTTCTTTCAAAAACTTGCATTTTTCAGTGTTTACACGTAGATTATACTGCTCTAATTTCTCAAATACCTTGACTAACCTGTATTTACATTCTTCAAATGTACTGTATCAATCAATACCTTGTATGACAATATCGTCAAAATAAGCTATTGTTCCATGTCGGTTTTGTACAAATGATCCATAAACTTGTGAAACTCATTTGGGACAGTTTTAATTCCGAAAAAAAGTCTTTTAGCTTTGTATGTTTGAGTTTTAGCACCTTCCTCGCCCACTGGTAGTTGCAGTTAAGCCTTGTAAATGTCTAATTTGCAGAAGTATCGTCCATGTCTCATGTTATTTATTTAGTATGTCATCTATTCGTGGAATAGGGTACCGACCGTCATGAAGTTGTTAGTTATCAGTCACTTTGTAATCTGCACATATTCGGACTGATCCATTTGATTTTGAATAACTACAATTAACTGAAGTTCCCCATTTAGTTTGATCGACTTTTACAATAATATCGTCTTGTTAAAGATTATGTAATTTATTTTTCACAGCTTCTCGAAGGGCATAAGATACCTCAGGTAAACTGGTTTCACATTATTCTTTAACTTAAAGGAGCATCTAAAGTTGGAACTTGACCAACTCTTTGTTCAAATACTTTAGAGGATATTTGTTTAATGTAAGTGAGTGCAGATTTTGTATCAATGTTTGATTCAATCGTGGTGAGTTGATTGATGTAATGTAAATTTATTTTCAATTTGCGTGTCCACTCCTAGCAAGTATAGCATTTTTCTTGAGATCCATAATGTACAAATATTCCTGCATGAGTTATCTTCGTAAGATACATTGAGAGTACTAACTCCGATTGGTTTATTATTGACCCGTGTAGGACTGGAAAAGAGTTTTTGTTTTGCAAATTGGAAAGTTTAGTATAAGTTTCTTGAACTCCTCGTTGCTAATGATACTTACACGGCTGCCTGAGTTACATTTAACATTTTTTGGTTTCCCTTTTAGTGTGATTTACATCATCATTCTGTCATCCCCATCATCGTTGTTTAGTATATAATTGCTACGTACATCGTTTAACATCAGATTATATTTCAGAATTAATGTCACATATAATTTTTACGATTTTAAAAGTAGATTGCATTTTATGTATGCGTTTTGCAGAACTAGCCTTTTCTGTATTTCCATCCTTGTTACAATGTCGACAGTTTAAATCATTGACTGAACAGCAATTTGATGTTTCGTGGTTGCTCCTTGCACCCAAAACGTAAAGCAAGATGTATAGTGTATGTACATCAGATAATCCAATTGTTTATAGTAGTTTGCTGTCTTTGCCTTTGATAAAGCCTTTTCTGGAGTGAAGTTCATTGCATTGTTGATATCATGATTGAGCAAGACTTGGTTCTTGGATGTTGCGTTTATTTTATTGACTTCATGACTCTTCAGACTGGAAAAGGGGGGACCTCTTTTTTCAAGGGAAACCTCAACAAGTTGCAAGAGTTTTTCACGAATGTCTACATAATATAGGCCTCTAATAAACTGGGTTCTAAGCATAGGATTGATAACTAACAGGTTTCGTATAGTTTCCTTGTTTACATCTAGACTTGAATCCTGCTGAACTTGCCCAATAGTTCATTTAGCAGTTTCAATAATTCGTTGTAAGTTCTAGTACACCTGAAAGCCATAATTCACCAACGACAATGTAAGTGCAGGACAATATAGATATAACAATGGATTTGTAACAAAGCCTGATAAATTACGGAAACCTAACCGTGTTCCTTGTACGGGCAAAACGCGAGTATAAATCACTACCTACAATCATTTTCGTCAAATGCATACATTCAAAAATACAAAACTCTACATAATCAATTCTTGTCTAACAGCATAAAACATATTCGGCAAGAATAAAATACAGGAAAACTGTGTGATGAATAACAATGCAACAAACAATGTCATTTTCTAAAAGAACGGCATTGACTCATAGAGTTTGTGTGTTCAAGATAAAACGATTCTGTAACAAGCAAATAAGCAGTCTGATAAAAAGGTATGTTTCCTTTACAAAGGAGGAAAAAGGAAAGGTTTACAAAGGAGGGGTGAGGGCTACTTTGCCGTAAGAGAGAGTAATGTAATGGGAGTAATGGGAGCAATTTTGCCTAATTTTTTGTAGCATTGATATTATTTAACATAATTGTCTCTTGAAATGTTAAATAATTGTTTTCTTCAAAGAGTTGTGTATTTTTACTATTTCAGTTAAAGTTCTTTCTGTAAACACAACTAGATATCTAAATCGAATTTTGTTTAAAGGGCCATCTGATGATAAGTTGTTATGGAAGATAAGTTAATCTATTTTTATCTTATTCATTAAAAGGATGATATACTGTTCACAGTGGGAGTTAAACAAAGTCTTTCAAATAAAGCCTACTCTGATGACACAATTTAAAAAGTTTAAAAAAATGGAATGTTACAAAAATCCATACAATCATGTTTTTAGGTATGGTTCAATTGGTAGGGAATCAACATCAGTTTTACATTAACTCAAGTTATTTAGTATAAATTTATTTTGGAATTTATATTTCATTGCTCTAACAACTACCACTATAACGGCTACATAAATTCATGAACAATGTTATGTTGCTTGAATGTTTGCACAACGATCTCAAAAACGGCTCCGAGGATTTCCTTCAAAGTCTGGAAATAAGTAATTTATGACTCAAAAACGTCTTTTATGCAGATTACTTGGCCAGAGAAAATTTAATAACGTAGTAAATCAAATTTTAAGTCGTAAATTTTAACATTGGCCTTATGAGTTGCCATCATGGCAACGAAAGTAAACAAGGAACGTGTTAACAAATGAAGTAATCATAATAGTACGTGTGGTTAGCATAAAAACCTTGCACTTTTTGATACAGCTTAGCCACTTGGTGAGTGTATACAAGATACCAGTAGAAGTATTTTTGCCCGAAGAACCAATCTTGAATTCGTGTAGAACACCCCCATATCAGCCATTACAGATGGCCGCCACAAAACGCATAAATTGCCCCATAACTCGTGAAAGAGTAACCCGATCGTGATAAACTTTTTTTGTTTGAAAGGTCTTTTATAAACTCAACTTTTTTTCATTTAACTTTTTTTTATAAACTTAATAGTTTTCTTTGTATATACGAAAAAACGCATTTTCCCATATAATTCCATGGGAAAGACAGATTTCTCAATAAAATGCATTTTAATTGATTTAAGAAGGATAATTCCGGGTGGAATATCTTGAGTAGGCTAAAGACTTATGCATACTATGATTTTATGACTATTAATAAGTTATTTTAGTAATAATGGTCTTTTACAGATTTTTTAACAGGTCATTTTTTTATTCATTTATATTTTTCCATTATTTTATTGAAAAAACATTTTTATCCAGCCCAAAAGTACATTAAATTATAGAAAATATATTCAAAAATCGAATGCTATCGCTCAAAACAAGAAAATCCAATCATTTAACCTATTTATGAGGATTTGAAGGTGTCATTGACGTCCCATAGTAAGTATATGGCGGGGGAAATCGCGGGTACATTTTCAGCGATAAAATTACTACCCGTCGGTAGAATTAAGGAAAACTTTTTGGAAATGTCCAATTAAATCATTACTACAGTATACCAAAGAAAAATGATAAAAAATCATCGAGAAACCATATTTAATGCGCTTTTTATGATTTTCGTTTAAAACAACATGCTGCCGTGGCCGGCGCGTAGACGTAGTTCCATCAAACTCTCACAGAGCGCGCTCCTCTCGCTACCACGCTGAACCTATCTATGGCTAGCGGAGTCCACGGGAAAGCTCAGACAGCGCGCAATCGTTATGCTCGATCTTTGCCGGCAACAATTTTAACATTGACCTCAGGTTAATTCCAACTGAAAATAAAACCGAAAACTTAATTATATTCACTATTTATGAAACTTTAAAATTGATTCCTTTAGTAACTAAAATAAGCATTTCCGATATATAATTGAATTCGTTCAATTGATTTTACGAACAATTACAGGTTGTATATTAGAATGTTTATGAACAGTAAGAATATAAATTCTTCATAAAGTAATGAAAATTAATTGGGTATTGCCTTTGTCGATCAGTAATTGTTTTGATTTCAAATAGCTGAACACAAAATTAGATTAATATTTAAAGAAATCTTTAAATTATTTCTAAATCACCGTCTTCTACTTTAATTTTCGTACAGTATTACTCATTATGTTTAGTAAAATTATATTATTGGTTTAATATAAGAGCAAATAATTATATGCCTACCTTTATGATTCAGTACATGAGACCAAAGCGGAAACGCCATAAGGAAAGAACGCTGCAAAATTTTTTTATCGAGGGAATACTTTTTCTGTGTAATTAAGAAGACTACCATATGTGTATTGGATCAGTACGTTTAGTTGCTGTAAAACAAAGAAACCACCATCAGTTTATTTAATAAAACTTTTAGTAAATTCATATATATTTTATTTATTTGTCAACTACCACTCATCTATAATCGACCAGCCTAAACTGTTTCACCTAGAACCTTGAAACTTCGCATGGACTTTCCCCATAGAGCGTAGGCATCCACTAAGAACGGATTTTTTAAAATTCCCTGAGGGCTACGCCCTATGGTATATCAAAGTTTCATTGTTAAACTTATGAAGTTTTCATGGCAACCTAAACATAAAAATTCATGAATCCAACAAAGAGTTTCTGTTTTTCCACGGGTAAAACCGGATTGATCAGCTAGTTGCTTATAATATTTTTAATCGTAATTGCGTCATTGAAATGATAGCCTATAAATAGATTGTTTCTTTCTTTTTATAAGGTTTTTTACTAAGTTGCAAGTTTGTATAGAAAACAAATATCCTAACTCCCTTATTGTTAAAATACATAATTGGCTTAGTATTAAGGCAAATAAATAAAGGTATACCTGATATATACAGAACGTGATGCAAAGGTTGAATGTACATTCAGCTGGACTATTCGTAGACTAATTAGAAATACTTTAAAAACTGTACATTAGATCATTGTGTTTCGTTTCTGAAAAAAAACAAAGTAAACATTACTCTTTGTGGGAATAAAACGTCATAAAATTATATTATGCTGTTTATCATTGTAACCATTTTGTAAACAAGAAAACTGTAACTCTAAGTATTATGCTTAACTATATAAAATGTTTGATTTATGTAAACGAATAAAAATAAAATTATATTATTATTAAAACATTAAAGCGAAAAATTGGGTCTTTCTACCCCATTCTGGGTAAGTAACCGAGTGCCCCACGACCGCCAATGGGCACGATAGGCTAGAGCTACTGAAAGTAATTATATTTACCTTTTGGCAGCATTACATTTTTCGCTGCCCACGCAGTCTTTTAAAACGATGAAAATATTTCAAGTTAGCCTAAATGAATGTGTGTGTACATTTACATTAAACTATTCCACAAACAATCTGTAATAAATTAAAATATTTCCCCCAAAAAATCGTTTACGGGAATCTCCTGCGGTAGATTAAATGGACTTGATTTGAAAATTATACTGAAGTTTCAGTAGTTTAGCCATAATTTTGCTATTGAATTTAGCTCTTTGATTAAACTTTAAATGTATATAATTAGGCTGTTTATTCTTTATTCTTTTACTATATGATTTTTGCTCGATTTCGAGCTATGTGTTATCTAGTAATTGGTTAATCGTACAGACCTACCTGATGCTGCACTGGATGTTAAAGTTTGATGAACATAAGGACGTATTGTAAGGTTTCACACTTCAGACACTTTTTTTTTTTTTTTGGTAGGAGGTGGAATGCCTTTACGCACACTGAGGGGCTCGTTGTCCCCTCAGTAGTGTCGGACTCCCACGAGCTCAATGTCCCGTGAACTACCGACTAAACCACCTCCCTCGGCACCGAGGACACTAGCCTGGAACTGTTTCACACATTACTTCGGGCTAGGCCTTTGATATTACGCCGCTAGGGCAACCTCCGTGGGGAAATGCTGAGGATTAAGGCCGATCGAGGTCGACCTTTTTCGCCCGAAGAATGGCCTGGACGTAGTGCTGGACACAGTTCCAGTTGCCCTCTCCCTGGAGCATAGCTCCGACGACGTTGTTTGGGCTGACGACCACGCCGATCTCAGATGAAAGCGAGGCTCGGCGGACGTGCCAACGGTCGCACTGAAAGAAAGTGTGCTCGGACGTGTCTGGGATGCCGGGGCAATACAGACAGTCCGGGCTGGCGACTTTGCCCATCCGGTGCAGATAGGTTCGGAAGTACCCGTGCCCAGAAAGAAACTGGGTCACGTAGTAATCGACCTCGCCGTGCTGCCGTTCCACCCATGGTCGGACGGAAGGTATGAGCTGGAAGGTCCAACGTCCCCTCGGCTCGGCTTCCCAGTCGCGCTGCCAGGAGTCGAAGCTGCGATCGCGCTCTTCCCTGGCAGCTGTTTCCCGGCCCACTTCTGGCCTCCTCCGGTAAATCGCCTGCCTCTCCCTCGCGAGAAAGAGGACGGGGATGACTCCGGCGATCACCATCACAGCAGGCTCGGAGACTGTGCGGTAGGCCGAAGCGACCCGCAGAGCTCCTCGGCGCTGGACTCGGGCAAGCCGGTCTCGGAAGACTCGCTTCTCGAGTGCGTGAGCCCATACCTCCGCCCCGTACAGCAAGACTGACTGGACGGCGGTCATGAGCAGACGGCGCTTGCAGGAGCGAGGACCGCCGACATTGGGCATAAGTCTACCAAGGGCAGCGACACCCTTAGCGGCTTTGTCGGCGGCGCGCCGGATCTGCTCGCCGAAAGACAGTCTGCTGTCGACCATGACTCCCAAGTACTTTGCAGCAGGCTTAGTCTCAAGTGTGACGTCACCTATCTGCACCGGGAACACGGTGTTAATCCTCTTTTTGGTGAGGACGACGATCTCCGTTTTACTGATAGCCAGGGACAAGCCGTGATCTCGCATCCACCCGTTGACCTTGGCCATTACTACGCTGAGCCTCAGTTTTGCCTGCTCGACGTTCCTCGCAGCGATCAAGGCAGCGACGTCGTCAGCATAGCCAACGAGGCGGGTCTCATCGGGCATGTCTAGCCTCAGCAAGCTGTCGTAAGACACGTTCCAGAGATCTGGTCCGAGAATGGACCCCTGCGCAGCCCCGGAAGTGATGGGAATACGCCGCTGACACTTCAGACACTAATAATATTATTTTTATCAATAATGAATAAGGAATACTTCTTGCGTACTCAATAATACTGTTACTTATGTGGGAAGACTTAAGTGGGGCTACTTATGTGAGACCGTTGCGTCATTGCGTTTTCTTGCTAGAAAAAAATACATTTTTAGTTTGTTAATTTTTTTTAACATTGCTAGCCCATTGTTATATGTTCTCTAAAAATTAGGAAAACTTAAATTATAATAGTGTAATTATGTATCAAAGGAGAGGGGGTTGGCTAACGGACAGCGAACCTACAAAACTAATAATGTACTCCTATAAGGCCTGAACAGAACTGGTGATATTGCATAGGAGTTACAGATACACAATAACAAAATTCGCTTAGGTCCTACGGGACTTAAAAGTTTTTATGGTAAACTACAGGAAAGCCCTTGAGTTTTAATTAGTTTGAAACCATTCCAAGTTTGTATTATTGTTGATGAGTATCATATGTGTATCGTATAAGGCGATTCTTTGCGTCAAAATTGTGGGCGCCTGGCAAGTCGTAGAATGGTGGGCGAGGGCTCAAATTAAACGTCTATATTCCGTGACGACGGGAAAAATACTAAAATTGATTTAAATTCACCTGGAAACGATAAAAATCGTAAAATATCTGCCATTTAAAAACATTGAGAACTAAAATGTCTGCTTTGTTTACATAAAACAATCTATGCTGATACTAGATTGAAAAACATGCGCTAGATTATGGTAGATCTAAAAGCCAGTTTGCCATGAAGGTATTTTGTTTGTGAATTCCCCTTATTAAGGGCTTAGCCCCTTCAAGCCACTAGTTATTTTTAAATTAACATTTTTACTTTTTCCCCCTATACATAGTATGTGGAGTTCGAATTTGAGTTGTTAGTGGATATATTCGTTTTAATACTCCCTGAATCCAGTGGTTTTCGGCGTGGTGCCTGTCTGTCTGTCAGTGTGTGTGTGTGTGTGTGTGTGTGTGTGTGTGTGGTGTGTGTGTGTGTGTGTGTGTGTGTGTGTGTGTGTGTGCGTGCGTGCGTGCGTGCGTGCGTGCGTGCGTGCGTGCGTGCGTGCGTGCGTGCGTGCGTGCGTGCGTGCGTGCGTGCGTGCGTGCGTGCGTGTGTGTGTGTGTGTGTGTGTGTGTGTGTGTGTGTGTGTGTGTGTGTGTGTGTGTGTGTGTGTGTGTGTGTGTGTGTGTGTGTGTGTGTGTGTGTGTGTGTGTGTGTGTGTGCGCGTGTGTGCGTGCGTGCGTGCGTGCGTGCGTGCGTGCGTGCGTGCGTGTGCGTGTGTGTGTGTGTGTGTGTGTGTGTGTGTGTGTGTGTGTGTGTGTGTGTGTGTGTGTGTGTGTGTGTGTGTGTAAGTGTGTGGATGTAAACAAAGCTAGAGACGACACCAGTGGTCCGATTTAAATATTTGGCATGTAGGTGTAAATCCGTGGTATCTCCAGGCGTATTTTTCATTTTTTTGAATTTTTGATTTTAACGGTATTCACCCCATAAAAAATGACAAAAATCCAAATTTCTCAAAAACGGCTCTAACGATTTTGATAAAAATTTCATGGTTTTTAGTGCTTAAGATGACAAACAAAATGACACTACCAGCATGCCTGTAAAAATTCTGGTTCAGAAGTTATGGGGCTGCGAATATTGTGAACAACTATTGTCGATCTTTAAAAAGTAAAGATAGACACAAATCATTTAAGATATTCATATATGAACAAGTTTACTGTATACAAGTTTACTGTATGAATGAAATTGCGTACTAAATAACGCTTATTAAAAAAAACTGATTTATATTGTTTAAATATTTAACAATTTATAAAAGATTTCTTAATAGTTAATCATTGGATAAGAAATAAGAAACATAAGAAATAAGTAAAACTTGGGATATTTTCTAACTATTGTGTATAAATATTCAAACATATCTACTTTATCAAAAGTATTTTAACCAGAATACTTATTTACACCAACAGAACTAAAGATTTTTACAAAGCTGTTTATGATACCCATTATTATCTCATTATACACCACTGATTAGTTTGTATGTTCCCAAAATAGTATAGATACCATTCCTGTAACAACTTTCTGTTCAAAACGTGTAAACAAACTCAAACTAAATTTACAATATACGTTTACTTTAAATATATATTCTAGAATTAATTATTAAATTATTGCCAAAAATACTATCGCACATCATAACATCACTTTGTTTTCATAGAAAACGTCAACTGATCAATAATGATAATTTCAACTGCAAATCAACATGTGTTTGCGCTCTGGAAATCGGAAACAGGGTGTCCGTGCTAAGAATGAACAGGGGTACCAATCTGTAAGATCATAAAACCGAAATAAAAATGTGCGCATTCATGGAATTTATTTTGTTGTACGTGTATTTGATTTTATAAAATAAAGTAACCTTTTTGTGTAAACAAATTAAATTGTAAACAAGCGACATAATCACGTAGAGGATGCAAGGTCGACAAAATTCAAGTTCCTGTGATTGGAATATTAATTAGGCGTAGGTTGTCACGGCAATACTAACTGACATAAAAAAGAAATAAAATATCGTACAATATGTTTGTTGAAAAAATGTATTAAAAAACTGTCTACCAAGAAAGGCTCTATTCCTCAAAATCGCTTTAAACCACTTTAAATGGTCAAATTGTTCATAAGTCGCAACATAGTATGGCTGGGCTGAAATGGCGCAGTGACTGAGTGTTGTTATACAATGAACTACCTGGGTTTGATTCTCTAAGAGAAACGTTAAGATTTTTATTGCCTTCAAAATTAACCTAAATGCAAATGAAATCACTTGCATTATATTAAGATTTTAGCTAGTTTTTTTCGTAGCCACGACATTGTCATATTTAACCTATTTTTTTTTATAAAATCAAACAGTTTAATCTGTTATAAAATATGAATTTATAGTCACAGAGAACTTAGAATACTCATAAGTAATTCAACTGAATTTTATGGCTATCAAATATAGTGACTACTTTGGACTTATCGAACTGCAATAAGTTTTCCTGATTAAGATTCCCTTTATAAACTGTCGTCAATTTAAGTAATATAGTCACCTTAACATTTTCTCCCAAATGGAATAACTTGAAAGTAATAAATACTATTTAAAGTAAAATTATTGTGTTTCAAAATTCTTTTTATTGGCAAGTGAGAGTAAAACTGATAATAAAGGCAAATTATAACCTTTACTAAGTTTAATGTAAGTAAATAACAACCAATCTGGTACACTTTGCTGAAATATGATTCTAACTATACGTTTTAATAAAATGAAGACCATTTTGAAGGTAGATATAACGTATTATTTTATGTTGATAAAGAGATAAAATTAGTATATTTATTTATATTTATGATGCAATAAAAATATTCGGTCGTCTACATTGGAAATGGTCTCGACAAAGTTCGAAACAAAAAGATAGAACAAATATTCTGGCATGGGTGCACAGTATGGTTTTTAGCGAATTTCCCCTATAGGGAAGAAGCTATTACCGTAGGTCTCATGGTAAAACCTAAGCCCGAGACCATGATAACTTTTCGGGGCCACCAGAAGCAAAAAACACCATTCGTTCGAATTTATATATATCTATCTATCTATCTATCCATCTATCTATCTATCTATCTATCTATATATATATATATATATATATATATATATGTGTGTGTGTCTGTGAGCACGATAGCGGCCGTAAATATGGTCCGATCTTAATGAAATTTGGTACAGACATGTAAAGTGGTGATCGATTGGACAAGTTCGTAAACCAACCCGATCGGACCATCGGAAGGGGGGGTAAAGGGGGAATAACCCCCCCAAAAATTTCAATTTTTGTGGCAGCAAACCTGCATAATCATTCCCCATGTTATCCTTATGGGAAATAAAAAAATTCTATATCTTACTTATTTTTTAACATTTCTTGACAAAACTTGGTATATGGCTTCTTCTAGTTAAGATATACTAAATAATGAATTAAAACTAACCAGTTTTAACATAACTGTTGCAACAAACCTGCATACTCATTCTACATGCTAACCTTATGGGTAATAAAATAAGTTGTGTAGTTCGCTCATTTCTCAAAATATACTGATAAGAAATGGCATGAGGCTTCATACAGTTAATATCTACTTGATTATGGCTTAAAATATCCAAATCATCAAATTCCTGAGGCAGCAAACCTGTGTACTCTCTTTCCCAATGTTAACCTTATGAGAGGTAAATGCAATTGGATAGCTTTCTTATTCCTCAGCATATCTTGATAAAACATGTTATGTGGCTTTATATAGTTTAGATATATTGGATTGTAGCCTATAATACGTCATTTTCAAATTTCTGTGGCAGCAAACCTGCATTTTTCCATACTAATCCTATGAAGAATAATTTATTTTTGAATACCAATTGTGGGCATTTGGCAAATCACAGGATGAGGGAACAGGGCTCAAATTAAATGTTTTAATGTCAGGGAATCAGGAAAAGTACTGCAATTTCTTAAAGTTTGCTAGATAACAAAAAATAACATAAAATAACTGCCATTTAAGTAGCATTGGGAAGTAGCATTGGGATCTAAAACGTCTGCTTTGTTTACATTAAAACATGTGAGCTGATGTTTGATTCAAAGCCACATGGTGGATACAGACATATGGCTTACTTAAAGGCCAGATAACTAAATATGTCAAATAAATGTACGATAGGGAATACAGATTTTTACTGATGATGTTTATGAAATTTTTTACTCAAACTTAAACAGCTGGTCATTTCCCCATACGATTAAATTGGAAAAGCCAGCTGTTTTGAAGTTTTGAACATTGCATTTTCGTGCCAAGTATAGGCTATTATTTTTTATAGCCTGTTGATCTTAAAAGCCACTAGGAGAGTATTTTTGCACGCTTTCTTTTGAATGTATATTGATTTTACTTGATGCGAGACTTCATTTAAATTATTTATTTATGCACTTGAAATTCGCTGAGTATGCAGGACTGCCGCAACGGGGGTATTATAAACTTACTTTGTTAAAAAATTGCCATTCTTAAATTATGGGTTACATAAATATACAATATTCTTATAAAAATCCATACATCTCTTAAGAAAGACGCAATTAGGAATAAATCATTATGCTTAACATGATTTCTAATAGAGGCAAACGTACTGGCAGGCATATAATTGATTGCCAATTATTATTATAATATTATTATTTATAAATTACTCTTTTGCCATCGGTATTAATCTGATGTCAATGTTAAAAATGTTGCCCGCAAACAACGAGCATAACGATTGCGCGATGTCTGAGCTTTCCCATGGACTCCGCTAGCCGTAGATAGGTTCAGCGTTGTAGCGAGAGGAGCGCGCTCTGTGAGAGTTTGATGGAACTACGTCTACGCGCCGGCCACGGCAGCATGTTGTTTTAAACAAAAATCATAAAAAGCGCATTAAATATGGTTTCTCGATGATTTTTTTATCATTTTTCTTTGGTATACTGTAGTAATGATTTAATTGGACATTTCCAAAAAGTTTTCCTCAATTCTACCGACGGGTAGTAATTTTATCGCTGAAAATGTACCCGCGATTTCCCCCGCCATATACTTATTATGGGACGTCAATGACACCTTCAAATCCTCATAAATAGGTTAAATGATTGCATTTTCTTGTTTTGAGCGATAGCATTCGATTTTTGAGTATATTTTCTATAATTTAATGTACTTTTGGGCTGGATAAAATTTTTTTTCAATAAAATAATGGAAAAATAAAAATGAATAAAAAAAGACCTGTTAAAAAATCTGTAAAAGACCATTATTACTAAAATAACTTATTAATAGTCATAAAATCATAGTATGCATAAGTCTTTAGCCTACTCAAGATATTCCACCCGGAATTATCCTTCTTAAATCAATTAAAATGCATTGTATTGAGAAATCTGTCTTTCCCATGGAATTATATGGGAAAATGCGTTTTTTCGTATATACAAAGAAAACTATTAAGTTTATGAAAAAATGTTAAAAACAAAAAAGTTGAGTTTATAAAAGACCTTTCAAACAAAAAAAGTTTATCACGATCGGGTTACTCTTTCACGAGTTATGGGGCAATTTATGCGTTTTGTGGCGGCCATCTTTAATGGCTGATATGGGGGTGTTCTACACGAATTCAAGATTGGTTCTTCGGACAAAAATACTTCTACTGGTATCTTGTATACACTCACCAAGTGGCTAAGCTGTATCAAAAAGTGCAAGGTTTTGGTGGAAATCAACGCTAACCACACGTACTATAACAGCTGTTTGCAATCTACAGTCATCAAGGAAAAATACAGTGAATGGGATGAGGAGTTCATCGAGCAATAAAAAAGGTTTCTATTTATCATTTTCATGACATTGAATTAAAACTTTATAATAACTGGATGAACTGGTAATCATGAAGTAAAACCGAGCAAGGCTCGGTCAACCAGATAATTCCAATGAAACGTAAAGAGAAGCAAACTTAACACCTTGCTTCTTTTATTTATGAAAAAAAATAAAACGGTAAATATAATGGCACGAGGCACCGAACGTGGGAAAAGTAGGGAAGCATCAGTGCATTCTAGTTCCGAGAATTTAACTGTAAACTGTTTGCGCGGGATCGAAGAGGCGCGCACCTAGCGTGAGTGGTTTGGCGGCGGCGGAAAAAGCCAGTCCAGAGAATGTGTTGTTATAATTATTAAAATTAAGTTTAAAACGTTAAATTAAAGCTTGAAAACAAAATAATTATCCTGAGTCCAACAAAATAATGATCTCTGTCTATCCAGATACTATTTGGTAAACACGCGATTAGAGAATAATATTGGTCGGTTACCATATACATAAAATATGGAGAGAACATTGTTTCCGTGGTTTTCGTATGATTAAATGTTGTTTTTTTTGTCGGAACTCACTAACAGGAATCTTAACCCTTTTTCATTTAAAATTATTTATCCAGCCTAGGACGTTTTACAAGTTTACACGAGGTATAAAAATTATAATTTTGTATCTATTAAAATTGTGGATTTTAATGTCGAATAACTTGTAATTTAGTACTCGAATGCATTTTAGTTCTATAATTCAATATTGGAATACAAATATATTGCTTTTATCAATGTACCTAGTAAATTTCAATGATTTGCTTTTTAATAAAATGAAAACCTGTAAAAAGACAGAGATTCAAACGTATTTTGCCATTTTTATTTGAAACAAAGAATTCAGGGAGAGAAATGACAGGGGAAAGGTCCTTTTTGTCAGAAACGACAAAGAACTTCTGGTACACTGTCATTTTCGTTTACTGAAGTGTTTGCTAAAAATTTGCACGTGAGGAAAAATACCTTGTTGTTAATTAGGAGGATACTTTTTAAATCAATATTAATTACCTATTCCACCTCTTTACACTATTTACAAATATATAGTACACGAAACCGTATATTGACTTGGTGTAAACCAAGAAATGAAGTATGAAAGAAAAAAGGAACAAGAATTTTAAATTTCTCGGCTGGTAGAGTTTGACTAAAAGGAATATTATACTTAGTATCATTTAAAAAGAAACTTTTTTAGTAACATGTCTTTTATGGCATTATGTCTTTTTTAAAGGCATTATGATGCTTAGGATTATTGGTTGTGTCTGAAATTGTCTAGTTTGTTGTAAAATCTCAAAAAAATCAATCAATTTCAATAGTTTTAAATTGTATTTAGCCTAATTAATCTAAAGTAATCTCATTTTCGTTAGTTATTTTTTAACCTAATAAATGTTACCAACCGCTGAGAAATTAACAAAAATATTCTCATATTTCGCAATGGCTTGTGGCTTGAGGCTGAATTTTTTGCACTCGAATGAATCGCACATTGCTAGATTGTGTCAGGAAGTGCAAACCTTACAACTGGCCGTAGGCCTAAGACCCAAATAAAAATAAAATTGTTATTTTATACAAATTAGTCATTTAGCCTTATTATGTTTTAAACATGTTTTGTTGTTTGGTGTGGTTTCATAGTAAAGGATAGTTCGGTCGGTCGATACAAACCACATACTCGATCCGATCATATGATACGAATTACTAATTTGATCATGCGATACAAATTATTACAGTAACTTGATCGGAAAATTATACTTTATAATGATTGATTATTCCTTTTTTTGTTGTCGGTTCAGTACAGAAGAGATAAAACCTCAGTCGAATCATACAGATTTTACATTTGGTGGCTGACGCATACTACAAAAGTCAGATGATGATTCGGCCACAACTTACACGTTCACATTACATTTTGGTCGTTTAATACAAAATCACATTTCGGTGATTTGAAAGTTGATCATTTGGGCTCCACTCATATCTTTATCTAGAATTCATTTATGCTCAACATGAGTTACAGGGACATCTGGCTTCTAAATATTACAGAATGTACCAAACCTGAATTTATCGGTTATTTCACATGCAGTGCTTTTTAATAATGAGCAAAAATATAACAATATCGTAATGTTATACTACGTTTTATTATTTCCTCTTTCAAATTCTGTATTAATGTTTTACGGCGTAAATCTACGTTAATAAAAATTAATGTAAAACACTTTAACAAATTTTTGTGGAGTTATTTCAAGTTGTTTACGTGTTCTCAGAAGATAGCAAGTAATAACCATTGATGTATATTTGTCAGTCCATCGATAAATTTAATCGTTTTTTATGTTTAGCCCTAGTACTGGATATGAACATTAAAATTTTTTTTGTTACATACCTGATCAAACCAGTTAAATTATAAAGAATTCATATGATTATCGCAATTTTGGCATAAACGTCATCATCAGATTCTTTGTATGAAAACCTAGCTTCTTTTCGAGATGTCATTTTTTTAATATTTACCACAAATAAATCAAACATTTACATTCAAACATATTCGTAAAGGTTCTGATGATGGCATTTATGCTGAAATTGCAACAGTCTTATGCATTTTTCATAATTGAGCTGGTTTGATCAGGTATTTTTTTTGTAGCATCGCACACTTTTATGACCATAACAAAGACATTAGTAAACTATAAGATTTAATTTGTTTGGATGATATTGTAGTTCCTCATAATTACAAACCTATATTTGTTTTAAAAAATGTATAAAAGCAACTGAAAAATAATTATTGTTGAAAACTCTGTTATGATTACACACAATGGAAAACGTGAAAATTAAAAACCTATGTAACTGTGAAATGTAAAAGAAACCCTTAGAAACTCCAAAACCCAACAACAAAAACAATGACTCAGAGTGGTTTCAAAGCTTATGATTAAAAGTGACATTTGACGTGAATAATGTTTTCAGTGATAGAAGGATTATTAAAGAGGGAAGGCTTATCATTCTAGGCAGTATAGCTCAAATACTACACCAAACATTCTTATAGTTACCTTTAGATGTATTTTTTCAGAGCCGCAGGAAAGAATGAAGTGACCTCTTGGTTAGGCAACCAATGAAAAAAGTACATACTAGCTTGAAGAACGATTTTAACTGTAATAAAAATGTGCTTTAGATAGCTAAGACATCACAAGCCACAAATTCCGTCTGCCCATCTGTAGTGTAGTAATTGTATGCATAAAAAGTGAATCGACCTAACAAATCCGGACCAAGTCGAAACTTAGAACAGATGTAAGTAAACCTCCCTAAATGATATATAAAAAGTCCTCTGTAATCCCTGTGGTGCTCCAGCCGTTATCTTAAAAATAAACATTTCCGGCCCATGTTTCTCTCTACACTTTTTTAATTAACACGAAAACCATAAGAGATACCAAGAAGAGATACAAGAACTTTTATAAACAACTGCTGATATTATTAATTATCTAAAATGTTCTAATTCTATAACCCCTGACTTTAGAATTAATGTAAAATTTAATGTATAATACATCCCCAAGTAAGTAAAGCCCTTAATGAATAATAAATTATATTCGTAGAATCCTGATTAAAATTTCAGTTATTTGGCCCCTCAATTATCAAGATTGGTTCACATTAAAGGCGTGGGCAAGCTCAGAACAACCTTCAGGAATTTCTAAAAATATTACCATAAAGAATATTATTTTGGAAGCTTTTCCTAAGGGTTCTTTGAATCGAATTTATTATGCATAAAGATCGAAGAGCTTCGCCTACTTAGGCTTGTATTCCTTATGGAAAGGGTACCGTATCAGAATTATTTTAGAAATTCAATATCAGCGGTTGGTTTAAAAAATATATTGTAAATTTTTATATTCATTCTATTGGTCATTTTATGCTTTACAAAAACTCCTCTTACACTTTTCGTATCTCTTATGGTTTTCGTGCTGATTGAAAAAAGAATATGGAGAAACACGGACCGGAAATAAATTTTTCACCACACTACGACGAAATCACCTGTTTTACAAACGTCAAACGCGGACCGGAACACACCATTTGCCGCCAGAGGACCGAAAACGTTGGGGGCCCTAGGGCCGAAAGTCAGCTGATAGTTTATTTGCTTGAAACAACGTCAGAATATAACAAAATTATACGGCATTCACGACAGGATAGTTGCGATCATATGATTGTCATAGCTGTGTTTTGTTTTCAAGTGAGTCAAATAATAATCAGTTTTTTTTAATTATTTAGGGTATATTTCATTGTGTAGTGTGGTGAAAAATAGCGTTCGCACCTCGGCCGAAAGGGTTTTGCAGCTCTCGATCGTTTCAAATTCTCGACTTCGTCTCGAATTTGAAACACGATCTCGAGCCTGCAAAACCTCATTTTCGGCCCTTGTTGCGAAATATACTATTCCATGATATTGGATGGAGGGATTTCGGGAATGTTTTGAAATGTTATTTCGGGAGGTTTACTTAACATCTGTGCGAAGTTTCGACTTGGTCAGGATTTGTTACGTATATTTTCCTAACATTAAATAAATAAATAATAAATAAATAAATAAATAAAAATGCCTTTATTTACAAGCGTTCCTCAGTCACAGACTGCTTTTCAGGACAACTCAAGTCAAACATACAATGAACATAAAAAAACAAACAAACAAAAACTCATAAAATATCATTTAAATACATAACTTTCAATTTTTTTCTAAATACAGAAAAAGAGCATGACTTGAGGGTCCCAGGGAGGTCATTAAAATACCTTGGGCCAAAATAAGAAAAACTTTTACGTCCCAGCTCCAGTTTCACTCTGGGGAAGTGAAGCTTCCAGTCTCGGCTGGCGCGCTGGGAAACCTCCTCTCTGCCTTGCAGTTTCACACTCAGGTACTGGGGCTCTCTGAGTGTGAGGATTTTGTGGGTCATGCAGTTGGTCATCAGTCTGCATAAGTCACCCATACGGAGCATGTCAACAGCATCACGATACACCGACACATGGTCGTATCGCCTCAGAGAGAAAACAAAACGCACAGCCGTGTTCTGTAGTTTCTGGATTCTCTGAGCGTCATGCATCGTGATGCTGTTTCCATAGGCCAGGTAACAGTAGCAGAAGATTGAGAGGACCAAAGACTGCATGAGCTGAAGTTTCACTGATTCTGGCAATAAACCCCTGAACCTATACAGACCCCTCAGCCTGCCGATGGCACGCTGGATATTGTGAGTCACGTGGTCTGAAAAAGAGAGTTCACTGTCAAGGACGACTCCAAGAGTTTTGACTTTATCACAAATAGTCAAACTCTCACCGTCAAGGGCGACCTCTACACCACTCTCACTGAGGGCCTGTATGCGATCTTGTGGCGCTAAGTGTAGCACAGTGCACTTTCCTATGTTAAGCTTGAGGCCATTGTCCGTTGACCAGGTCAAAATACTTTCAAGATCAGTATTAACTTGGTGAATGGCATCCTGAATTAAATCAGGAACATAGGACAAATGGAGCTGACAATCGTCAGCATACAAGTGCGGCATGCAGTTCTGAACACACGAAGGAAAGTCTGATGTGTACAGATTAAAAAGTATAGGACCCAAACAACTTCCCTGAGGTACACCTCTTCCCCTTGAAAGAGCAGTTGATATCTCACTCTTAAACCTTGTGACCTGCGTTCTTCCAGCCAAGTATGATCTGACCCACTCAATTGCTCCCGCTCCAAAACCATAGTAATTCATTTTTGCCAATAGTAACTTGTGATTGATGGGGTCAAACGCCTGTGAGTAGTCTAACAGTACTAGCGTGCTCCATTTTCCTTTGTCTTTCGCATCAATCAGATCACTAAACAGATTCACCAGGGCAGTGCAAGTACTATGATTGGCTCTAAAACCAGATTGTGTTGTTGGCAAGACATTCTCACTCTTCATGTATTTATTTATTTGGCAAGCAACAATCTTCTCAAGTATCTTCGAAATAGCTGGTAATATTGAGATGGGTCTGAGATCTTGGACTCCTTTAGGGGCAGCTGTCTTCGGGAGCGGATGCAAAGTACTCATCTTCCAGTTATTTGGGAATATTCCATTATTCAATGATTGATTGATAATATGGGTTATAGCTCCAAGCGCATATGGACTCACAGCCTTTATCATCTGAATAGAAATACTATCATTTCCGATCGCACTCGATTTGATTTCATTCATGGCCGACTTGACTTCCTTTTCTGTCACAGGTCTAAAATTCATACTATTCTCAAACTCCTTCTTTCTATTCTCGTTGTAATGGGCAATTGTAAGGACATTTGCCTCACAACCTCCTCCCATTTCAGCAAAAAACTTATTCATTTCCTCTAAGCTTAGATCCGGCGAAATGCTTATATTTTTTTTATCTGGCACTATATCACACTTCTTTAGACATTTCCACATACTTTTCGTGTCCTTATTTGAAGTCACGGTATCTGTCAAATACTCTTTTTTTGCTCTCCAGATCAAAATATTTAGCTCATTTCTCATGTCTTTATATTTTTCCCAATCTTCACTGTCCCTGGATTTCCAATAGGCTTTCCTCAATTTATTCTTCAGCCTTATCTTTTCGTTGATCTCGGCATTTTTCCAAGGCGCCTTTTTTCGTGTCACTTTCTTCGTCACGATCGGTGCTTGTCTATTGAACACCGTCAGTATGTTTGATGTTATAAATTGCTCTATGTTATTAACATCATTCATTTGCAGAGCTTGATCCCAATTTATCTGAGCGATCGCTGCAACAGCTAAGTCAGTGTCAAATCTGGAGAAATCTCTATATCTTACCATCTTTGGCTTTCTTCTCTCATTTCGGCATACGATATCACAATGAACAAGCTTGTGGTCTGTTATCTTCACCCCTCTATGGTCCTTGATAGCCGATGTATCAATAACACCGATCCTCTTGACCTCAGCCGACCTGTCCACGATGATATGGTCTAACAAGGTGGCTGAAGTTTCTGTTACCCTAGTTGGTTGTTCTATGACTTGTATTGTGTTAGTTTCTTTCAAGAGCCGGACATTCCTGGACTATGGGTTATTTCTTTATTATTTGCATTATAGCTACGTAAATTTTCTACTGAATACTAAGAATTAAACGCATCAAATTCAAGGATAAAATCTTGTATGAAAGTATTACAATAATTTTATTTATTTATTTTCTTGCTAGAATAAAAATGAATTAGCACAGTAGCCATAATACATCTCTATTAAGTTTTTATTGCCAATTTGCCCAATATAAAGACAAAGGACCAGTTACGTTCGATTTATACCGCTTGGAGGGAACCGCTAAATCTTTTACGTTGAAATATCAGAGAGAATATTGTTTTCAGTAAAACGTTTCCACTCTATTGTATTTTATATGTTTATTAATATTTTATACAGTATTTTAAAATAACTATAACTCCTATATTTTACAAATGTATGAAATCAAATTATAATAAATTTACAGGAAAGAACAACGACTTCTCATTGTTAATATAGAGCATTCAAAGATTACATTAAATCACATTGCTTGAAATGGCGACCTACCCAGGTAGGTATTTTAAACCAAGTATGAATGACAGACGAGTGAAAGATGATTGTGGCGCAATCTTGTAGTCTTGTTACTGATTATGAGGCCGACATGTTCCTTAGACACGACTGTTAATTAATAGCCCAACAGCCAATGACAACTAAGGGACCTACATTTTAACGTGGAATCCGAACCACAATTTCCTCGGTTAACAGTTTTACGAACTGGTCTAATTATGAGGACGGTCCTATGCACGTAGTATTCAATAGTGCGGACGTTAACCCCATTAAGGAACACCGCGTCCACAAGCTATCGCTCATACCTATCCACAATTCGTGACCTCCAAGTAGCTGGATTACAGGACACGCCACAGTCCCAGTCACAGTGTTTACTCACCTCCCCAATGTTAACCTTATGAAATACAAACGCTTTTATAAACTTGCTGGTTTCTCGACATAATAGGATAAAACTTGGTATGTGGCCTCTTTTAATTGAATTATTATTCAATATCATAACCTAAAATCTTCCGTATAACATGTCTGTGACAGCAAACTTGTGCACTCAGTTTAAATGTTATTCTTATGGAGAAAGTATACGCCCGGTAATGCACAGTGCATATGTTGTTTTGTTGTTTTGACTGTCTCCAGGTTATTTCTTCAACCGTTTGAAAGGTTTGCTAGACGGTTGTATTATGTAATTGAAATATTTAGAAATGTTTGATAAATATTTTTGGGTGAATTAGTTTGAAAATAAAATTATTAAAAAAATAAAACTTAACTTATTTACCAGTATGAATTTGATCATAGATGTTTATCTTGTTTATGCTCTAAAATGAATACAGAAGAACAATATTATTCCAAGGAGTAATCGGTTACTCGTTAAAAGGTAACCCAGTTCATCTTTTGTAAAATATAATTTTAAATAAATTACAAATTATTATAAAATTTGACAAACAAAGTTGTTATAGTTTAATTATCCGTTCATGGTGTAATTACAGTGTAATAGTGTAAGTGTAATTAAATTAAAAAAAAAAACCTTTACTAGGGTAAAATTGATTAAGTTAGCTACGAAATACATTAATTGGTAGCATTTTTGTTTGTTTATCACAACTGTAATAAGTTTACAAAGTATTACGATGTATTCGCATTCAATGTCAAAAACAGTCCGCAATGTTTCATGGAAAATTCAAGCAACAGAAATAGCTGTACTAACGTAAAAAACAAACTATAATTCTAAAGAGAGTTTTTGTATCTTAGTTAACAGTTTTAAAAATCGTCTGTGAAAAAATCTACTTTTTCATTTCGTCCAGGATTTGAATGGACTGCATTTGCCTGATGGTGAAAAAAGATTCCAAGAACAAATTATTTTTCCCCTTTTTTTTACATTGGATAAAATGTTTAACTAAATTAATTTTTTATCGTCAAGCGGAATGTTCCGCGGTTTCAGACATAGAAGACATTTTTCAAGCTCAAAATTAATATATTTCCTTGAATTATAAGACCGCATAGATCATTAGTAATATATTATCTTAACATTCAAGCTAATTTTCTTAAAGTTTTAATTGAAATTAATAGTCTTTCTTGGAAGTGAGTTTGAAAATCCAATTTAAAAAATATTTCTGAACAACTACCTACCTATAGGGTAAAGGAGTCAGTCCTTAATTGACGGTTTTAAAAATACATCCTGTGTCAAAAAATATTATGATTTTATAAAGTTGACATGACGATAGCAACATAATTGTCGTGGGACTTAGAAAGATTGACACTTTATTTATCCACCTATCCCAAAAAATGTTTATGCTGAGGGAAGATAAACTTCTAGCAATAAATACAAAATCACAATTTAATAGAGTGCCACAGACTAGATAATTGAATTCTTAGTTCTATTCGTTTGGACTAGTCTGTAATGAAGAATTATATAAAATCAGTAGTCAAATGAAAAACAGGTACTTGAACGCTGACGTGAGGGATCAAATTTCAATTTCAAACTGCGTAAATTTGGACTTTATGCCCCTCCCCGCCCCAAAAAAGCATATAGGCGTTTGCCTTAGGATTATTTCCTCAACTATCTTACCAATTAAATCATAGAAAATAATATATGTGCTAACTATAAAGGAAGTCGTGGGATGATGCCGGATCATATCGCAAACTAGTTCCATAATAAATATATCTTCAAAAAATTAATTCTTTTTTCATCACAAAAATTCTTTTTTATGAAAAGAGAAGAATATAATGCAAGTAAAAGCTAATACTAAATCAAGAAGCACAACTTTATGCACCACAAAGATATTAGGATAAGTTATTATTTTTACCATGAACATGACCAAGAGCCGAAATATGTTGTCATAAACAATAAAATAAAATAATTGTGACCAAACAGTACCATGTTTATAAAAATATGAAGTTGTTGATTCAATTACAAAATAGGCAAACAATTATTACTGTATAATGAATTTAAGTGATTTCATAAAAGAAAATCATCATTAGACAAAAAAAGGATTGTATGAGACAAATTCACCGCATTAAGATGTTTACTGAACCCTAAAGGTGTTGTATTAAGTGGTGACGTGGAAGCTTCGCAGCCCGGAGAGGTAAATGCATCAGTGATGCTCGCTCCCTCCCACCCCACATTTCCACACGCTTTCATCTATGATCTTCGAAAATATTTTAAATGTTCAGTGACTCTTATGAGGCTTCAATCGTGGCATAAGATATTTAAGCCTCAAGAAGTCTTGTAAAACTGAATTATTTGCAAGTCGGATCCTTATATAGTTTTAAATCAAATAGTTTTCCATCATACTGACACAGAAACATCTGTTTAAATGCCTTTTTTTGGCTCGAAAGTTACGCATTGCCGTACCAGTCCGGAAAAAACTTTTTACAGACTGGAAAGCTTTTGCCGGTCTGCCATTACTGGAAACGGAAGTAAACAATCAGCTGATTTGTAGCAAACCGGCTTTTAATGCGTGTTTATTGGTACTTTTTAGAGTAGTGGTAGCACTGGCAGCAGAAGCAAATGTTTGTTTTGTTTATTATAGGTTAGGTTTGAAGGGTTGATAAACGTATTTGTTTATGCAAGGAATACTTTATGATTGAAAGTACGTTGTTTCTTAGTATTATGATTAAAAGTTTCGTACGTTACACGGCCAGTAAGTTTTACCACACTAGCATGAAAATACCGCACGCGGTTTCGCTCGCGCGGGAACTGTCATGCTCGTCCGGCAAAACAGTACTTTCTGGCCTGGTAACATACTATGCTATTCTGGTTTAAAACTATAAATATTTTGGATGAAGAGTCAAGTAAAATATTTACATCATACTACACAGAAACATCTGATTTCTGTGCCTTACTCTTTGCTAGGAAGTTACTCTATGCAGATAACGGGACATAACTTACTTTGCCAAGTAACTTTACTATGCACTAGGAAACGGAAATAACGGAAGTAAACAATCAAAACAATCAGCTGATTGCAGCAAACCGACGCATCTTTATTGGTTACTTCAGAGCAATGTAATTGCAGCAACGGTAGTAGTAGAAAATGTTTGTTTGTTTATTGTATGTTAGGTTATTGTAAAAACTGTTTTACCGGTCTAGTAATGTAGTATACTTTTACACGCAATTTCACCTGCACTGTGCACATTAGGCTTCGCAAGAGATTACTAGCCTTCTGTTTAAGTATTTTAATGCATCCATGCAATGTGATCATAAAACTATCATACGATTATTATGAAATCGTCATGAGAGCAGAACGTGACGTACCTCTGAGATTGGGATCTTTTTAAAATCTCTTACCTTTCACGGAAATATTTTTTAAAATAAAATGTGGCTTATGAACATCCCTACTTCACTATGAACATACAATCGATCGCAGTATTCAATAAATATTAGGGTATGTGACCCGTTAGAGGAAAAAGGACCTTACCTTAATTTTTTTCGAAATTGAGATGTTAGTATATACTTAATCTACATTAAAAACCAAACAAAGTAGTGAAATAATTTTCAAGATATCTTACAAATTGCCCGGAATATACATTTTTGAATTTGAAATTTAAAAATAGTAATTTTAGGAAATTGCAGTCCATAGTTTTGCAAATATCTAACTTCTTTTTTAGTTATTATTGGCTATTATTTTGTATTATTGTTATCATTGTATTATTGTTATTACTTGTATTATTGTTATTATTGGCTATTATTTTGTACAGTATTATTGGATATGTTTCACATATCATTTTGTTAGAAATTTAAAGCTGAATATGAATCCACCATTGGACTTGGATAAATAGTTTGAATTTTTTGTCAAACGTTGCTTAAATTGATGGGAGTTATAAAAAATGCAAAAAGACAAAACGTCTTATTACATAGTAGAAATAAGATTGATATTAATTTTACTATCAAATAAGAATTTCCTACAATTAATCGTAACGTAATATGACCTTACGTTAGCTCTCGGAGTGTTAAAATTATTATTTTTTTACATTCTAGTACATTTTTTGTTTTTAAACGTCACTTGGACAGTGAGCTACGTCGTAAACAACTTCTACAGGAAGGTCCTGTAAATTTTCAGGTTCTGATCCCTGGATCAAGCCTTAGCAAGTCCTGCATTTATTCCTCACAGAACTCTTTCAAATTTCTTAATTTCGAAGCGCTAAAATAGCATTGGGGAAGTCTGGGTATCCTTTCTCCATGTTGCAAGGGCTTAGAAAAAAATTAATTTTTCATCATACTATCCCGAAAACAGCCGTTTTTAGTTCTCTAAATCGTACGAAAAATGATCGTTTTTCGATCACTTCGAATAGGAGTACTGAAAAAACATATGGTAAATTTTGCCGTACTCTAATGTCAAAATTTGTTTTATCTAAGACCATTGCAATAAGCACCAATTATGGTATTACAATAAACATTATAATGATATACATTAAAACACCAAAAACCAAGCAGTACTCTAATGACAACTTTAGAGTACTGGAGTCACTTTAGAGTAACGGTTCTAGACCAATGAGAGCTCGGCATTTGACGGAAGTAGTGTCATAATAACAATTACGCAATTCGCACATCAGCTGATTGCTGCATTACGATTCATGTTTGAGTTTACTTATCCCATCAGCTGATTGTTCCACAACGATTCATGGTTCAGTCTGCTTATTTGCCTAACCTCAAATTTTAGTTGACCTATTCCATCATTAGTAAAAGTCATGAGTTTTGTTTAACTTCGGGGGAAATTTTGTCGTATATTGTTGGTCGTAGATAAAATAGTGTATGCAACGATTGTATTATGCCTTTAAGCCACTCGTGAGATATTTAGAACACTCGCTTCGCTCGTGTTCTAACTTACATCTCACTCGTGGCTTAAAGGCATTCGTTATACAATCGTTGCATAAACTACTATATGTTACGTTTGAAAGGTTGAACGATTTCTTAAAGTGTGTTTGTAAACAACTAACAGATGTGTAAATGACGATGACTATTTTGGATAACCTCAAAACTATGTAGTCTAGTTTTTTAACGATTCAATGGTTATTTTACATAATGATGAAAATAGTTGTTCGTCACACGGAGCAAAAGTGTCTCCTTGGTACTCGATCGCATTTCCAAGCTCGGCTGCGCCTCGCCTGTAAATTACGATCTCTTACCAAAAAGTACCACTTTCGCTCCTAGTAATGAAAACTACTATAGCCATCTTAAAAGTTAAATTCAAGTCCGAGTAACGGACTTAAGTTAAATTTAGTCCGAAGACGGACTAAATATAGTTCAGAAACATGTATAGAGTAAGTAACAAGAAAAATCAGACTATGTGTTTTTTCGACCCTAACCCCTAAAACTTGGTGCCTGTAAAGTTTCATCTGGGAATTAAAATCCGTTTTCTCTTGGCGGGTCACATATACAGTGCCTGTTATGTCCATCCCCCCTTTTAATATTTTTTTGTTTGTTACTACAAACAAATCACCTTTGGATAAAGATCCTAACTTAAGCCAAATTATCTTTTGACGTTATCGGAAATATTGATTGTCCCTCAGAAATAGGGGATTTTGAGGACAGCTCAAAACTTTCCAAATACAAACCCATTTTGATTGACCCCTCATTTTAAAGGACTTTAGGAAAAAAGGCGAATGGTGGAGGCTGGAGGTCTCTAACGTATTTCTATCCAAATTGGCAGCTTGTGAAACTTTGAATAGAACTTCTTAAACCTGGCGTCTAAGACTCTTGGAGTTTTAATTTCACCTTTGAAGACTTGTGAAGACTGAAACAACTCTTTCAAATATGTTATTAAATGAAAAAGTGGCCTCTTTTAGGTTAAGAATTTTGAGGGTCCGCAAAAGAGGTTTACATTAGAGAAGTTTAATTGCCCCCAAAATTCCACATTTTTGTGGGAAACTGAAAGTTTTGTACATTACCAAAAACCACCACTTTTCATTTGATAGCATTTCTTAATGTGATGTGTCATTTAAGTTTTTAAATCACCAAAGGTGAAATTAAAACTCTTAAAGTCTTAGACGCTACGTTTCAAGGATGAATTGTATTAAAAAGTTTGACAAGCTGCCAATTTGGATAGAAACACGTTGGAGATCTCCAACCTCCACCATTTGCATATTTTTGAAACCTCTTAAAAATGAAGGGGTCACTCAAAAAGGGTTTGCATTTAAAAATGTTTGAGTGCTCCCAAAAACCCCTGTTTTTTGTGGGCAATCAACTTGGTAATATCAAACAATAATTTGGGTTAAGTTAGAATCATTCCCAAAGGTGAATCAAAAAATTAAAGGGGGGGGGTAGACTCTTTTTACACACTGTCTCACAAATATATTAAAATGCTTCCATGATATTCTCATGCTTATGAATATCATGGAGACATACCGACACGTTTCGGATGCCGTAATATTTATCGAATATCGAATAAGGAATCACGATAAATGATTGGACTGGGTGAAATCAGCGATGAACAAAAAATAATGGTTTTATTATAAACGCTGACAAACACTCATCATATGAGCTGTGAACCAGTGCAGTATGCAACTGATGATGCGTCGTCATTGACGCGAAACGCGTATTGCTGAGAAATCTACTTTGACACCTTAAGGCTACCATCAAAGGTAAAAAATTGTTAAAAAATAATGATCTAATATTTATTCTACTACATTACTCTGTGTTTCCGGACATCTAATTAGAGGCTTGTCATGTCGTCGTATTTAATAACGTGATATTGGCCAGAGGCACCTACATGTGGCGATAGCCATGTTAGTCCTGCATCTGACAATGTTATCTGTATGCAAATTTTGTACAGAGAATTTTACGTTTTATTTTGTTATATGGGTCTAAAGAAAGGTTTTCCACTCGGGTGTCAAGCATGCAAGTGGTACGTTCTCCGGCTATGACGTCATCAAAATGGTGGATAAGCAATTTTGAAATGCGTGTATTTTGAAAACTATTTGTCCGATTGGAAAAAAAACTTTTTTTTGGAAGACAATTCTGTATGCTCAACGATTTACATTTACACATTTTACGTTTGAAAAATACTTTTTAAATCATTTTGAAAATACCTTTTTTTATATATTTTTTATTAAAATTCTTTATATGACTTTTTACCTAAAAACATGATCAAATCATGCCCATGGTAAACTTTTTTACAGAATTTAATGACCTTTTTAAAAATACCATATATTGTATACTTTGCTCGAATAATAAAGTAAATAAATTGGATTAATGTTGTAAAAACACGGAATTTTACCCGTGCGGCAGACCAATCTTAGCCAGACCAGTGTTCTTTGTGCGTCAGATAAAGAGAGTTTTTCTGGTTTATTTCGTAGTAGATGTTTAAGGAAGCGCTTTCCACCTGGGTGTCAAGAATGCACCTTAAACGTTTTCCGGCTATGACGTCATCAATATGGCGGAAAATCCATGAACAAAAAGGCTCTATTTCACATACCATTTGTCCGATTTGATTAAACCTTTTTTGTTTTAAAGAAATTATTTAATACTAACATGTTTGTATTTGAACATTTCTTCTGTTCCTGAGAAGTATTTTTTAATTTTCAGAAAACCCGTTTTCCATACATTTTTACTCATTTATTGCATATAACTCTTTTAATGAAAGAATATTTTAAATATGCCCAAAGTAAAATTTGAAAAGCGTTTTAGGACCTTTTCAAAAATGCCATACTTTGTATGGTTAACTCAAACAATAAAGTGAAGAAACTCGATAAAACTAAAAAAAAAAACAACGAATTCCCCGCATTTCCACTAGAAAAGTTTCAATCTTAGCCGGACCAGTCCTCTGTGTGCAAGTCAGATACAGAGAATTTTACTGATTTATTTTTTAGAGAATGTCTATGGAAGTATTTTCCACTTGGCTGTCAAGAATGCATCTAAAGCATTTTCCGGTTATGACGTCATCAAAATGGCGGAAATCCATGAACAAAAAAGGCTCTATTTCACAAACTATTTGTCCGATTCGATTAAATCTTTTTTTGTTTGAAAGTAAAAAATTTATAGTGTAAAATTTGTAGAGCGTAAGGTCTTAAAACGCTCTACAAATTTTACATAAGGCATATTCAGAAAATTCTTTGATTAGAAATGTTAAATGCAAAAATTAGGTAAAAATGCATGGAAAACGCGTTTTTTGAAAACTACACAATAATTCTTAGGAATAGAGTAAATGTTCAAATACAAAAATTGTAGCCTTCCACCATTTTGATGACGTCATAACCGGAAAACGCTTTAGGTGCATTCTTGACACCCAAGTGGAAAATACTTCCTTAGACATTCTCTAAAAATAAATTAGTAAAATTCTCTGTATCTGACTTGCACACAGAGCTCTGGTTCGGCTGACTGAAACTTTTCTAGTGGAAATACGGGGAATTTGTTGTTATTTTTTAGTTCTATTGAGTTTCTTCACTTTATTGTTTGAGTTAACCATAGAAAGTAAGGTATTTTTGAAAAGGTCTTAAAAAGCTCTACAAATTTTACATTGGGCATACGTAAAATATTCTTTCATTAAAAGAGTTATATGTAATAAATGAGTAAAAATATATGAAAAACGGGTTTTTTGAAAATTACAAAATACTTCTCAGGAACAGAAGAAATGTTAAAAAAATTGCAGTCTTAAATAATGTTTTTTTAAACAAAAAAAGGATTAATCAAATCGGACAAATGGTATGTGAAATAGAGCCTTTTTTGTTTATGGATTTTCCGCCATATTGATGACGTCATAGTCGGAAAACGTTTAAGGTGCATTCTTGACACCCAAGTGGAAAACGCTTCTTTAAACATCTACTACGAAATAAACCAGAAAAATTCTCTTTATCTGACTTGCACAAAGAACGTTGGTCCGGTTAAGATTGGTCTGCCGCACGTAAAATTCCGTATTTTTACAACATTAATCCAATTTATTTACTTTATAATTCGAGCAAAGTATACAATATATGGTATTTTTAAAAAGGTCACTAAATTCTTTAAAAAGTTTACAATGGGCATGTTTTGATCATGTTTTTAGTTAAAAAGTTATATAAAAAATTTTAGTAAAACATATATTAAAATAGGTATTTTCAAAATTACTTAAAACGTATTGTTAATACGTCAAATGTGTAAATGGAAATCGCTTAGTATACAAAATTATCTTCCAAACATAAAAAAGTTTATTCCAATCGGGCAAATATTTTTCAAAATACACGCATTTCAAAATTGCTTATCAACCATTTTGATGACGTCATAGCCGGAGAACGTACCACTTGCGTGCTTGACACCAGAGTGGAAAACCTTTCCTTAGACCCATGACAAAAAAAAACGTAAAATTCTCTGTACAAAATTTGCACACAGATAACATTGTCAGATTTCGGACTATGTAGTGCAGCTTCCCGTGTTGTTGGCTTCTTCTTGGCGCTAATTGTTATAATAGATGTTTATCATTCTGACTCAATTGAACAAAAATACTAACTAATTATATATTTAAAAATTAAGTTTTTGTTGATTTCATTTGGTTGTAAGATCAAAACATGATCACTTAAGCCCTGAAAGATTCGTCTTACTGCGGTTTTCATACCATCAAAATAAATACAGTGATTTGTAGTCTCAACACGTGTAATATTTTACGTGAGTGAATTTTTTACTTGTATATCAATCTAAAATAGCAGTTAGCAGGTATACAATCCAATATATAACTTCGTATAATGTCCTCTTTCAGAATTATAAAAATTTAATTTTTATTGAGACAAAATAAAATGTTCGTCACAAAAATGTTCAACAGACGTTGACTAAAAATGAAATAACCCTTTAAATTTGTATCATCTTCATCTTCAACCCACCAAATACAAACTACTAACAGTTGAGACTATTTTACTAGTATACTAATTTTTTCATTATTTACTAAACTTCTACTAAAATTTACTAAAGTCTTATAAAAAACATACTCGTTAGAGGGGCAGAAAGTCTGGATATAGAACAATTTACTAACTCAAAGGAGAAAATTGTGAAATTTTCGACATTAATTGTTATTTTTAGTTTAGAAACTTACGAGGTCATTGTCAGTCATAGACTATTAAATTAAATGTATCGTTTTACATTAAAATCATCGCAATTTTTTACCAAAAACAATCTCTGAAAGAAGTAATAAGATTATTTATAAAGTTTTGTAATAAAACTAGTATGTTCTGTAAAAAAGAATGGTAAATCTGTTATTAAGAAAGCATAAAAATTAAATGCAATTTTGTAGATGATACAATTTGATATCGGAAAAATACAAAGAGAAACAGAATAAAAATAAATAAATTATTTATCACATGTAATTACCCCAATACTCGGGGTCTAAACTAATTCATGAACCATCATAAGACGCGGACGTGCTAAATATGAGGTCCGTAATCAAGTCATGTCTCCTATAGTTTGCCTCAGATGTGTAACTTAGCATTGAAACTCCAACTCATTAGAACCAAAGCTATGGCTTCTATATAAGATGTAATGTGGTGGTAAATGAAGATAAACAAGATAATCCTAGACATGTTCATAGAGTTTCAAGTTTAAAAGATTAGAATGGACTAAAAAATTCTTTAGATTTAAATTTCAAAAATTAATAGTGATAAACATGTTTATTCGATTTTTAAATATTGATTTAAAAAATGTTTAAATGTTTAGTTTAAAAAATGAGGGGTTTTGTTCATTTGTAGGAAAACGACAATAATTAATGATTTTATTGTTTTCTGTAGTTTTAGGATGACATTCCTTATTTTCTCAACCATTCTTCACGTAGTCCAGTCAAAATAAGTGTTAATAAGGGAAAAATTGCGAGCAAACATGTTTTTGCTAAAAAATATGAACCAAGACATCCTGAGTCAAAACCCAAGTTTTGTGTTTCGTGTCAAGTAGCTAAATCCTCCATCTTGCATAATGGCGGGCATGTTTGCTTTTGTGTTGTTCGATTTTTATAAAATTTTGTATGAATATGTATTTTGTGCCCTCTTAGTGATTTCAAAGGCAAACATGACTTTTTTGTCTTTTTTGTTGTTTTATTAAAATTTTTATGTGAAAGGAAGGTTTTTTGAGGTTTTTATATTGACAGTAAGGTTTAAACATAAAACCGTCTTATATAATTCAAAACTACATAAAATTATAGGCAATTTAGAACATTCAGTCTTTATTGTCGGCCTACATCTGATCTTTTTGAGTAGCACAAGAAGTATGAGATTATTAGAGAAATTTAAAAAATTTGATATAAAATTTAAATCTTCCAAACTACAGTTTTAAGGTAGAAAATGATCATAAAGACGTCGATAGTGAAAAAAAGTTTTGTACTTCATTTAACCTAACGCCACTATGATAGAAAATGGCAGCTCGAAAAATGTGAATTTAATAAAGTATTAGTCCAATAAATTTGTCTTAAAGAACACCTTCACCGGAAAATTTGATAAAGTTTGATTTTAGTTATTCCCCCCTATGTGTTTTTTTTACAAAGTTTCGTGGCGGAACATTGTCAAATTTGCAAATAAATGCAATTTAGACTTATTTTTTGCGTATTTTTCTTAAAACTTAAAAACCGTTAATTTTTTGTAATAATCATTGATTTGTAAGGAGAAAGTACGTAAACTTTCCTACAAGATTCACTTATTGTTTTTATCTCTATTATAGACTATATGGTCAGTGCTGCGAATCGATAATTAGAAATTTTTTCCCCATATGAGCTAGAATCCCTGTAAGGAATAAGCTAATCTAGTAAGAGTATAGGAAACCTACGCCATAAGGCTACGTTAACTTTTCGTTTTGAGACCCCTGACCCCAAAAATACCATCCGCTCTAAGTTCTTCTATACAAGCATTGACACATATAGGAATTTACATATAAATTTATACTTTTAGCGAATTTCTCGTATTGGGAAGAAGCTATTACCGTAGGTCTCATGGTAAGACCTAAGCCCGAGACCATGATAACTTTTCGTTTTGGGCCCACAAGAAGCAAAAAACACCATTCGTTCGAATATATATATGTGCCTGTCAGCTCGATAGCGGCTGTAAATATGGTCCGATCTTAATGAAATTTGGTACAGATGTGTAAAGTAGTAATATAAAGTGGTAATTGGACGAGTTCGTAAACCAGCCCGATCGGACCAGCGGGAGGGGGGGGGGGTAAAGGAGGATAACCCCCCCCCCCAAACGGGTTATTTGAGTTTTTCATACAGAAAAATAAATACCCCCGTTGCAGCAGACCTGCATACTCAGCGAATTTCAAATGCAAAACAACATATTTCAATCCAACATAGCGAGATTCAACATGTTTTTGTAAGCTCCATAAGAATTACAAGGGGAATGAGTATGCAGGTTTGCTACTACGGGTATATCAAAACTGGGTGGTTTTAATTCAATATTTAGTTGATCGTTCTTTATTTCTCATAAGATTAACATTGGGACGACGTACTGTGTTTACCACTTTCAATATCTCGGAAACCAATGGACATAGAGCAGTGATTCAAGATACTAAATTGTTTTTTTTTAGCTGAATTCAATAATGCTAGGAAAAATTGGATAATTTTCAATTTTCTATGTAAAAAACTCAAAAAATTTTTTGGGGGGGTTTACCTCCCTTTACCCCCCCCCCTTCCGGTGGTCCGATCGGGCTGGTTCATGAACTCGTCCGAGTGATTACCACTTTACACGTCTGTACAAAATTTCATTAAGATTGGACCATATTTACGGCCGCTATCGAGTTGACAGATATATATATATATATATATATATATATATATATATATATATATAAATTCTAACGAATAGTGTTTTTTGCTTCTGGGGGCCCCAAAATGAAAAGCTAACATGGTCTCGGGTTTAGGTCTTACCATGAGACCTACGGTAATAGCTAATTCCTTTAAGGAAATTCGCAAAAATAATCAAATTTTGGTTAGCACCATTAAATTTAGCTCAAAGAAAACAAACAATTTAGTATTTTGAATCATTGCTCTATGTCCATTGGTTACCGTGATATTGAAAGTGGTTAACAGTAAGTTGTCCTAATGTTAATCTTATAGGAAATAAGTACAATCCTATATCTAGCTTATTTCTCAACATATCTTAAGAAAACTTGGTTTGGGGCTTCATTTAGATGACATTGAATATATTTTAGTCTAAAATACCCGACGTTTCTATTTTCGTGGCAGCAAACCTGCATACTCATTCGCCATGTTATCCTTAAGGGAAAGAAAATAAATGCAATACATAAATAAAATAAATCTTCCTTAATTTTTTACTCATCTCAGTAAAACTTTGTATAAGGCTTCTTCCAGTTCAGATCTACTACTGGGTGAGTGAAAAACACCCAGTTTTAGCGGACCTGTTGCAGCAAACCTGCATACTCATTCTCCATGTTATTCTTATGGACCTTATAAAAACATGTCAAATCTCATTATGTTGAATTGAAATATGTTTTTTTGCATTTGAAATTCGCTGAGTATTCAGGTCTGCTGCAACGGGGGTATTTTCTTTTAACGAAGATAACTCTCGTATAAAAGTTCATTTACATTAAAATTTGGTGAATATATTAAACATATGAACAGTTAAAAAACTAGCCACGTCGGCCAATTGCATTCGCATCAAGGGGATCAAGGGGTGATTTTGTGATTCGCAATGATTATCCAAAAGAAAAAAAAATATGAAAACGAATGTATTGCCATTTCTCAGTGACTGTGTGACATACATTAAGTATAAAAAATGATTTATTTTTGGAAGATAAACTCAAATTTGAAACTTAGAATTTGAGTATTCTATTTTTTACATGCAAACTTCTTAAATATATATTTTTGAGTCACAACATCTCTAAAAGAAATATCTTTAAAAAATTAATCTATCAACCCCCTTAGAATTGTACGATCTGGCCAACTTTTCAACAGTTGTAATCACAATATATGTTTAACATGATCAAAAAGGTTGAATGTAATCGGACCATTTATACGAGAGTTATATTCTAAGAAAGAAAATACCCCCGTTGCAGCAGACCTGCATACTCAGCGAATTTCAAATGCAAAAAACATATTTCAATCCAACATTGCGAGATTTGACATGTTTTTGAAAGTTCCATAAGAATAACATGGGGAAAGAGTATGCAGGTTAGCTGCTACGGGTATATTAAAACTGGGTGGTTTTAATTCATTATTTAGTAGATCTGAATTAGAAGTAGCCATTTACCAAGTTTTATCAAGATATGTTGAGAAATAAGCGAGATATAGAATTTTACTTATTCCCCATAAGGTTAACATTGGGACAACGTACTGTGTTTACCACTTTCAATATCTCGGTAACCAATGGACATATAGCAGTGATTTAAGATACTAAATTGTCTGTTTTTTTAGCTGAATTCAATTGTGCCAACAAAAATTCGGTAAATTTTGTTTTTCTATGTAAAAAACTCAAAAAACCCATTTTTAGGGGGGTTTCTCCCTTTTTACCCCCCCTTTCGGTAGTCCGATCGGGCTGGTTTACGAACTCGTCCGAATAATTACTACTTTACAGGTCTGAGCCAAATTTCATTCCGATCGGGCCATGTGCTTAAAGACATATATATATATATATATATATATATGTATATATATATGTATGAAAATGAACGAATAGTGTTTTTGCTTCTAGGGGCCCCAAAACGAAAAGTTATCATGGTCGCGGGCTTAGGTCTTACCATGAGTACTACGGTAACAGCTTCTTTCCTATAGGGGAAATTCGCTAAAAGTGTAAATTTACATGTAAACAACTAATATAATATGCTTGTGTAGAAGAACTTGAACGAATGGTGTTTTTGGGTCTTGGGACATCGAAACGGAAAGTTGCCTCACACCGAAACGAACGAAGTGGGGACATGAAAACGAACGAATCCTTGCGGCCTAGATTTCACTATACTCATACTCGATTAGCTTATTCCTTACAGGGAACTTAGCTCATATGGGGAAAAATTTCAGATTCTCAATTCTCAGCGATGACCATACACTTTGTGATAGAGATAATTGTTTTTACTGTTTTTGTTTATTTTTGTACTGTATCTTGTAGACATTTTACATACTTTCTTTTTGCAAATCAATGGTTATAACATAAAATTTACGGTTTTCAAGCTAGAGCAAATATAGGCTACTTTAAGAAATAAGAATTTTTGCATTTTTTGCAATTTTGACAATGTTACTTCACGAAATTTTGTTAACAAACGTCGGATTTGGATTCAGCGCCCCAAAATACACGAGAAACAGCTAAAATCAATCTTAAACCTATACTTTTCCGCGAAAACTACATTTTTGCTAGTGTATAGGTGATTTTTTTATTTAAAAAAGGTATAAAAGATGCTTAAAACTAAAAATCTACAGTTTTTTATTCACTCTATTTAGGTGAGTCACAATATAAAGCCTCCGCCATCTTGGAAAATGATGTCTATCAAAAGTACTATCCAAGATGGCGGATTTATATTAGGTCCAAACCTAAACGTAGTTAATGCAAAAGTTGTAGTTTTATAGTAAAAAAACCTTTTTTAACTTTTCCTCCTAAAATCTGTAACTGAGGAGTTATCCTTTGCCTTAGTGAATTCCAATTTATTTGGCCGCCATTTTTTATCATAGCTGCGTCAGCTTTCTTAACTCGAAGTAGAAAACTTCGATTTTCATAAAAGACGTATTTGTGGACATTTTCCAACTTACAATAAAACTGCAATTTAGAAAGTTTCAGTATTTTATAAAATGTAAAAAATCCCTAAAATTTCACTTTTTTCTATTAAAAAACCACCAGGGTGAACAATAAAGACTGAATTTACCAAATTGTTCGTAATTTGATGTAATTTTGAATGATTATGATATAAGATGATTTTATGGTTAAACCATACTGTCCATATGAAAACCTAAAAAACTTAATAATTTACAGAACAATTTGAATCACATTAAAGAAAAATTCAGAACAAGTATTTTTTGCCTTTGAAACCACAAGGAGAGCTCAAAAATACACATTCTCACCAAAGTGCATCCAAATCGGACAACTTCTATGGATTTTATATTAAAAAATATAAATCAAACATGGCCGTCGTATTCCAAGATGGCGGCGTTAGCTCAACTGACCCGGAGTAGAAAACTTGGGTTTTGACTCAGGACGTCTTAGTGTGATTTTCCAGCGAAAAAATTTTTGCTCGCAGTTTTTCCTCTTCATCATAATTTCTTACCTATATTCCTTGACTAATTGTCCAACGTCGAAAGGTAATAAGATGAAATATGTAAAATCTGAATTTGTTTAATAAATTTAAAACTAATAAATCAAACTTGGAATCACAAAAGGAACACCAACTCACCATTTCATAAAAAAAGTTATCCAAAATACATAATTTAATTTAATGTTTACTAATTTAGATTTTATAAGAACAAAATGGTTTTATTTTTACCAAAACATTTACTAGAAAAGCGGGATAAGGTGAATTTTTACTTTTAGCGAATTTCCCCTATAGGGAATAAGCTGTTACCGTAGTACTCATGGTAAGACCTAAGCCCAAGACCATGATAACTTTTCATTTTGGGGGCCCCCAGAAGCTAAAAACACTATTCGTTCATTTTCATACACACACATATATATATATATATATATATATATATATATATGTGTGTGTGTGTGTGTCTTTAAGCACACGATAGCGGCCGTAAAAATGGCCCAATCTGAATGAAATTTGGCACAGCCATGTAAAGTAGTAATTATTCGGACGAGTTCGAAAACCAGCCCGATCGGATTACCGGAAGGGGGGATAAAGGGGGGTAAACCCCCCAAAAATGGTTTTTTTTTAGTTTTTTACATAGAAAAATAAAAATAACCCAATGTTTGTTAGCACCATTGAATTCAGCTCAAAAAAACAAACTATTTAGTACTGAATCACTGCTCTATGTTCATTGGTTACCGAGATATTGAAAGTGGTAAACACAGTACGTTGTCCCAATGTTAACCTTAGGGGAATAAGTAAAATTCTAAATCTCGCTTATTTCTCAACATATCTTGATAAAACTTGGTAAATGGCTTCTTCTAGTTTAGATCTACTAAATATTGAATTAAAACCACCCAGTTTTAATATACCCGAAGCAGCAAACCTGCATACTCATTCCCCATGTTACTCTTATGGAGCTTTCAAAAACATGTAAAATCTTGCTACGTTGGATTAAATATGTTGTTTTGCATTTAAAATTTGCTGAGTATGCAGGTCTGCTTCAACGGGGGTATTTTCTACTTACTTTTGTGTTTTTTTTAATGTACTCAAAAAATAATTACCAATAGCACAGGCCTGCAAAAGAATATTTTTGAAAATTGTTTTAGTTTTAATAGCTGATTTCCATGTATTTTTTGTGCTGATTTCTAAAATGTTATTGGTTTTTTCTACCACGGAAGGTTTGTCTACAAAATTAGGTAAAACTTCTAGGGAAAATCATAAAACTACCATATTTTACCAAAGTATTAATCGTGTACAATGTTAATAAAATCACATAAACATGGGTAAATCTTAAAAATAAGAAAATTTGGGAAGGCTTTATTACAACACAAGTCCTTATGGAAACGTTTTACTTTTCCTTCAAAACCTCTTTTAGTACTTTTCCTGCTGTGAGGTTAAATATCTTCCTTTTTTAAGTGACTTATTGTTAAAAATAAATTTGAATGTGAATTGATTAAATAGTAACACAATTTATTCTGTAAGCTATTCCTTTTACACAATATCGTTTTCACCACACTACGATGAAATCACCTGTTTTACAAATTTCAAACGCGGACTGAAACACACCGTTTGCCGCCACAGTGCCAAAAATGTTTTCTGCCAAAGGGCCGCAAAAATATCAACATATTATAAATATCAATATTATAGTTTCTATATGTATATAAAAATAATATCAATATTTTGGTTCCACGAATATCGGCGTTTCGATATTTCTTTTCCGATACATATCACCAAACACTTTAGTTTCCATAGGTAGTATCATAACCTCAAAGGTTTTTTCGTTTCAGATAAATATTCAGATTTTTTAATGTAAAATAATGTTTATTTTAATGGGGAGTGTGTTGAAAAATAGTGTTCGCACCTCGGGCGAAAAGGTTTTGCAGCTCTCGATCGTTTAAAATTCTCGACTTCGTCTCGGATTTGAAACACAATATCAAGCCCGCAAAACCTCATTTTCGGCCCTTGGTGCGAAATATACTCTGTTACAATTGAAGTAGTTTTCCACTCTTTCAAAACATCAAGATTTTCGATTAGACATACACACTAAAGTTGTAGAATGACGTTTAAATGCCATTTTTCAAGTAAGAACCTTGATGTGAGCGAAAGAGAGAATGTGAGGGAGAGGGAGTGCAGACCCCTCTATCGAGGAGCAAAAGCGATGTTTCGGGCGGTTCTGAAATCTACCTGCTGACCAGTGGAGCAAAAGCGATGTTTCCAAAATGGCCCTTAACCATGGAGCAAAAGAGATGCAGCCGGGGTGCTGACAAAGATAGCATCCTGGCAAAAATATTGTATGATTTTACCAGTTATATTGTACATTTTTGCAACAAACGAAAGTTGTCTCATGGTGCTAGCCTAAGTTTTAGACAGGATATTTTTCTAATCTAACTTATTCAGCCAAAAATATAATAGATACAAATTTATATATATTTACTACTCAAAGAATATAGTTTTTGCGTGTGGGAAAAAACGTTAAAAGTAAACAATTTTAGTTTTGATTTGTGGAAAAACGAATGGAATTGTTTCACTATTTTTCCTGAATTCAGCGCAAAAAGTACTATAAGAATAACTCAAAATGTTTCAGACAATTTTTTCATCGCAGACCTGTGTAATTAACTAATAAATTACCACAGGGATATATCTAACAAACCTGTTTGTAGTGGTCTGCGGTATGAGCTTCTATTAAACTCAATGTATGTCTTTTGGATTGGTATTGTATTCACCAACCAAGGGAGGCAGCCTGTACCGAAGAGCGCTAATGCAGCTTCGACCACTGGTAGCGCAACTGGGAAGCTGAGTCAAGGGGACGTTGGACCTTCAGGCTTATCCCTAACGTCCGACCGTAGGTGGAACGGCAGCACGGCGATGTTGATTTCTTGTGACCCAGTTCTTGACGGGGGACATGGGTACTTCCGAGCTACTATCACAGAATGGGTAAAGTCGCTAACTCAGGCTGTCTGTACTGTCCCGGCATCGCAGACATGGCCGAGCACACTTTCTTTGAGTGCGACCAATGGAACGTCCAGTTTACTCATCTTTTCGCTGACATCGGCGTCGTCGCATCACCCGACAACATCCTAGGAACTATGCTTCAGGAAGAGGGCAACTGGAACTGTCAGGCACTTTGTCCTCGACATTCTTCGGGCGAAAAAGGCCGGCCTTGACTGACCTTAATCCACAGCTTTCCCCACGGAGGCTGCCTTAGTGGCGTGAGAAAAAAGGCATAGCCCGAAGTAATGTGGAAAAGAGTTCCAGGGTAGTGTCCTCAGTGTTGAAGGGAGGGTTAGTTGGTAGCTCGTGGGACATTGAACCCATGGGAGTCCGGCACTACTGAGAGGACAACGAGCCTTTCAGTTTGCGTAAATGCAAAGCATCTCCTAAAAAAATTATTACTCATAATTTCTTTCCACAAATAAGATAACTTCTTCTGTCTCTGTGTTGTTTCACAATTTTTTAGAATTAAATAAATGTCATGGATCGAAAAAAGCTATTTACAAAAATAGATTGATGAACTGATTATAGATTTTCTCAAAACATAATATCATTAAAAAAGAGTAATATTTATTACGTGAAAATTACTTAAGTTTTTGCAGCAGCTGTTGTATGAATAAAGTCATTTTATAAATGTATTTAAAATAATCTTCCCGTATGTTTAGCAGCATAAATACACACCCAACTGAAAATATTAAAACACTCACCACTAACTCTGATCAACACGTGTTGTGACGTCACGCAGCGTGTTTTTAAAAGTTTATCTGTTCATTGCAGTTCTTAAGTCAATCCTCGAAGTTCTTAACAGGTATATTGCAGGTTTATCTCTGTTGGGCGAAGTAGCCTTCACAAAGATTTCACTTAAAATACACCTCATTCTGTTTGTTATTAACTACAAATGAAAACGTATCTCCGTAAAAGAAAAAAATAACTTCCTACTAATAAAAGATTAAAATAAAACTGTAATGTTTTAATTAAATGTTGTGATTATATTTACATGGGAAATTCTTAAGTGTAATGAGATTCTTTATAATTTTGAATGATATCTAACTAGGCCACTTTTTGGACAAAGAGGGAATTTATTTTTTTATGACTATGTAAGCCTATTGGTTAGACAATGATTACTCATAAAATTAATTCATCCAGCAAACCGATCTCATAGAAGAAGGCGATAGCAAATACCGAAATCGTGGTCGGTAGTTATTGCGATTGATAGCCACATATTGCTTCCGAATGTCGTCGTCAGTAAGGTCATCTCCTCAGTATTTTACGACCATTTAAATGTAAAAGGGAGTCATTTTTCAATACTGTTGTAAAATGGATTTAAAAGTTCGATTTGTGCCACTATTATTTCCTATGCCAACTTTTAATATTTTCATAGCTCATTAGTGTTCTGTATTGATCAATACTGTAGTTACCGAGAAGCGTATTTTTTTCTCAATATAATTAATTTAAGCGCAAAAGGGAGTTCTTTAATTATTTTTCTTGATATGACTCATTAATCATTTAATTAGTATTTATTCGTTTACTATAGTTAATAAATTGCGTAATATATTAATACTTCTGAGATGTTGTGAAAACAATTCAAGATAAATGGCGGGTTGAAATGTTTCCTTAAAGAGAGAACAAAATTATTATTTTGTTTATGTAGTCTCTACTAATCCTTCCTAAAAACTGAATGTATTTATAATTTTCTAATTTTTAGCGAATTTCCCCTATAGGGAAGAAGCTGTTACCGTAGGTCTCATGGTAAGACCTAAGCCTAAAACCATCATAACTTTTCTTTTTGAGGTCCTCAGATGCCAAAAACACCATTCGTTCACTTTCATAAATATATATATATATATATATATATATATATCTATATATATATATCTATATATATGTCTTTAAGCACGATAACTTGCGCAAAAATGGTCCAATCGGAATGAAATTTGGCATAGACGTGTAAAGTAGTAATTATTCGGACGAGTTCGTAAACCAGCCCGATCGGACCACCGGAAGGGGGGGTAAAGGGGGGTAAACCCCCCCAAAAATGGGTTTTTTGAGATTTTTACATAGAAAAATAAAATTTTTCAAATTTTTATTGGCACCATTGAATTCAGCCCAAAAAAACAAACAATTTAGTATTTTGAATCATGGCTCTATGTCCATTGGTTGCCGAGATATTGAAAGTGGTAAACACAGTACGTTGTCCCAATGTTAACCTTATGGGAAATAAGTAAAATTCTATATCTCGCTTATTTCTTAACATATCTTGATAAAACTTGGTAAATGGCTTCTTCTAGTTCAGATCTACTAAATATTGAATTAAAACCACCCAGTTTTAATATACCTGTAGCAGCAAACCTCCATACTCATTTCCCATGTTATTCTTGTGGAGCTTACAAAAACATGTAAAATCTCGCTATGTTGGATCGAAATATGTTGTTTTGCACTTGAAATTCGCTGAGTATGCAGGTCTGCTGCAACGGGGGTATTTCCTTATATTGATGCTTTACTGTATTATTAATAACTGCATTAATGGTTTAATAATTTAACGTTGCATGACTCTGTGGTCGACACTTAATATGAAAATCCAGTTTATATTAAATTCATGTGTACAATTCAATTCTTTTTATTCTTAACATGTTTTTAAAACTAGGGTCAGGAATCCGCCCAGCCACATACAAACTCGCCAACTTTTGACCGCGGGCAGGTACTTCTCCCCCGCGGTCAAAAGCTTCATAAGCCGGTGACAATTATTTGCCGGATTCCCTACATACAGACCTCCGCTACTACACCTGCATTCAAGTCTGTATTCCTTATAAATCACAGTTAACATTGCTACTCAAGAACGTCTATATTCTATAGCATTGAAATTACCTGTAATTCAATCAATTAAAATACAAATTATAATCAAATTAATAATAATTAAATAAAATAGTAAGCATTTGGAACATGTTGGTTTTAAAACGTTCATGGTAATAAATTTTTAAAACTATATAAGAGAATGATAAATATACAGTATAGCAAATTTACTATGAATTACCACATGTTAAGCCGCCGATGAAACTGTAAAGGTGCCGCTATACAAGGCGACAAAAAAGTCTAGAAACGGCTATACAGGGTGGAAGGAAGTTAGTGTTAAAAAATTTTATGCGATAAACTACATGGTATTTCTGACAAAATGGCACAAATATAAGTTTCCATAACCTTTCAATACCTAAATAATGGATAAAATAAGATTTTTTCAAAATGGTTGTCCTTACTCAGATTAAACGGCTATAAGTGCATCTAAAATTGTGTTTTTATGGATTTCATTCCAATATTTAGAATCCTCATAAAATTTCCAATAAGAATAATACATAAATATTCAGTTTTAATACCCTTACAAACTGTCGTTTTATAATTAAAGTCTAGATTTGTGTTTTTTAAGAAAATTTAAATTAAGTTTGAAGCGCTTTTTCTATGTTATAATGAACTTGAGAATGTGTCAAATATCATAGAAAACTTGCGCTTTTAATAAGCTTTAAAATGTTGTATAAAAACCTACTATTGCTCTTATTCATTATTCATAGATTTATCAGTATGTGGAGAAAAACAGGGTTAGGCTGAAGTTTCTTTTCTGAAAAAAAACCCGTATGTCCCTTGATAAAATGGCTATAACGACTGCACTAAAAACCATGTTAATGTGAATTTTATTACCATTTTCAGAATCCTCGTAAAATTATTAAGAAGAATATTAAAGTATAATAAGGATGAGTCATGATTTTTAACTTCTATTTTATGGTTTAAGTATGAAATTTTGTTTTTTTACGAACACGTCTGAAGCTTACAACATTAGTTTTATGTCTTATTTGACTTAAGATTGTGTTAAATATTATATAAAGACTCTTCATTTAATAAGCTTTCAAATGATATACTACACTTCAGGTTGTATTGACAATGTAACTGAAATATTATGTAATTTTAAAAAGTAGGTAAGTTTATTGTAGGGCCAAAACACATGCTAATGAAAGAGAAATTCTGCCATGATTTTGCCTCATCACAATTTATTAGTAATACATTGTAAACACCCGGATAATATCTTAAGTGTAGTATATCATTTGAAAGCTTATTAAATGGAGAATCTTTATATAATATTTAACACAATCCTAAGACAAATATGACATAAAACTAATGTCATAAGCTTCAATTTGTTTTCGTAAAAAAAATTTCAAACTTAAACCATAAAACAGAAGTTAAAAATCATGACTCGTCCTTATTATACTTTAATATTCTTCTTAATAATTTTACGAGGATTCTGAAAATGGTAATGAAATCCACAATAACATGGTTTTTAGTGCAGTTATAGCCATTTTATCAACGGACATACGGGTTTTTTTCTGAAAAGAAACTTCAGCCTTACCCTGTTTTTCTCCACATACTGTTAAATCTATGAATAATGAATAAGAGCAATAGTAGGTTTTTATACATTATTTTATAGCTTATTAAAAGCGCAAGTTTTCTATGATATTTGACACATTCTCAAGTCCAGTATAACATAGAAAACCCGCTTCAAACTTAATTTAAATTTTCTCAAAAAACAAAAATCTAGACTTTAATTATAAAACAAGAGTTTGTAAGGGTATTGAAACTGAATATTTATGTATTATTCTTATTGGAAATTTTATGAGGATTCTAAATATCGGAATGAAATCCATAAAAACACAATTTTAGATGCACCTATAGCCGTTTAATCTGAATAAGGACAACATTTTGAAAAAATCTTATTTTATCCATTATTCACTTATTGAAAGGTTATGGAAACTTATATTTGTGCCATTTTGTCAGAAATACCATGTAGTTTATCGCATACAATTTTTTAACACTAACTTCCTTCCACCCTGTATATCTTTTTAACTAAATCCATTAGAAAATTCAAACCTTTCACATCAACTTATTTGTATGATAACTACTTTTTGCGAGCATTACCATTTTTTGACCTCCACCAGGGGATGACCCATGAGAAGTAGGTACATAATCTTTAATGTAAGCACAGGTTGATATACAGTGTGTAAAAAAAGTCCGTCCCCCCTTCTTCAATTTTTTTGTTTGTTAAGACAAACAATTAACATTTGGGGAATGATACTAACTCAACCAAAATAATTTTTAACGTTACCAAAAATTTTGAGTGTCCCTCAATAATGGGGGACACTCAAAAATTTTAATATAACTCAAAAATTTCAAATGCAAACCCCTTTTGAGTGACCCCTCATTTTAAAGAGCTTTTAAAACTAGACGAATGGTGAAAGTTGGAGGTCTTTAACGTGTTTCTATCCAAATTGACAGCTTGTCAAAGTTTTGTATACAACACATCCTTGAAATCTGGCATCTAGGACGTTTGGAGTTTTCATTCACCTTTGGTGACTTAAAAATGAAACGACCCTGGGAAAAATGTTATTAAATGAAAAAGTGGTCTCTTTCGGTGATATTAAAAACGTTGAGTGTCCCCCGAAAATGGGGGATTTTGGGGTCAACTCAAAATTTTCAAATGCAAACCCCTATCAAGTGACCCCTCATTTTAAAGAGCTTTTAAAAAAATAGGCGAATGGTGGAGGCTGGAGTTCGCTAACGTGTCTTTATCAAAATTGGCAGCTTGTAAAAGTTTTGAAATTGACTCCTTGAAAACACGTTAGCGACCTCCAACCTCCACCATTCGCCTATTTTTTAAATGCTCTTTAAAATGAGGGGTCACTTTATAGGGGTTTGCAATTGAAAATTTTAAGTTGCTCCAAAAATCCCCTATTTTTGGGGTACACTCAAAATTTTAAATATCACCAAAAAAGACCACTTTTTCATTCAATAAAAATTTTCCCAGGGTCGTTTCATTTTTAAGTCACCAAAGGTGAATGAAAACTCCAAACGTCCTAGACGCCAGGTTTCAAGGATGTGTTGAATACAAAACTTCGACAAGCTGTCAATTTGGATAGAAATACGTTAAAGACCTCCAAATTTCACCATTCGTCTAGTTTTTTAAGCTCTTTAAAATGAGGTCACTCAAAAGGGGCTGAGTTAGTATCATTCTCCAAAGGTTAATTGGTTGTCTTAACAAACAAAAAATTAAAGATGGGGGACGGACTTTTTAAAATAATAAATAAATAAATAAAAATGCCTTTTATTTCCGAGCGTCTTTCAGTAAATACTGCTTAACAAAGTAACTCAGATCACTATATCTAAATTAAAAATACAAAATAAAAATTTAATTAGCAAAGAGGCATACTTCTATATTTACAAGTCATATTTACAATTACATTGTCCATTTACAATATTCTTTATTTTTGCCTTACAAGCCAGGACCCCAAGCTATTTAAGGCTCAAGGGGAGATCATTTTAGAGCTTGGGGCCAAAGTAGGAAAACCCTCTCCTACCCACTTCCAAATGCACCCTTGGAAAGTGTAGTAAGGCGTCCTGCCGAGTGCTACGCAGAGTCACCTCCCCTCCAGCAACAAGTCTCTCCACCAGGCACTGAGGTTCCTGATGAACCATGAGCCGGTGGATGAGGTTGCAAGTCTGCATCCTGCATACGGCCTCTCTTGGAAAAAGCCCTGCTGCCTCCCGAAATGGAGGAATGTGCTCTCGCTTGCGAATACCGCAAACGAAGCGCAAAGCGGTGTTCTGCAGCTTCTGAATCCGGGACATTTCTTCCCCGGTTATACTGTTGCCATATGCAGGAAAACAGTAGTAAGGCACCGACAAAACCAGTGACTGTACCAGTTGCAGCTTAGCTGCCTCTGGAAGGATGTCTTTATATCTGTACAGACCTCGCAGCCTTCCCAAAGCCACCTGGGAGACATGAGTGATGTGATCTGAGAATGTAAGGCCACTGTCAAGTACTACGCCCAATGTCTTGACTGAATCACTCACCATTAACGCCTTGTCCTCAAGTTTAACGTGCAAGTCAACATTTGCGATTGTTTGTAAAACATTGGGCGTAGCAATATGTATGATCATGCATTTATCAGCGTTCAACTTGAGTCCATGTTTACGTGACCACTCACTTACACTCACCAGGTCTGAGTTTACACTCTCAAAAACTCGGTTAGTTGATCCAATCTCGTACGAGAAGTGCAGTTGACAGTCATTTGCATATGAGTGCACATTACAGTGACTTACATAGCTGGGGAGATCTGCAGTGTATAGGGTGAACAGAATGGGCCCAAGACCGCTCCCCTGCGGCACTCCCCTTGATTTACCAAGAGGAGGTGAGATATCGGTACCCACCTTTGTCACCTGCAGTATCTTTTCCAGGTAGGATCTGAGCCAAGCAATCGCACTATTATGAAACCCAAAGTGATGCAATTTTGCTAGGAGCAAACTGTGGCTTGTGGAGTCAAAGGCCTGCGAATAATCAAGCATGATTACTGAGCTAACCCTGCCAGCGTCCCTCGCCCCAAACAAGTCTGCAAACATATTCAGCAAGCAGTACAGGTGCTGTGGTTCTTTCTGAACCCTGACTGTAGTTTGGGAAGCAGATTCTCCATATTTACAAACTCAACTATTTGGCAAATTGCTAATTTTTCAAGAATCTTGGGCATTGCTGGAAAGACTGATATTGGCCTTAATTCATCAAGGTTTGATGGATTCTGTTTTTTGTCCAGAGGGTAAACAATGCTTTTCTTCCACTCACCTTTTTCCAGAGACACATTCATCAAGTGAGTGATTGCTCCAATGGCAAATGGGCTGACGGCCTTAATCATAGCAATGCTTATTTCGTCCACACCAACAGCCCTTGAAGTAATTTCATTGATTGCTGCTATCACTTCGGGTACTGATACTTGTCTAAACGTAAATTTGTTCTTATTATGTGTCTCTTCACTATAATATCTTATCAAATCAGCATCTGCTTCATAAAATGATCCCATTCTTACAAAAAATTCATTCATTTCACTGACTTTTTATTCTTCGGGTAAGTCATTTCCACCCTTTTTTCTCACTATATCACGTTGTTTAAGGCATTTCCATAATGTTCTACTATCTCTACAGTCTGCCAGTTTTTCCGATAAAAAGTTCCTTTTAGCTTTCCAGATGGCCCCATTCAGCCTATTTCTCACTTTTTTATATTCTGCCCAGTCAGACTCCTGCATTGCCTTCGCAAATCGTGTCCTTAACTTATTTTCAGCCTTGTTAAAATAACTATTTCATCATTTCTCCATGGGACGTTTTTCTTTGTCACTCTTTTCGTGACTAAGGGTGTTTGTCATAAATTTCTTTTATCTTGGAGCTAATAAAGGAAGTAATTCTTCCCACTCGATATTCTGTAACATTAAAATTGCGTCAGCTATACTTAACTTAGAAAAATCTCTGTATGTAACAAAATTTACCATTTTTCTTTCTCTTTTCAGGTCTAATTCGAAATGAATGAGTTTATGGTCAGTGATTTTTTATCTCTATGAGCTAGTACAGCTGGAGCATCAATAACGCCACACCTCTTTAGTTGCATTTCTTGATTTGTAATAATATGGTATATCAAGGTTTCTGAGCTAGCAGTTACCCTTGTCGGTTCAGTGACGTGCTGTACACAGTAATGGAGTCTTAAGAGACGGCGGAAATATTTGGCCTCGTGGCAAGAGTATGACGATAAATCAATAATTGTATCTCCTAAACATAATTCACCTGAACTGCTATGCCTGAAACAAGGACCCGAGACAGGTGTAGCTCACACGCGGTGGTCTGTACATGATGGTTATACAAAGCTCAACACCCCTCACCTTGAGGATCAACGAGATAAATTCTATGCCTGGATCAACACACGTCACGTGGAGCCGCTCAAAAACCATACACACTGTATACCCGTCACGTCACGTCCACCACGGCCAATACGGCGAATCCGGAGGGGGTGGTGTATTCGCATTCGCATTCACACGGTACACAACGTCCTCAATCGCACCCGCACATCAGGATGCGACATCAAAAGTCGCGGGGAAAAGTGTATTAAATTTGTACCCCTGACGAATTAACTAAATATTCTTCGCATTCGCACGGTATGCATTCGCAATGTCCTCATTCGCATCCGCTCATCAGGATGCGACATCAAAAGTCGCGGGGAAAGGTGTATTAAATTTGTACCCCTGACGAATTAACTAAGTATATAGATTGTAGATGACTTGATAAAGATAAATTTTGATGATAACATTTCTAATAAAATACAACGTCCAAACTTAAGGTTTGCTATTACAATAACGTTTGCTATTAACACCTATTCGTAATCCTTGTATTTTAAAGATTATCCATGTTACTGACATTTATTGTATATTATAGGCGATAAGCATCACGATAAAATTATTAATAATGTAAATAATACACAACTTGAACGCCAAAAACAACACTTAGGACAGTTTTAAGTATAAAATCTGCTATTTTCTAGTACAGCTGGAGCATCAATAACGCCACACCTCTTTAGTGCGTTTTTAGCCTCTCGTGTGCGAGGCTATACATACACGTCACGTCATGTCGCGTCCCAATACGGCCGATTCGACCGTGTCTGCTTTCCAGAGCATTTGAGTCGGGTCGTAACGTGACGTTTATGTATAGCCGTTTCCTCTTGATTACACAAGTCCCATTCATCTCGAAAATGGACGTGACGTGACGTGACGTGTATGTATAGCCTCGCCTTGACTAGTCGTCGATTTTTGTTGACTTTGTAGCAGTAATCTTCACTTTTCGATTTACGCTGAGACTCCGTAAAGACCATACATTGCTAGAAATATCTGATAGATATACAATTCAAATCTAGCAATATAATGAGCGGATTTTATTTCATTTCGCATTTTTCGCATGAATGAAAGTACGTCTTATTGCATTTTTCTGTAAAAAGAGATAAATCATTAAAGAAAAAAGTTATTCTATTATATACAGTTTACAGAATCTCCAAACAAAAAACAAGAGGCCTATTGTTATTTTTTAGTTATTTGGACCTTTTTAACAGCTTCTAGTGTTTAAAGTGTTCCATGATTAAATTTATGTAATTTAAACTCTAGAAGCGAAAGAACAAGTCAAAATAATTAAATAGTAATAACAAATCCTTCGCTAACATGAATTTTCAAAATACAGGTATACTGTGTTAAATTCTACCTTAACTTTAATGCACATTTGTTACAGTTTTATCGGCGTGGCTCTTAACATGTAGTAATTCATAGTAACTATGCTCTACTGTATTTATTATTCTCTTATACGGTTTTTAACATTTATTACCATGAAAGTTTTAAAACCCACATGTTCCAAAAGCGTAATATTGTATTTAATGATAATTAAAATTAATTTGATTATAATTTGTATTTGAATTGCTTACTACAGGTAATTTCAATGCTATAGAATATACACGTTCTTAAGTATAACTGGCGCTAATTCTTAAGGCCCACGCCGTTCATAAGCCCAATGCTAAAATTACCATTAGTCTTATGGACGGCGGCGGCGTGGGCCTCAAGAATTGGCACTAATTATAAGTATATAGCAATGTTAATTGAATAATAACATAAAAGTGAATAATAACATAAGTAATACGTATTGTAGTTGAAGATGGCGAAAGCCGAAACGCGCGTCCTACAGAATGTAGATATTAAGTGCGTGCAGACGGAAGACATCAGTGATAGTGTTATCTACGATTTCTTCTTGTCTGTAAACAAAAAAGTGATCGAGTTGAAACGATAGAAAGTGACTCTTTTATTTAAAACTGGAATGTCTGAAGTATTAAATTGGCAGAGTGAAGAGTTTAGATAGCATTCAATGATAAAAGGCTGAAAGTATATTTTTAATGTTTGTCTAAAACAGCTTACTGAATTGTCTTATGAAAAAATAGCAGCTCACAACTAACTCTTCGAACAAAAAAATATAGTTTTCTGTTTGTTTTTCGGGAATTTTTGATGTAAAACACTGCACTTAAATGCCTGCCTTTATGTAAGTATTTAGTTTTGCCCATATGAAGTTGTTTCCCTCAACATAAGGTTTCAATTCAGCTTATGTTTAGGGGCTGCGTCCATTAGTACCCGATTTAAATGCATAATTAAACCTTTATCCGTAAAATTACAATATGGAAATAATCTTAAGCACGGTTTATGGAAATAATCTTGTTCTGAAGTTTATTTAGTTATATTCTGCAATGTTAAACTTTAGAATTACTACGTTTTTCACTCTTCGATTTTGGTTTTGCTTTTCAATGGTTTGTTGTTTGATTATGTTAAATCTCAGCATATTGCCAGACAAAGCGAGCTAGAAATTTGTTATACAAAATGTCTAAATAATTCTTTTTAATGAAAATTAAGGTTGATTATAAACATTTTAATATCTTCTTCATAAAAAACTGGTTGTTAATATTTAAAACCTTTAAATATTAAAACCTTTAAGTTTTAAAACCAACCTTTAATTTTATAATTTTAACGTCAGCGTCGCCTGTACCTTTATAGTTTAAGTAATCTTCACCTCTGATAAATATTCTGAGCCACTAAAATGTCCTCTTCTTATTTGTTGAAGTTATATGAATGCGGTGGCCTAAATTAAATCGAGTACACAAGCTGAAAGGCCTGGTATTAAACGGGAAAATTGATTTATTTATGGTAAGATTGAGAAATCCTTTTCTGTTCCGTTAAACTTAACTTATAGTGAAAGTTTAAATAAGTTTTTAAAAATTATGAAGGTATTGAACCTACTTTGTTATTGGTTTGAATTCGGGTCGTAAATAAGGACATGTTGATAAAACCGGTGCATCAGAAAAAAAAATAATTACAATGCAGCTTTCTGTGGTTAATCTTGAAAACTAATTCAAGTCATGACTATCTCTTTAAATATTTTAGTAAAATGTATACATCCTTTTATAGCAGTTTACGGTTCAGTCAAACTTTCCGAACACAAACGGTGTCCTCCCGGCAGCGATCAGTCCTGATTGCGAACAGTCCAGATTGCGAACATATTTGGGTTTACGAGGGGGGGGGGTCGTCTGGGGGATGGGGAGGATTCCTGATTGCGAACACATTTTGAGAGGTCGGGGTTTTCAACCCATTCGTAAAATCCCAGGCCGTTATTATGGATTAACAAAGTGATTTGGCCAGAATCACAAATCAAGACTGGTAATATACACACTGGAGCTGGACGAATTTTTGAGCGTTATTGATTTTACATATCTTCATGAGACGTACTACGTAAAGCCGCTTGTATATTAACAGACAGATTCTATCAGACTCACAAATCTGCTCTGATAATATTTAAAGTGGCCGTTAATTTAGAATTAATTACAACACATTTGGCTTATAATGATTAGATGATCTTAAAAGTGGAAACAATTACTAACAATGGAATGAACAATTATTTCATTTGAATACTGCAGTTTAACATAACTACACTAAATAACATGTATATACATTATAAATAAAAAGATCGCAATTGCATTCTCTGATTGGTGCAAATCAATTTAAAGAAATTCTCAAACATAGTCATTACACATTTACAACCCAAAAATTACCTAAAAACATCAACACAAGTAATAAAGAAAATTACTCTACTTACATACATTTACATTGCAGCAATAAATATGGACACAACCTCCCATATTAACTCTTACTTTCTCGTTTATTTTGTTTTGTTTGCAAATATAAAGAAAACTATATTTTAAATGGTATTAAAAACAAACATTTTCAAAAATCCAATATGCTAAAGACAATCCGGAGAAATAAAAAAAGAGTAATCCGAAATCTGAAATAAGGAGCTTTGTTCAAAGCTTATGCTGCGGCACCAATTTCATTTTGAGATTTTTAGATTGAAGTGTAATAAAGGAAAGTAAAAAGTTACTTTGGTTTGAACATTCATTTAAAATTATGGTGATTACAACAGCATATACATGCCTATTCAAGTCTAAAAACTTATGACATTGTATATAAAACCTTCCCGACATTACCATCCTCCTCTTACCGCCTCTTCTGTTTATCGGCAGTGACTCACCCATTTTTACAGATTTCAAATATGTGTTCGCAATCTGGACGACTCATGTTCAGGTAGTGTTCGGAATTTTTGAGGTATTCATAATCTGGACGATTTTACCCTTGTTTGCAATCTGGACTGCTCGCAATTAAGACTCAACCAAACAAACAGGTGGCTATAATATTTTGATAGTTGATTGATATTGCCTTATTCTTTTGAAAACTTCATGAAATCAGGAGAAGGATTGGACTGCAAACTATGTGGTAAAAGTATTTATTAAACACTTTTCATAACAACATAACACTACTATTTTAAATTAGTTTTAACCTTGTTTTGTTATACTCTTATTGTACTTAGGTCTGATTGTTTCATACTCATTCTACTTTTCATACCTCAATTCTCTATCCTCTGAAGATTATTTATTTTATTTATTTTCATATATATACGTGATAGCTACAGGTTACTTAACCTAAAACAGCTAAATATAGGTTACTATACCTTATCTCTCCGTCAGCAGTTCAATTTTCTTGTCAAATTATGTTGACATGTTTCGGTTTTCAAAGAACCATTCTCAAAACACAGTAGCAGATAACATTCTGGTAATTGTCACATCAGTTAAATTGCACAAAACACATACACGTACACACTTAGACATTTAAAATTTATTTAAAAAAAAACGAATTGATAGGCCTATCTAAACTATCGGTCATGACGCGCACGGGTCAGGATGCAGACTGAAGACAATGACTAATCAGGTTCTCTGCCACTGCCGGTGTTATCACGCTGACCAATCAGCGTCGACCTCCCCTTGGTTCTTTTAAGTATTGAATTAAAAATAAGATGAGATTTGAACTGTAACTTTTCATTCAGGGTATTTGTTGTTTCATTTTCCCTATCGTCAATTTGGGCTTTGTAGATTTCGTACTCTTCTAAGGTGTTAAGTCTGCTTCCCTTTTTACATATATGAAGGATTTCCATGCTTTCGTCAATATTTTTAAAATCGTGATTATTGTCAACTAAATGCTGTGCAAAAGATGATTTTAGCATTTAGTTGACAATAATCACGATTTTAAAAATATTGACGAAAGCATGGAAATCCTTCATATATGTAAAAAGGGAAGCAGACTTAACACCTTAGAAGAGTACGAAATCTACAAAGCCCAAATTGACGATAGGGAAAATGAAACAACAAATACCCTGAATGAAAAGTTACAGTTCAAATCTCATCTTATTTTTAATTCAATACTTAAAAGAACCAAGAGGAGGTCGACGCTGATTGGTCAGCGTGATAACACCGGCAGTGGCAGAGAACCTGATTAGCCATTGTCTTCAGTCTGCATCCTGACCCGTGCGCGTCATGACCGATAGTTTAGACAGGCCTATCAATTCGGTTTTTTTTAAATACATTTTAAATGTCTAAGTGTGTACGTGTATGTGTTTTGTGCAATTTAACTGATGTGACAATTACCAGAATGTTATCTGCTACTGTGTTTTGAGAATGGTTCTTTGAAAGCCGAAACATGTCAACATAATTTGACAAGAAAATTGAACTGCTGACGGAGAGATAAGGTATAGTAACCTATATTTAGTCATATTCGCAGTTCAGGGGCTACAAAATGAATTTTATTACTAAAACAGCTATCTTAACTAATATAACTAAAACAAACAGAAATAACAGTACAGAACATAATAAAAATAATCATAACGTATAAATTAAATTAATGGCCGTCTTCATGTAGCCTACTTAGAAAAGGAAAAACAAAATCAACAATATTATATTCTGATGGTATCCCGCTTCGCTGGGTATTTAAATTACATAACACCCTAGTAGCAAAAGCTGTTGGCAAATCGTTTGCCCAACGTTCTCACCCCCGGTTGGCCAGCCATTGGTAAAGGTTGGCACTCTTGGTGTCCGGCTGAAACGACATCCGACTAAAACCACACCCCTAAAGAATAAGGTCATAACGACACAAATTCTGGGACTGTTATCTGGGGAGGGTCAGTAGGTAATCCAAACAAAAATCTGACGGCTAAAACCACACACATTCCATCACCGAGGGAATACAGTATTTTGATGACTTTAGCAAATAATTTTTAAGTAGCGCAGTTATAACTGAGACTTAGTTAGTTTGTCTTGGAGTTTCACGTTAACTGAAGCGAAAAGAAAATCTGATTGTTATCACATATTATAGAGATAGCATCACACTATGATAGTATTATAATTATGTGTTAGTAAGTTAATTATGTAATAGTATCTTAATCTATCTGTTACACAATACCACAATGTATTTTGTCATAAAAAATGTATTTTTGTAATATTTAAAAATAAATGTTTTCATCTAGGACTCCAAGACAAGCTTTCGCTTCAGTTAATGTGGAACTCCAGTTTATGGTATACTTTTCCGCGAGAGAATGATTGGGCCCTACCTTCATTTAACAGATTTCCTTTACTTAGGCCAATAGAGAGAATAGCCAGCTCGCTGTAACTGCACTACTTTAAAAATGGCTAAATTCATCAAATCCTATCGGTTGACGGAATGTGTGTGGTAAAACCCACACCAGATTATTGTTTGGATTACCTAATTTTTGTTTGGACCCTTCCCAGGTAGCAGTCCCAGAATTTGTGTTGTTATGATGGCATTCTTTAGGGGTGTGGGTTTGGTCGGGTGTCGTTTTAGCCGGTATTCCTCTATCTTACGGTTGACCAACGTTTCTGCGGATCGTAGGCCCGGTTTATCGTTGATTCATCTTACGGTTGGCCAGCCGACAAATGGCCAACCATTTGCCAACTGACTCTTTTTTGCGATTTAACTGCCAAAATTATAGATAAATAAATTAATTAATTAATTAACAAATAAATAAACAAACATACATACATACAAACAAACAAATAAATAAGTAAAATACTAATATTTGTTTTACATCAGGTTTTCATGAACAATAGTGCCCGAGACTTGATACCGCTTCATTTATCAACCTCACACTATAACCACACGCCAAATTGACTCATGAATGGGATGGTATATTCTGGCATGTATAAAATGATCAGGATCTTGGACCCTTTTGGACTTGAAGTTTCAAACCTTTGCATAGCAGAGCAGTGCTAGTCATTTTACAATGGGCAGCTGATAAACAAATACTTGCTTCTGTATCTGCAACACGCTGTATATTTTAAAATTGCTGTAGTTGTAGTATTAAACAGTTAAATATAAAAAATGCCTAACGGCGTCTTACTAATTAAAGTAATACGTCGTTAGCCCAATATTGGCAAATTGTTAGGATTTTCACGCACCGAAAAACTCGTTGGATACTTAAAATTGCTGAAGTTGTAATTTAACACTTAAATGCAACTTAGTCCAAAGGTGTCTTACTCGTTGGGCTAAATCAAAAAATGCCTTGGCCCAACGTCAAAATTGTCACCACCGTTTCCCAACCATGCCGACCGTTTCCCAACGTTGGGCCAACGGGGAGTGCTATTAGAGCAGCTGTTGATGTACTTTAAATAAGAGACAACTGTCAATATAATTAATATAAACTATTAGTGGCTCGAAGGGGCTTCAAGCCCCTAATGAGGGAAAATTCAAAGGATCCTTTATTATAGTACAAAATACCTTCATAGCAAACTGAACCTACCTTTTATATTTATATCCAGCCCACCATATGGTTTTCTTTCAAGTATCAGCATCACATGTTTTGTGTAAACAAAGCAGACGTTTTTAGATCCCAATGCTCTTTGGATGGCAGATATTTTTCGTTATTTATCGTTTTCTAGTTAATTTTAAGCAATTTAATTATTTTTCCCGCCATAACGTTATAGAGACCTTTAATTTGAGCCCTCTCCCATCTTTCTACGACTTGCCAGACGCCCACAATTTTGACGCGAAGAATCGCATTACGAAATTAAATATATGAAAGCATAATTATTATAAAAATACGTATAATTAACAAAAATTTGTTAATTTTATAAGACGCTTCTAATTCAAAATAGTTGATGAATCCAGAGCAAATTATCGTTACATAATAAAATTTAAATTCGCTTCTTTACAAACATTCTCATTTTGACATTTTGTGTGGGGGGTAGAAGCGCGCACAACGGACCCAGTTTGAACTATTCCAAGCATCAGCACTAATTTCTCCTTTGCTTTTTGGTGGTGAAAATGAAAAAAAATAACATCAGATGTCTCTACTTAAAGAGTTTAGTATACATTGTTTTAGTATTTTGAAATAATTCTCAAGCTCAACAAAGATACACAAACACTGTAATTCTTAAGGCTTTCATCTCAATTTTCCTAACCGACAAAAGGCACAACTAGAAAGCGATAGATTTAATCTCATATCAAACACGTCGGCCTACAGAAAATGTTTCTAAAGGTCAAACTATGATGTATACAAAATCCCAGCAATGTTCTTATATAATATAAATAAATATTTACAATTTTTACAGTGTTCTACAACAATCCGAAATTCGATTGTAAACTAGTCTAAAATAACAGATATTATCAATAATTTTACATACGTCTTCAATCCTTAAACCATGTTGGTAGATGCGTTCCGGCGCTAGACCATCCTCAGTAACTTATCTCAACACTTGCAGGTTCACTTAATTCCCTATCTTCTTGGCTTATTCGTCACTGATCCAAAGCTGCATCTCTTTATTTAAACTTTTTGATTTTCTACATATAACACATACAAAAAACGCGCAATACAAAAACATAAAAAACCGGACGTGCGCACCGTAGAAAATCAAATATTCTAAATAAACTGACGCAGCTTTGGATCAATGACAAAGAAGCCAAGAAGATAGGGAATTAAGTGAACCTGCTGGTGTTGAGATGAGTTACTGAGGATGGCCTTGCACCGAAACGCGTCTACCAACACGATTTAAGGATTGAGACGTAAGTAAAATTATTGATTCATATCACATCAATCCGTAGCAATTATTCATAACAGACATTATGTTTGTGTTCATGTGCCCATAGCACAAGAGAAAAAATACGAGATGTTTGTTGATTGGGGGCGTTTATTTACGTTTTACAATGAATTTGAATCATCATTTTTACAGATTTGCCAACATTAAGTAGATTAAATTATAAACAAACGATTAAAATTTACTTAAGCTTGCTGGCCTGTAAACAATGATAAGACCCTATAAAATATGCAGAGACACGCTTGGAGAGAATAATCATACTCCGTTTATGAGCTATTCATTCGGTAAGCTTCTTGAAACAAAGTTTATGCATAAAGGTACAAAAAAAGTGTTTGACTTTTAGTTTTGGATAATTTCCTATGATACCTTAAAATAATACTTTGAATTATTTTACTAGAATAAACGAATTATTTCATTTACTTACGTCGTTGTAATCTCTTGATATTTTTTCTGGTGAACATGTTTCGGCACTAGGCCATCTTCAGCACCTCGAATAAAATCCTTTACATAAGGTTACCATCTTGTTTATTTTTCGGCTGTAGGGCCACGTCAGTTTGTACTTTAAAAATCACTGCTGTACATTTACACATTTACATTTAAACATATCAAACATTATTATAAAAATTTGTCCACGTGGTTCAACTGGATACCAGTGTCAACAGGCACGACCGCCGGCAGACTCCGCCGAATTATTCATTCGCCGACATGTTCACCAGAAAAAATATCAAGAGATTGCAACGACGTAAGTAAATAAAATAATTAGTTATATGCAATCAGTGCTACATCGCAAATTAATATAGAATAAACGGGGTATCACAGCCGTAAATTGTGGTTCATCAAATGATATCATAAAAATATTCATTTGGAATATAATCTTTGCCTTCTAGTCATCTAAAATACTACATAACTGCTGCCGTCAGTCGAAATTGTCACAATCACTATTGATTTGCATATTCAGTTTTATTTTAATGTTCCCTTACGAAAGGTCACTCATGAGGGGTAACTCATTGAAACCACGACTTGTATGACCACATCAAAAACTGCATCAAATCAACCCAGTAGGCCTATAGTATGTATGAGTAGCTTTGTTTTGTAAATGTCCAGCAATTATTAATAATACCGCCGTTGCAGCAGATTCCTCGAAGAATGTTTTTTAATGGGCAATGACTTTACAATATTTCTGCTACTGGTCTGTTAAAGTTGAAAGGATTAAAATCAAAATACAGCAGATTTAAACTAGAAGAATCCGTACCACGTTTTATAAACATGCGCCAGTAAGTATAACGGATAATTAATATTACAATGTATACGGTTCCTCTCTAAATATCTCGGTAAGAAAATGTCATTGAGCAACCTATCAAAACGTATTTTTTTTTGTAGATTTTACCCGTGTCAACCGAAATTAGATTATTTAAAATGTTTATTTAAAAAGCCAATCGGGTTGGTTTTTGAACTCTTCTAATTAATTTCCTCTACTTTTTGTTTTTTTTTACATCTGACCTTCCGAAAGCCCTGGAGTGTCTGTCGTCACCCTTGCAGATGCCACAGCTATGTTGGACCCTATCACTACAAACATCCCAGTCCCAGCTCACCCTGGTCTAACTTTGGGTTCGATTTAACTTAAAAATCAATGTAGTCAGAAGCAGGGGCACGAAATCATGGCGATATATTAAACATGTTTCGTCAACGAAAAATATTTCAATTGACTCAGACAAGTGATGGACTTAAAACTAGCTAAAAAGATGGTAATAGAGTTTGGTGATAAAACGAATGGGTGCTCTTCCACTCAAGGAGAAATTGATGTATGACGCCCCTTGGGCTAGCAGAGATAACTTCCTCTCAAAAAGAATCCATCACAGTCTGTCCACTGTTATGCATTCAATATAAATATCACCTTCTGTTTGGAAACTACTTTTCCATAGTTGAGTTTATGTTTAGATATTGGTTATTAAAACAGTAAAGGGAATACTTTTTTATTTCCTGAATTTCTTATAATATGAACAAGCAGCCTGAATCACTCCTTGACTTGAAAATTACTACATTCAGCATTAAAATGGGATTTCGTTTCATGATAATTATTTATGGCGTTTTGCAGCTTCAAATGCTCTTCAATGAGGACGTGTGTATTGATGTGATTTTTTTCAAATTTGCTAGACAAATTGTGTCGCTGGAATAACATTTATTTTGGCTGAACTGCCCATCAGATAAACATTTAAAACTATCTTAATGCATTAAACTTGAAACTTCAATATGAAAAAATGTCATCTCCTTTACACGTGTAAATGTAAACTTTGTAGCTTTGGAAGTTCAACCTGTTTAATTCCGCATTATTTGGGGGTTAGTTTACATGAATTTAATTAATTGGCGCACTTACATACCTCTCTTTTGGAGCTTTCATTTCAAAAGTAATGAATCTGTATGTTATATATACACAGTTTCGACGCGTCAATCTCTTGCGTTCATTTGAATTCGAATTCTAAGTTATGCATGAACTTGAAAATATGCCATCAACATAAGCTAATCACTAAAATAACATTAATAAAATTATCATTCTCCACTACAAACTAACTAAACAAAGATACACAAACCCTGTTATCTGTTGTTGTAACCTGTTGTCTGTAATCTGCTGTTGTTGTTGTAATCTGTCTGTTGTTTGTTTATTCGGCACTCATAAGGGCTGATAAATTATTTTTTCAAAGCGATCTGGTTTTTTGTTTAGGACTTACGCATGTTTAAAAAATAGTACACAAGCAAATATTAATGTCTTCCAACGAAATACCTACATTAAATACGTTCATTTTTCGTGCATTCAAAACGATTAAAAACAGGCAGGCTAACCGTAAACACTTAAATATCCTTCTCATTCTGAGTAGAAAATCCAAGTTTTAAATTTAAATTGCGTTTTAAAAAGCTTGATTTTTTATTAAATCTTCAACTAATATTGATATATTTTAATTCTCAACATTAGAATATACGTCAGTAGTTTTTTTTCGAAAACCCCACCTCAACATTACACCCCCTCCTGAGTTTCATTTGATCATTTTTTAAGTTAAAAAAAGAAGAAATACAGGAAAAATAATTCCAGATAGTTGGTCTTAGTTTCAATAGGGTAGATACTCTTCTTTATGATGAGAACACATTATTTTCTTTTCTCTTGTAATGACATCTATATTTTAAGAAATCTAAAATATTAATTAATGTGGATGAATATTAATTACATTTGCTAGCTCTGCATTCTGTGGTATAACTTTGTTACTATTTCAAATCTTGACCTTCTGATTTGTAACAAAATAAAAGGTATCAGCAAGCTGATACATACTTTTTCCCTCAAAGAAAGAAAATCTACAGTAAAATAAATTTACAATTAATTATTCTACAAATACATACCAAATTTTATTGATATCGGTTAGCAATTATCGGAGATATCGGTTTTTGAATGTTTGCCTAAAGAATAACAATAGACAACGTTCTGCGTTTACCGCAAAACGAAAATATTAACTATTTCCGCAACCAGTTGACGTAGACTAATAATTCAAAACATTGGATTATTCAATTTTTCAAGACAATTAAATAGTTGTACTGTAAGTATATTTTCTTTAGGAGTAACAGGATAGGTAACATTTGGAAAATATGAACTTTTTAACACTTAAACCCCCATAACTTCTGAACCTGAATTTTTACAGACATGCGGGTGGTGTCATTTTGTTTGCCATCTTAAGCACTGGAAACCATTAAATCATTTTAGCGAATTTCCCCTACAGGGAAGTAGCTATTACCGTAGGCGGCACGGTGAGACTTAAGCCCGGGACCATGTTATTTTTCCATTTTGAGGTCCCTAGACCCCAAAAACACCGTTCGTTCATTTTCATATATATATACCTGTCCGTAGACGCGATAACTTTTGTAAAAAAGGTCCGATCTTGATGAAATTTGGAACAAACGTGTAAAGCGTCATTCATGACTTAAAGTTCGAAAACCAGCAAGATTGATTTACTCTAAGAAGGTTTATTTCACAAAATAAAATTTATTTTCAAGATTTAACACCTTTTTACAAATTATTTTTAAACTTAATTGTCAAAATTGAATTCAGCTTAAAAAAACAATTCAGCATTTTGAATTATTATTCTACGTCAGTCCGTTGCTTAGATATTGGATAGTATTGGATGTGCTAAACACAGTACATTGTCCAATATTTTGTTTTTAATTTTTCCCTCCAAAAAGTATAGTCACCCTGATTTGAGATTGTTAAAAAAAATACAATTCTGAACATATGATTAAATTTGCAGGTGTTGAATATTTTATTTGTGTTTATTTTGAATAGAGTTCATTGATCAAGATTTTGCAGAAAATATATACTATATCAAAAAATACAAATTATTTTTAAATTTAATAAAGAAAGTAAGAGAATTTGGAGGGGGGATGTCTTGATCTAAACTGCCTGAAAATGTAGCATAATATATGATATGTTTACAATTATGAGAATTGATAATATGTTTTATTGAAATTGGCTGGAGATGTAGGTCTGTTGTAACAGGGATGTTTTAATTACTATAAAACTGACCATATGATTGAATTTAATTTTTTCATGAGAATAAATTATTTGTTTGTTTTGAGAGTTTTGAGTTCAATGGTTATATGTTTGTTAAGATTTATATTCTATAGCTAACAAGATTACACTTATTAAAAATTTAAAGACTAAGAATTATATAAAATACAAAAGTGTATGTTTTACTAATGAAAACCAATATGGTATCTTTGTTCATTTTCCTCATGTTTAAGCTCATGAATGATTAAATATGCGTTTTTAGTATATCAATTACTTAACGTATTCAAATTATACTTTCCTTCAAACAAGTTGAATGCTCACGTATAAAAAATAAATCCTAAGGAAATTCGCTGAGTTCGCTGGTCTGCTGCAACGGGGGTATTTAAAATCGTTGGAGACATTTTTGATAAATGTGTATTTTTGTGGATTTTTTTGGGATTTATGGGGTAAATACCCTTTGAAATAAAAAATCAAAAAATTAAAACGCCTGGAGATATCATGGCTTATATCTACATGCCAAATTTCATGAAAATCTTGAGCCGAGAAGGGGCAAAAAGGGCTCTGCGTAGGATGGGCGAAAGAGGGAAAAACGCGACGCTCCCTACTTCGAATTAAAATTGCCACCAAACTGAGACATCCATGTTGTACGCCGATGTCATTTTAAAGTAAATTAATTTTTCTTTTGAATGGTGTAATTTATTGTTGTAATTATAATATTTATTTTTTATTATGGAAGGACAAAATTAGAATAACTATACCAGACTATGAACACGCGATTACCTTTATAATTCAAATGAGCGTGTATGGCAAAAATATTAAGTTTTTATCAAAATAAATAATTTATATCCTTGTTCTGTAGGAGGTACTCGACTTATCAATGCCTAAATTTACCATATTCAGTCATGATGTTTGTAAAAAAAATATAATAAAAATATTTATTTTTAAATTTGTTTAAGACGAGTTCACTAAAATCTAGCTAGTAGTTAAAAAACAACTTGGATGTCAAAACAAATGCTTCGTTCTCATTCATTATTATATTCCTGAACTTTTAATATCATACTACTTTTAAGAAATTTATGAGTTAGACAAGCAACTAAACGTAGGAAAACTCAAGGAAAATTCTAAATCAAGCTCGCATTTCACTTATGGCCGTTAGAATTAAAGTAATAAATTATAAGAAAAGAAGTTTGTTGTCCTTTCAATCGTCGAACTTTTAATACCGTATGAGCCTCATTTGAGTATATTATGATGAGGAAAAAAATATAGACTTCGAATAATCAATGGTAACTAACATTTCCTGTTTCCTTTCACAGCCCAATAATTGTGTTTAGCGGAGTTTTTGACATAGAACAAAATTAAATGTTTTTTAACCAAAAACAATTAAGAAATATTCACATAGTCATGTTAATACATATATGTGGTGATAAGCAAGCGAGCTTTTTCCCGCCATCGCCGCCGCGAGGTACGGCCGGCCGGCCAGCCGCTGCGTTGGCTTCAACGCAACGCGTGTGAGTCCTTTCCTACTAATGTACCCGCAAAAGGCACAACTAGAGAGTAATATATCTATAACTGGCGCCAATTCTTGGGACCCATGCCGTCCATAGGACTAATGTTAATTTTAGCATTGGGCTTATGGACGGCGTGGGCCCCAAGAATTGGCGCCAGGTATAATTTGATACTAAATATGTGTAGAAAAATAAATTTCTTAAGGTCAATATGCTCGAGGAATAAATTCCAGGAACTCTTTTAATGAAGTAGATGCTAATAAGAATTTTCGCGAAAGAAGCTATTGAAGATATGGCACATGCTCTTGAGAAGGTCAAAAAGTAATTATTTTAAGTATGGTGTATGGTGTTAGTAAAAATAAAATGGAATGAAATTGTTTATTATTTCACAATAAATACTTTGATTTAGGCACTACTAGTTTTAATTTTTTCAATCAAATTTATTCTAGATTAAATTAAGTAGCATTACTTAAAGCAAATGTTTTAATTCCACCAATAGAAGAACCCTATCTATCGTAGTCACCTCATATATTGAGAATGAGTTCAAAAATTTGATATTTTTTTTGTTATTATGGTCATGATTAATAGGATAATATTTTATACAGAAAATTTTGAATCCGACCAAAGTGCTCTGTCTATCCGACTGGCTTAAAAATCCCCATGTTTTTCCAATCCTTATCACGTTATGTTAGGATATATTTTATGATTTAATCGTGCGAATAAGATTTTTACTGTTTTCTGCTCTGTGTTTAGTATTGTTTTAAATAAACGGCTGTCGTAATTTCCTTTCGAATCTTTTATTCAATACTGTAACAAATTTGTCAGAAGACTATAACAATTTCCATGGTCGGACTAGAGTTATAAAAAAGTATATGATAAATTTCATGATATCCTACAATTATTCGTAGTGATCTAAGGTTATATCATGCATCAAAGGTCAAAGAGAAAGGTTTTAATTAGAAATTAATAACTCATTGGTTGATGATCCACTGAGAGTAGCTAATGAGTTCAATAAATATTTGTTAGACATCGTAAATAATTTAGATATAAAAACATTTGATGCAGGTGAGCAATTTTATTCCATGCACTACAAGAATACGTTCTGTATTAAAGACCAAGTTAAATCAAGCTTAATGGTTCCAGTTTTGCCTATTGAATTACTTTCTACTATAAAAATCATAAAAAAATAATACTTCTCCTGGAATTGATGATATCAATTCAATTTTGATTAAAGAAATCTCTTCCAAATTTTTGGAGGTTTTACTAATTGTTATCAACTTCAGCTTTATAAGAGGAAATTTTCCATCATCATTAAAACAAGCTGTAGTAATTCCGATTTTAGAGAATGATTCAAAATTTAAATGCAGCAATTATAGACCTATATCTTTACTGTCTAGCCTCTATAAAGATGTTTGAGAAAATTATAAAGACAAAATTACTTAAATTTTTAGAAATAACAAATTTTTTTAGTAATAAGCAATTTGAATTCAGAGCTGGCAAAAACACTGAAAATGCTTTGTAAAATGTTATGACGGATGTATATGATGGATTGAATGAAAATAAATGTGTAAGCGAAATTTTTCTTGATATAAAAAAGGCTTTTGATCATGTGGATCACAGAAAAGAACTAAAGAAACTATACATAATTGGAGTAAGGGGAGTTTTATATCAATGGTTCTAAAGTTATCTACTAGAGAGAAAACAATGTGTCAGAATAAATTCTGTATTTAGTGAAATTGAAACTATTCAAACAGGGGTTCCTCAGGGCTCCGTTTTAGGAGCAATTTTATTTATAATCTATATTAATGATCTTTGTGAAGCAAATTTTTTTCATGGTAGTTTAACTTCTTTTGGTGGTGATACAGAGTTATGTTATTCTGAAAGTAATTGGGAATCTGTTAAAAAAGGGCAATGGATAGTGATCGTGATCTTGAAGCTATACAGTGGTGGTTTACTGCAAATAACTTATTGCATAACTTAAAAGACAAAATTCATTAATTTTACCCTTAAGAAACAAATTCAATTTGGAAACAGTTATTTGTAAGTGTGCTGATTGTTTGATGAATCACACAGAGTGCAACTTAAAATGTGCCACAGTAAATCAAACCGATCACATAAAATATTTGGACTTCAAGTAGCAAATTGGGATGGGTAGCTCACGTAAGAAAACTAAAAGATAAAATAAATAATCTACTAAGATATTTATATTTTTTAAACGATCTCAGTAGTAGTCAAACTTTGCATATTTTATATTTTTCATTGGTGCAAAGCAAATTAGAGTATAGAATAGTTTTGTGGGGAAATACATATGAATCGTACACAAACATTCAGCAAAAACACATTTTGAGGTTAATTTGTTATATAAATATCTATTTGAACCGGCCAAACCAATGCTTCAAGTCCAAAGAATTGTTTCTTTAAAATGCGAATATATCTACAAAGCTCTTAAATTATTTTATTTGAAAAAATCAAAATATTGACCAAATTAAAAATAATCACAAGGAAAGACTTAAAAATGCTGAACAATAATCAATTCCTAGGCCATCAAATGCATTTTGTTACAAAAACTTTAACTTCATCGCTCCTAAACTTTTTAATAATTTACCAGAAAATATGAAAAAACCTATTAATATTTAAATATATTTAAGAAGGGTTAGGTCTTGGTTATTACATTTGGAAGACGTAGATTTCTTAATGCAAATACAGAAGTAATCAATTTAATTTTTCATTTTTAACTTTTAAGTATTAGAACCACGCTTTGGAGGGCTGTGCCACACAGGGAAATACACAACACCCCACATGCAATAAGTTACATGCAATAAGTTGTGACGGCACCTGGGGAGACCAACTCCAGAGGTTAACCTCTGAAGAGCCAGAGTCGCCTGGTGGCATAATTGCGGTGTGCGGTTTGAAAATTCATACCTCAGGTATAGAGATTTTGTAAATAAATTAATGTTAAAAATTTAAAAATACTTTTTAGTTTGCTCTGTATAAAATATATATGCACGTAGGGTGATGTGTTATTATTTTCTGTTACTTACTATGGAAATCACTGCTATTATCGAATTTCTCCTTTAGAGAAGAAGCTGATAACGTAGTACTCATGGTATGACCTAAGACCCAGACCATGATAACTTTTCATTTTGGGGTCCTCGGAAGCAAAAACAACGTTCATTCGAATTTATATGTATATATATATATATATAATATATATATTTTATATATATATTATATATACTTTAAATATATATATTTTATATATATATTATATATACATATATTATATATATATATATATTTTTTTTACGATAGCAGCCGTAAATATAGTCCGATCTCAAGGAAATTTGGTACAGACGTATAAAGTGGCAATCAGTCGGACGAGTTCGACAACCAGCCCGATCGGACCACCGGAAGGGGGGATAAAGGGGGATAAACCACCCCAAAAATGGGTTTTTTTGAATTTTTTACATAGGAAAATAAAATTTATCGAATTTTGGTTGGTACCATTGAATTCACAATTAAACACAGTACGTTGTCCCAATGTTAACCTTATGGGAAATAAGTAAAATTCTATATCTCGCTTATTTCTCAACATATATGGATAAAACTTGGTTTGTGGCTTCATCTAGATGATATCTAATGTTTAATAGTCTAAAATCACCAATATTTCCATTTTCGTGGCAGCAAACCTGCATTCTCATTCCCCATGTTATTCTTATGGAGCTTACAAAACATGTCAAATCTCCTAAGTTTTCTTGAACTATGTTCTTTTGCATTTGAAATTCGTTGAGTATGCAGGTCTGCCGCAACGGGGGGTATTGTAGATACCTAAATTATTAATTTTTAATTTATATGACTTAAATTTCTGTTCGCTGTTTTTATTTTTAATATAAGGTGAAGGGACCTCAAAACAGACATTGCCTAAATAAAGCCCTATTTTATTTTCTCAAGAAAGTGTAATTTTTATTTATGTTTTTATTTCAGCCTGGCAAGTGTGAGGGATAAAGTATTTTATAGACAATTTAAAAACAGCGTGTTTGACCCTTACAAAAAAGAAATTGTATTAAATTGTTTGTAATGCTGTATTTTGAGAAGATAAAAATGTATTCTATTCCATTCTATAGTTACTTTTTTCGCTTAATATCCAGAGAAAATTACCGATGAACAAAGAGATTGATAGACCCTATTTTAACATAAATAAATAGCTGAAAAGAATGGTACTAACTTCTGCTGTATGAATTTTTACCTCAACACCAGTTTACAATATTTTTTTTTTTTAAATTACGTCCTCTATTGGGATTAATCGAATCCTTATGAACCCAAAAGACGGATTCCAAGAGTGTTTTCCATAAAGGTAATCAAAAGAGGCCCTAATCATAGATTAAAAAAAACTTCAAAAGGTTTCATGGCAATCGTTTTCACACATTGACAGACAGATTTACATTCATGTATAATCAAATGAATTATAGTTTGTGAGAAATGTTTAAAGGGCGATAGAAGAAATGGCTACAGTGATTTTTTAATCGTTAACTAGACTATTAAGGGGAAAACGAGATTCACCTTAATTAACAACATTTACCCCATGAATGTGCAGAATGATCATGGAGCTTGATGTACAAAGTGCTGACAGAAGCTTTATAGCACGGAGTGATAAGTGCTTCAGTGCTCGCTTCCTTTCAGTCGCACACTTGCGTTAAAAATAACTTTGGGGTAAAACTCTATTAGACCGAGAGATCCAATAGTCATTAAATACCCAGGGATGATTAAAAGAACTAAAATAAGGTTTTAAGAAATTTTAATAGGTAATGTTGCATGAAAAGAACATTTTAAGATTTTACAAACTAACATTTTACATTTGAATAATAGAGTTACATTTCAAAATAAACTGTCAAATTTAATACATGAAAAAAACATTTTAAGATTTTATAAATAACATTTTACATTTGAATAATAGAGTTACATTTCAAAATAAACTGTCAAATTTAATACATATTACTTTACAATTTGACAATACATTGGCTCAGTCTGTATGGACTATAGCCAGATTGGAAAAATGATTTTTTATTGTGACCCGCCATATCGCTTGCTGGCTAGAACAACAAATTAGACACATGACATGTTGTATTTAATAACGTAATGTTAGCCAGAGGCGTCTACAGAGTGGAGGGTCGGTCACTGATGTAATTCCATGTTGTTGAGTTCCTTGGTCGGACATATAATTTCTCATTTGTTATCCGTATAAACAATATTGCAATAGGATCCTAAGGAAGCATCACTGATCAGGATGATAATCTTATATTTAATGAAGTAAATCAAGTTTGTGTAAATCAAATCTTAATCCGGTTTCCCAAAAGTAACTTTATTTCAGTTTTTGTTATTCTAACTTTTAAATCTATTCACTCTTAGTATATGGTTTTAAGCATAAAAATAAAACACAATAATGTGGTGTTTTTAACCACCTTGAGGTACACCGTGGCCAAGAGTAAAATATTCAGTTCTTGAGTTGTACGGTCGCATCATTGGTATTTTCTATACTTTGAATCCAGTTGTATTACTGTTCCTATAAAACCAATAGTCCTCAATATGTTGATTATTAATCAACATATTGAGTACCATTAGCAGTTCCCTTGGTGCTAATATAGCGCAAGAGCTAGCGGGTGTTAACATAATTATCTCTTCAATTTATTGATATAATACATAATTCTTGGCTCTCTATGTAAAATCTATGACAGCCTTCACAAGTTGCATCTACGCTTCAGGAATTAGCAACGCTGAATTTTGTGTGAGTAGATTTGATTTAGAAAGAAAACGAACTATCTACTTCATAAATATGAAGTCTCATCATTGAAATATTTTGTAGAAAGAGGATACATTAATGTTTATAAAATTGTTATTCAGTAAGTCACTAAAAAGAATACCAAGCTTTGAGACGTTATTGCCTACTAAATTACTAAGAATAAAGTTTCCCGGCTATCTGTTGTTTTGTACCAACAAAAACATATCAAAAGTGGTATTAATACTCATGTGCTAAAATGAAAATATTTGCATTCTAATTTATAACCATTGAAATAAATTATTAGTTTGCTGACAACATCTGTACTCCAGGAATTACAGGGATAAAAATCCAATCGACCTAGCAAATCAAGACCAAGTTGAAACTTCGCACATATTTTAGGTAAACTTCCCTAATTAAAATCCCAAAACTCCCCGGAAATCCCTGCTGTGCTTCAGCCGTCATCTTGAAAAACCATTTTCGGTCCGTGATCCTCTATACTTTTTTTCAATCAAAACGAAAACCATTAAAGATATGACCAAAGTGTAAGGAACGTTTTTATAGGTTAAATTTCCAATCAACTAAGAAAAATCATGTACAATAATTTTTAAAAATAACTGCTAATATTATTAATTTTCTAAAATGTTGCAATTCTAATACCCCTGCCAAGAGGTTAACGTGAAAAAAACATGTGGGATGTGAAACAAAAAATATTTCCAAGGGGGCAAAGCCCTTTGAACTTAGTTAAAAATAAACTATATTCATAGAATCCTGATATACTCGAAATCACCCCAGTCATCAAAATTGGTTTACAATAAAGGCGTGGTTGAACTCACAAAAAAGGTATTCCGTAAGGAAAAATTAAAAATATTACTAAAGTTATAATGTTTTGTCCAATTTAGATTTGGTTGCATTAAGGTATAAAACCTTGACTAAAGATATAAAAGAGCCACCGCTAGAATCAAATTTTATCAAATACAGAAAAATTTAACACAATTCCCCAAGCCTAAGGACTTTGTTTATAAAAACAAATTAATTGTGCTGAGGGAATACAGACTTAGTTAACTTAGTTAATTCAACATATGCTTATTGAAAAAACTTTAAAGTAGTAATTGATATTGTATCGTTAAGTAATACCGTTTAAATATATATGTTTCAATATGGACAGTTTAATTTTTCAAGTAAGAATGTCATAATATATTCTTGCTGCTGTATAACTCATACCCAAATCCAGAACCAAACCTTTTCTTCCACTATGTCTGGTTCTATAATCAGCTGACTTTAAACCATCAAGAGGAAGAAAGACCGTGATGCCCCACTTCACAAAATGTTGTTCAACTGGTGAGTCACTCAACCTGTCACTCACTTTTAAACAATTTTTTTTCCAAGTGTAAAATTTCCTTTTTCTTTCATGGTTCTTTGAGCAGGATCCGTAAACCCTTCTATGGATGGACATCTTTAATATTTTTGATTGATTTGCTTGTTTAATAAATGTAAAACATAAATTTTCATTTTTTCAAACATAAACTTTTCATGTTCAAGACAAAAAGTTGAAGTAATTTTCTAACTGTTCATGTCGTAGCCACATGCTGTAATTGGGCACTTCATGAAGTGTACAGCACTAACCGGGCACTTCATGAAGTGCCCAGCTCGCCTGGGCACATAGTGTAATTGAAAGGTTTCATTAAAAATTACAGCATATGACCAACAAAACTGGGCACTTCATGAAGTGCCCAACGCTCGTTGGGCACTTGCTGTAATTATTTCTTTTACACTATGTGCCCAGCTCAGATGATGGGCACTTGATGTAAACACATAAAACCGCTGTTTACGTTGCTGTTAATAGTATCTGATGTAGGCTATTATTATTTTTAATTATAAAAATAGGAACATTTTAATAAATTTGGAAAACATTGAGAATAAGATTGTCTACCACTAAACCATTAGTAGCTGTAATAATTCACCATATTCTTGCCTGTATGTTTTTTATGTCGGTTCTCCAATATGTTTTCTGAGTTATTTTGGCTACACATAATTATTAATATTATTATTATCATTAAAACAACAATCGGGTTTAAAGTTGTTCATTTTTCAAATAATAATATGAATAATGATGTGTAGCCAAAATAACTAAAAAACCAGACAATTCAGTCAATTTAAATTTTATGCTTTTAATAAAAATAAAATAAAATAAACATTTTACCTAACACATTTATATTAGCATAACACACACACATAACATTAACATTTTTTTCAAGTTTTAATTTATTAACTTCTTACTCAGTCACCCTCAGTAAAACTTAAAATAAATTAAAATATAGCAAGGTGCCATATTTACAGAAAGTGCCATAAGAGTCTTGAAAAAAATAATAGAACAATAATAGGACAAAAATAATAGTTTCTTCTTTGGTATCAAAATTGAAAACACTTAAATTATATAAAATCTTACTAGTTATTTTGCTCTTTTTACAATTTTATTAGCATTAACGTCAGTTTAGGTTTACTTTTTTCATTTATGTCAGTATGAATGAATTAACGTAACATCATTACATCAAGCCTTTTAATTGTAATTTTTTATTTGTTTATAGAATAATAAAATATTTATATGGAGTGTCCTGTTTACTTAACAGCTTTTCAGTAATATACTTTAAATCTTTTATTTTATTTCTGCTGACACCAGTTAGTTAAAATCTAAGTTTATATTATGAAGTCAAATATTTGTAAATCCATATAATGAATTTTTTAAAGGGATATCCTGAGAATATTAAACTTTTCAAAAGTAAGGAATTACTAGAAAACGTTCGATTTTTTGTTATCTTTTTTAATATCGCATTACCTATCAAATACAACAATACATAAGCATCCACTTTATTGTTTAATTTTACAGTTTGAAAACCAAAATATATATTTTTTGAAACTTAAAAACGATTGAAAGTATTTATGTTTAATTCTAGATTGATTGGTTACTATTTTATTGTGAAAAATATATTTACGTTATGGTTAATTGTTTAGCTTAGGAGAACTTATAAACCAAAAAAATTATTAACCAAATATAACATACACTATTTGTATTTTTAACAGGCGTATGTAAATGAAACTAATACTAAAATTTTAGATTTTAAAAATATTAAAAGGTTTGAAGACAAACAGTAACATTGGTTTCTTTAACACAGACATTGGGGTTTTAATGTTAATATTGTGATTTACTTTAACAAAGATTTTAAATCGACTGCCCAACATGCCTCGATAGTTACAGCATGTGTCCAGTGAGCGTTGGGCACTTCATGAAGTGTCCAGTTTCGTTGGGCACATGCTCTAATTTTGATTGAAATAATCGAGTTACACTATGTGCCCAGGCACGCTGGGCACTTCATGAAGTGCCCGGGCTGCGTTGGGCACTTCATGAAGTGCCCAATAACAGCAAGTGGCTACGACATTTATTTTCATACTTGAAGAACTTAATTAAGATGTTTGATTAAGAAACCATAAAATAATATAAGAAGAAATTGTGAAGAAAATAAGTTTATTTAAAGTTTCAAGTTATTTTAAGTAAAGTATTAAATCAATACTTTTGCTGCATCTGCAAATATTGCTTGTAGGAAATTTTAGTTTCAATCATGTTTAGCTTTCTATCTAGGTTACAGGTTTTTTTGCAGGAAAGAAGTGACTCATCTCCATGTATCTTTACCACAAGTTTGATCGAATTTCAGAAACGATGCGATACCTACATTTTAGTTCGCTGAATCTGAATTTTATACGAAGCTACAGATTGCACTCGAAAATCACATCCAGCGCAAGGTTTTTAACGCATCAAGGGATTGGGGGAGGAGGGAGTCTACTCCCCTACTCAAGCCCCACCTCCTCACTGTTGCTAACTAGTTGTAAATAAGTGAACCAAATTTCAAAACAAAAGTAAATTCTTGGTTGTTAAAATATATTCAAGGTTATGGTTCGAGGTTTTGTCGACATTAATATTATCTTTGTCAATTAAGTTGTCAAAACAAAAATATACATATTATAATACGTATTTTTATTAATTCCTTTTTAAATAAGAGTTTAAGCTTATGATAATAATGTTTTAAAAATTTTAACAAAAAATAACTTTACCCGAAGTAAACAAATAATGTTTATTTACTTTGATCAGTGACAGTTGTCAAGACAGTTTGGTAACTTTTAGGTTTAAAGTCACTAAAACAGCGGACAATAAAAACATTTAATGAACAGTGAAAAAAAAACAAAAAACCAAATGATCGTCCAATAAGAAACCAATCAGATCCAAAAAAATAACATTACTGCAGCCAATGAAGTACGCATATTTAAGAATCGTCTGTCTGCTCACTCTAAACACTCACTATCCATCTCTCTCGCACAGGTTCTTTAAAATGGTTAGGATTTTCAAGCGCGGGTTGGCAGATGGCAACCCACTTCGTAGTGCCTTTACATTAAGTAACACCTAATCAAATGTTAAAGTAAACATGTCATTATATTTTGAAACAATATGTTTGCATAAGGTTAATATGGAGTACTTCCGGGCCTCTGGGGAGGAACCGGATTCAGCTACGATGAAACGAATGGCTTAAAAACCATCTCCGAGAAAAAGAACATTCATATTCTAAGTTTAATGACAATCAGTCGGTGTCCGAGTCCATAAACTTCAGATATACAAACCTTCATCCTCGTTTATGCATTAGATTAAATTTATAAATCGTAGAGAACGTTCAATGTAGTGCATGCAAATGAAATAACCAATTTTGTTGGTATTTAATTTTGTAAAGGTCTAAAAATCCTCCTTTACAAAATGTTGTTATGTTTTGAGTAAGTGTAGAGGAAGTGTCTACAAGTATTGCTGAAGTGATTAAATTTTTTATATAGAAGACAGAAAAATTGGAATTTGAATAAAAGTTGATCCTTGACACAAAAAAAGACTTTCATATGTAAAATATTCCAAGAGTGTAAGCCAGACGACTGCCATTAAGTTGCATTTCTGGTCGTTCCAGTGATTGATACGATTGCCGTATTATACGTGATTCTGTTCTCATATTTGATTCGATTAAACATTATCATTTACTTTTTCGTTCTTTAGAAAAGTTGAATTTAACCCTTTTGAGTCGTTTGTTCATATAAAAAATTGGCAAACTGGTTTTGCCAAACTTTTATTTTATCGAGGTCAAAAAAGTTCCTCTTCCAACTGCATTAAATTACGTTGTAGGGCCAGAAGTAATTATTTTCAGTTTTTTTCGCTGATAATTTTTTATATCAGCGATTACCATCGAAAAAACTAAGAGCAATTACTTCTGGCCCTACAACGTAATTTAATTGAATTTTTTCATTCATAATGATTTTTTTAAATCAGGGAGTCCATTAATATTCATGGGTCTATGTGTGTGCATTTTTTAATATTCTTGTGGTTAGTTGAAATAATTTTTTTTATACTGGCCCTATACACACGGCCCTACAAAGGATTTTTTGTTTGTTTTTATGGCCTAAAAATCTTAAAAATGTGAGGTTAGGATGTGCTGGTTAGGATGCTGAGGTTAAGGATATGCAAATTATCGTAATAATTTGTACGATTTAGAAAAACTTCCCGTTCGGACTATTAGAATGGGTGGTAAACAAATTTTGTATCAGGATTTTTTACATAACAATACCCCATTGCAGCATACCTGCATACTCGGCGAATTTCACTTGGAAACTCACATATACTTCAAACCAACATAGCGAGATATGATTTGTTTTTTGCAAAACCAAAAACTAGCAGATACCAGGTTTTATCAAGATATGATCAGAAATAAGGAAGATATAGAATTGGTTGTATTTCCAATAAGGATAACGTAGGGAAGGAGTATATAGGTTTGCTGCCACAAAAGTGGAGATATCGGAGATTTTGGGCTATTATAATTAGTTCACCCATCTAGATTAAGCCAAAAACCAAGTTTTGTTAAGACATGTTGAGAAACAAGTGATATATAGAATTTTACTTACTTCCTATAAAGTTAACATTGGGACAACGTACTATGTTTACCACTATCAGTATCTCTGTAATGAATGGACATAGAACAATGAGTCAATATACCAAATTATTTGTTTTTGTCTAGCTGAATTTAATGGAGGAGACAAAAATTAGGTCATTTTAATTTTTATATGTAAAAAAACACAAAACCCATTTTCGGGAAAGTTTATCCCCCTGTACCCTCCTTCCGGCTGTCCAATCAGGATGATTTATGAACTCATCCGAGTGATTTCCACTTAACATGTTTGAACCACATTTCAATAAGATCGGACCATTTTTACGGCCGCTATCGTGTCAACAGTCATTAATTTATTATACTATAGATACACACATACACTCACACACACACACACACACACACACACACACACACACACACACACACACACACACACATATATATATATATATATATATATATATATATATATATCTAATGTATATACGACCGCTTGTGTAACTGATTAAGGATACGAATTCTTTTCTACTTCCAGATGAGCTAGGAACCTGAAATTTGGCACGCACGTTCCTCATTAATTCAAACTACGGGGAAAAATATCAAAAACCACAACTTTAAATTGTAACTCCCTCAAAAAAATTATTTAAAAATCGTTAAAATAAGCCTTTTTTAAACAACTGTTATTTTGAGCTCTAGTGGCCGAACGGATGGTCCTATCGAAAAACAGACTGCACCACGTGACACGGATTTTTCACGATCTACAACTTTGGTCCTGTGACTTTTTGCCCTATCTCGTCTCCTTCACCCTTAGATTGCTCTAGAAATTTCAATTTTCGAAGATTTTCTTTTGGTTTTCCAGCTCCAGTTGGCTTGATATTGAACGTAGAGGGCTGAAATTTCGTTCACATCGTCTGTACAGCATATATGTTACAAATCACCAATAATATAATTAGTTCTAACATAAAAATGCATCTAAAGCTAAAAAATCTTTGAAATTTACCTAGTTAAACCCACCTGACATGTTTCTTTTAAGTTGCTGTTTAATGCAGCTTTCACAACTGCTAATGTGTTTCTTATCAGTAAAAATAATAATAAATAACTTTTATCAATAATTATTCTTTACAACCAAAGTTGATGTTTTAAGCCTGAAAATACTTCAATCGTATGATTCTTTCATGTGCTAATCGTATTTAAAACAATGATTTCAATTTTAGGTTCTCGCTGTTTTCACTTCATACCGGCGGTAATGCAGTACGTGCCCTTATAAAACTTATCTTGTCGTGTGGTTATCTGGTTCAGTTTTACCGCGCTTAGATATAGTTCTAACCTACCTTAACGTGATAATGCAGTACGTTTTTGTCGACTTGAAATTTCTCCAATTTTTTATATTTCCAATTTTAATATTAGAACACCCGTCGAAACAAAACATTTGTATTATTTAAACCTCAACATTTTCAACACATCTTTCTCTCTCTATTAATACCCACTTAATATAATGAAGGGTGATCAATAAAAAAATCTTCCAAACTGGTTAGTTTTCACTAATTAGTGATGGCAAATGCCTGAACAAAATCTATATCAAAACATTATAGAAAAAACCGATCTTTAATATTTGTATTATTCAGTAATTTTTTAAGCGAATATTGTAGAGAACGACTCTTAATATAATGCCATGTGTTTCTGACAAAGGTGGTTATCGAAGCAAAAACCTTACTCTTCAGGAAACTCAACGTCCAAAACTCAAAGGGTGTTATGTTTGGCGGCTAGACATGCTCTTATTAGGAGTCACTGCCAAACAAACATTGCTTAGAATTAACATAATAATTTTTGTATTCTGTTTCCGCCTGGAAATCCGAAATAATTTAAACCACCAGCGTTATTGAAAATGGCATTAAATAAGGAACAGTTCACATAAATATTCACGTCTTTAACTAATAAATGACTAAGCTGTATCAAAATATGACTTAACTAGTTATCCTATCGAAAACCAAAGATCAATATTGTATTTAAATACATTTTTTATCAATTTCTGTTTTTATTGTCGGATATTTTGCTCTATCTCACCTCTTTTACCCCTAACATGAGCCCTTAATACAGGTTGTTTGTTATTTTCCACTTTTGTTTGGTTTTTCTTTATTTGTTAGTTAATTTTTAATCTTGATTATAAGTTTTGACATGACGAGAGTGGGTTCTACCGTTCAGGTTTACGCCATCAAAGGTCATTCGCCAGTTTCTTCCGTTTCAACTCCTAAAAGAGTCCTAAAATTGAACTTTCATCAAATTTGAACTTTCCTCGTGGGTTTTTCTAATATATTCTTAAAATGATAGACCCAAGTTTTGACTTGGTATTGCTCGAGTGTCCCCGCCCACGTTTAAGCGAGGTTATTGGCATTTTCTCACCCCTTTCAACCCCTACATACAACCAATAAATGAAGCAAATTAAACTATTTTCAAATGTTTGGTATTGTTATTTCTATAAAAATACTTTTGCCTAACCCCCTGGCCCCCAACCCTCTTCCCCTTCAAATAATTAACAACCACCAAACTAGTGGTCCTTTCGAAAAACAAAGATCAATACTGTATTTAAATTAGTTTTTCTACAATTTTGGTTCTTATTTTCGGATATGTTGCCATATCTCACCTCCTTCACCCTTAAAATGGGCCCTGAAATAAATTTGTTGTAAATTTCAACTTTGTTTTTTGGTTTTTCTTTATTTGTGAGTTTATTTTTTATTTTGATTCAAAGTTTTGACATGGAGAGAATCAGTTTTACCGCTCAGGTTTAGGCCTCTATCAATGGTCATTCGCCAATTTGTTTCGTTTCCACCCCTAAAAGAGTCCTAACGTTTAACTTTCATAAAATTTGAATTTTCCTCGTGGTTTTTTCTAAAATATTCTTTAAATGAGAGACCCAAGTTTTGACTTGGGATTTCTTGGTGTCACCGCCCACGTTTAAGCGGAGTCTTTGGCCATTTCTCACTCCATTCAACCCGTACAACCAAAAAATATAGCAAATTATACTAATTTGAAATGTTTGACATTGTTATTTCTAAAAAAATACTTTTGCCTAACCGCCTGGCCCCCGCACCCTCTCCCCGTTCAAATAATTAACCTTCCACAACCAACAACCCCCACCACCAAACATCCTCCCGAACTCCAACATACCTTGTGCCGAGAATTCGTACATAGTTTTAATAACTTTGCGACTTTCATATCCAAACCTTCCTCACCCGAGGGGTTTTTACCTGTCAGGTTTATCAGAGGTCATTCGCCGATTTTACCCCGTTTTGACTTTTAAAATACTTGTCTTAAGTTGAACCTTTATATCTTGAAATTTTCTCTTGTTAAAAAAAAATATTATTTGATTGAAAGGCCCAATTTTTCAGAAGGGATTTGTTATTGTCACCTCCCATGAATAGCCCTAAATTATTTGTCATTTTTAAACGCTTTCGACCCCTAATCCCGCCAATAAAAGAAGAAAAATCAAGTACTATTCAAAGGTTTGGCAATACTATTTTAAAACAACAATTTTGTCTCACACCTGGCCCGGCGTTATCAGAGGCAAAACCTACTCGCCAACTTAACCCCATTTCAACTCCATGTAAAAGTTCTCTAAATCTGAACTTGCAATGAGTTTACAATTGCACTGGTGGTTTTTACCATGTTAAGATATCTTGAGGTAGGAAAATTATTCCAACCAAAAAAATTAAATTAATTTGGTCTTGTGTCTTTTCAAAATCAAAACCCCCGTGTTTGGGACTCATAATGGGAGGTCTGGGGGCGGAGTATTGTTTAACTGCGGGAGAACACAAACGGGGGCCCGGGGGCGGAGCCCCCAGCGAGCGAAGCGAGTATATATATATACATATATATATATATATATATATATATATATATATATGTATATACATATGTATGTGTATTCGAATGGTGTTTTTTGTTCTGTCCCTTCAGGAGACATTTGTCAATGCCTTGAATTATTTGCTGTAGGTCCACTGGTTTCTGAGGGATTAAGAGTGGAAGACAGTACTTTGCACCATTATTAACCTTATAGAAAATGGTCAATATTTAAATCTCGCATTTCTTTTAACATATCTTTATCAAACTTGGTATGTAGCTTCATCTATTTTAGGTATACTTGATCATGGCATAACAACAAAATTTTAGGCCAGCAAACCTGCTTACTCATTCCTCCTGATATCCCTACGGAGAAAATCCTCATAACACAATGCTCATTTTGGGATTTCAGTTTATTTTATTTGATTCCCAGAGGCAATATGTGGCTATCAATCGCAATTACCACCGACCACGATATCGGCGTTTGTTATCAGTGGCCTTCATGAGATCTGACTGTCGTAACGAATGGTTCCTTTAGGTGGTCGTTACATAGAACGCAAGTTCATCTTACTAAAGACCATTGCTTAAATTGTTAAGATTTAGCGAGGTACAGTATAATAACCAATACAAATATTGACATTAAGAGAAATTAGTTTTTAAGGTTTTGAAATTAAACTGTTAAAGGGAAAATAGTCTATAAAGCAGAAAAATGGAATAGAGAAAAAATGGGGAAAAAATTTATTAAAGAGGTGACATGTATGGCAGGAAACTAAATGCTATTTTCCAGTACAGTCAGATTTACATACTCTCATATATTACGTACAAGGGCATGAACAAAGATAATGATGAAAATTTTAGGTCTATACGTCAAAACCTACGTAAAGTTGTAGCAGTTTTTTTTTATATTAAACTTTTGTTTATTGTGATATTGCCAAAAATTTACCATTCTATGAAATCAAATCTTATTTTTTACAAAGAATAAATTGGAAATTGTTTATGGGGAGTGGATCTTTAGGAACATTTGTTTATTAGAAATAATAAAATTACTTTGACCAATCAGATAAAGTCATGGGTCTTCTCTGTTGTATCCCCGCATTTACAAACTACTCTCTATAGACTGAGGATTAATCGGGATGGCAGTAATACTGCGAAATAATATATTTACTCACCATTTAAACGTTTAATTGTTGAAAAATAGCATCCTAACAATTTTTTAACATAGACTTACTGACACACAAACACAAACACAAAAACAATACACATATTAACTATGTTGTTACACTTTAAAGTTAGTCTGGTGGCTAGAACAACTTAATGTCTTTGATGAGTTGGTTAGGTTAGGCTATGTTTGGTTAGATTAAGTTAGGTTAGGTTAGGTCCTAACATCAACTGATAACCAATATTACAACAGCCGGCGCTCAATGAGAAAACTACAACGCGAGCGACGCATGCAAAGGCCTGTTTGCGATAACTCTTATCTGACCTCAACAAAAACTGGAAACTTCATCTCTTAGATGTTATGGAGTTGTTAAAAATATTAGTTTGGACATTCCCGATTAATCCACAATCTATAGGAAATAGCCCGTAAATGCGGGGATATAACAGAAAAGACCCAAAGTGATTAATCAGATGAATAAATCCAATCAGATAAAGTCATTACAAATATTTTTAATACTATTTTTTTGTAACTGTCATTTTATTTGTAAGAATATACCACCAAACTCTACAAATTTAATTTATTATTATCTATCTTATGTCCATTTTACTGACTTGTAAATTGGTTTTTAGCGAATTTCCCCTATAGGGGAGAAGCAGTTACCGTAGTACTCATGGTGAGAACTAAGCCCGAGACCATGATAACTTTTCATTTTGGGGCCCCAAGAAGTAAAAAACACCATTCGTTCATTTTCATATATATATATATATGTGTGTGTGTGTGTGTGTGTGTGTGTGTGTGTGTGTGTGTGTGTGTGTGTGTGTGTGTGAAGTACTCATAACAGTAATTTGCAAACTACAGCAATCTAGGAAAAATACAGCGTGCGATGTAAAGATTGCTTAAAGAAATAAAAAGTGTACTTATAAATTAATTCTACAGCATTACTTTATAGTATTTGGATGAACTGGCATATATAAAATAATACCGAGCAAGGCTCGGTCCACCAGTACTATATAAACCAACATCCCATTTTGTAAATATAGATCTAAATACATTATCAGGCTATGAGGTAACAGCATTATTTGCAGAGAGTTGTCAACAAAAGTGTCTCTTGTATAGTTGTGAGGCGTAGTGTGCGATAGAAGCTTCAGACTCGTGTTTGCGAATTGGCCTTACCGTTGGTTTTTTAATGTCGTGCCAACTTTCCACCCACTGTCAGTTCACCTTGACCCATTACCCATCAAGATCACAACTGCTGCAGTATACCGCTCCCCTCTTGCCAGTGTTGATTCTTCAGACTCATTTGAGTATTTAATGGATTCCTCTGCACAGGATCATCTGCCTGACTATACTGGAAGTATTCTTCTTTAGCAATTAATAAACTGGCATGCATCGTCCCCATTGTTTTGATTCCGCTACTTTGTAGTTAGTCACGAGTCAGATTTTACTTTTTGTTATTAGTCAGTTTTTTGTTAATAATTATCAGTTAATTTCCTGATAATCGTTGTAGATAACTTTTGTGGCTCATAACTATTTTGAATAAAACACTTATATTACGTCTAAACCACTAATTTTCACAAAAAATATTATGAATTGCTGCCATGCTGCTTTAGATCAACATGACTAGACTGCAGTGCAAGATGGTGGACAGCGTAAATGTCGCTGCTGTTTGGAGCGCGAGTGTCTCTACCCATGATCAATTTCGATCAATTTGGCTTATGTTTCTATAGTGTCTTGTTTTAGATTTTTTTTAAATAAATTGATGTGCCATAATAGATTCAAAGTTAAGTGGTCCATTTGTGAATTTGTCCTCGTTTTGTGTGTTTATTTAGATGAATAGTTATTTCCATGCCGATATATTGTTTTATTTGGGACGCAATTTGAAAAAAAAACAATCTCATCTTTACTTTTTTGTGATTTTTTTCAAGCTAGTGATTGGTTGGCTATATTTGATCGTTCTGGTCGATTGTTATTCGATGCTGAAATGTAATTTTTAAATATTTTATTCCTATTTTGTCAATGAATTACGGGTTTTATCCATTTGTTATAGAAATCAGTTTTTTCCCAAATGCTATGTTTACACACTCTTTACTCCTTGTAATGGGTGAGTAAAATAATAATTTGTATCTCAGCGGGATTAAAGGGATTACTTTGTCTCCCGGCGGAAGAAAAAGTAAACCCATCAAAATAACATTGAAATCAATAATTAAAAAATTAGAGCACCTTTAAATTTCTATGCACACATGCAAAAATATTGCAGCACAAGAATGCAGGCGCTAACAGCTGATTTAGTGGCAAGAATAATCAAACGAACAATAATCAGCTGTGAGAACGTCTAAGAATTAAGAACGTTGTATCAATCGGTTGATCGCTGGTTCATTCATGGTTGCAGCTAGCCACCTGCAGGCGTTATTAGCAGAACAAAACAAAATGGATATTTTTTTATTACTTATTAAGTTAATGAAATAAATATTTACGGGTGGATATTTACTATCTCAAACTAAGGAAAATTTTTGTGTGTATTTCGAGAGTAAAGCACATCGTCTCCCTCTTGATACAGTATTGTACTTTACTCACTCAACACACAATAAAACTATTATTATTGTGATCTCTTTTTTTCTTTTCTTCCTCCAAAGGGATTTTATACGCTATAAATAACATTGATCTGGAGCTCAAATTTGCATGTGATAAAGGGGGTTCGAACTGTCGTTTATGATTATGTCCGATTGACTTTGCTGACAGTAAATTTTGAGTTTTAAGTGGTTATTTTTTGTATTTACCAGGAAATATTTAACTGTTCATGTCTACTACTTTATATTTCACAACTACATTTTCTAAAAAGAGAGGGGTTAGGGAGGGTTGTCCACTCGTCTCTGAAACGTTCATCCAGCACTAAGAGGAACAATTAATAGATAATTTTAAAGACTCAATTTTTTGTTCTATGTAATATACGTTGACGAGATACTAATTAGCTGTAATTAAGAGAACGAAAAAAAATATGCTTCATAATTTTAACTCCCTACACAAAAATATTGAAGTTCACAGTAGAGAAAGAAAAGAAAAAATCATAAATTACGTAGACCTAACAATAACCAAAAAGGATAACAATCTCAAATTCAAAGACTACAGAAAGCCAACTCAATCTGCCACAACCATAAATTACAATTAATTCAAACAACACTTAAGCACATAAAACGTTCAGCTTCAGATCAAAGTTGTTCAGAGCGTATAAAATCCCAATGGAAGAAGAAGAGAGGGAAATGAGTTCAATGATTTTGAAGTTTTGTTTTTGGAAAAAAACCCAATTCAATGAGTCCAAAATATTGGAGTTTCGGTTAAAATGCGCAGCTTAAGCTCTGAAATTGAAATTCGTTCCGTCATGTCAGTATGCTGCATATTAGTGTTTGTTTATCTTAATATCAGCATTGTAGGATATTATTTTATTGTAATTTGAGCTGTGTATCTGAGAGCCGTGTAAAGGGCCGGCTAGGAACTGTCACACATTTATTTTAAATTGTATTTTAAAGCCACTGGTAAGTAGAAAAAATACACAGTTTATCAGATATTGGTTAAGAAAATATTAGTAGTAAGAAGCCTTTTAAATGTAATACCAACTAAAAGAAGGGAAACAGCAATAATCCTGATAGGAACTTTACTGAATTGACTTAAGAACTGTCAAAAACAGATAAGTTTCCAAATACACGTCGTGCGACGTCTTAGCACGAATTGGACAGGTTACATGATGGGAATTGTGTTCTCAGGAAATATCAACGAAAAGGGAGATTTATTTCAGTATACTGTAATAATTTTGACGGAAGTTTTCATCATATTTTGTTGGGTGTTATCAAAACAAAGAAGCATTATAACATTGCTAATTAAATAAACTAGTTGGGTAACGATGTAATTAGATTTTAATTAAATGTTTGTACCAATCGCGTTTAAAGAAATCTGATGTTGAGCCTAAAGATATCCTGATCTATGTATCAAAAATCAATTATTATTTGCCCGTGCCCAAAATAAAACAAAGAATTTAATGAATGTTAACAGCTCAGAGTTGACCTTGGGCACTATACGGAGGCCACTTTTATTTTAAGATGTGTTACTTTCACCAGGGATTAAAAAAACTTTATTAGAAAAAAACATATTCACTGGATGAATGTAAATTGGTTATGGTTTTATTTTGCTTACGGCTCCCGTCAGGCGGCGCGGCGATGTCGACGAGGATTGGTGGCACGTCGCGTCACAGCAGCGCCAGCGGCAGGCACTTACGGCTCCCGTCAGGCGGCGCGGCGATGTCGACGAGGATTGGTGTCACGTCGCGTCACAGCAGCGCCAGCGGCAGGCACTTACGGCTTCCGTCAGGCGGCTCGGCGATGTCGACGAGGATTGGTGGCACGTCGCGTCACAGCAGCGCCAGCGGCTGGCACTTGCGGCTCCCGTCAGGCGGCGCGGCGATGTCGACGAGGATTGGTGGCACGTCGCGTCACAGCAGCGCCAGCGGCTGGCACTTGCGGCTCCCGTCAGGCGGCGCGGCGATGTCGACGAGGATTGGTGTCACGTCGCGTCACAGCAGCGCCAGCGGCAGGCACTTACGGCTCCCGTCAGGCGGCGCGGCGATGTCGACGAGGATTGGTGTCACGTCGCGTCACAGCAGCGCCAGCGGCTGGCACTTGCGGCTCCCGTCAGGCGGCGCGGCGATGTCGACGAGGATTGGTGGCACGTCGCGTCACAGCAGCGCCAGCGGCTGGCACTTACGGCTCCCGTCAGGCGGCGCGGCGATGTCGACGAGGATTGGTGTCACGTCGCGTCACAGCAGCGCCAGCGGCAGGCACTTACGGCTTCCGTCAGGCGGCTCGGCGATGTCGACGAGGATTGGTGGCACGTCGCGTCACAGCAGCGCCAGCGGACGGCACTTGCGGCTCCCGTCAGGCGGCGCGGCGATGTCGACGAGGATTGGTGTCACGTCGCGTCACAGCAGCGCCAGCGGCAGGCACTTATGGCTCCCGTCAGGCGGCGCGGCGATGTCGACGAGGATTGGTGTCACGTCGCGTCACAGCAGCGCCAGCGGCTGGCACTTGCGGCTCCCGTCAGGCGGCGCGGCGATGTCGACGAGGATTGGTGTCACGTCGCGTCACAGCAGCGCCAGCGGCAGGCACTTACGGCTCCCGTCAGGCGGCGCGGCGATGTCGACGAGGATTGGTGTCACGTCGCGTCACAGCAGCGCCAGCGGCAGGCACTTACGGCTTCCGTCAGGCGGCTCGGCGATGTCGACGAGGATTGGTGGCACGTCGCGTCACAGCAGCGCCAGCGGCAGGCACTTACGGCTCCCGTCAGGCGGCGCGGCGATGTCGACGAGGATTGGTGTCACGTCGCGTCACAGCAGCGCCAGCGGCAGGCACTTACGGCTTCCGTCAGGCGGCTCGGCGATGTCGACGAGGATTGGTGGCACGTCGCGTCACAGCAGCGCCAGCGGCTGGCACTTGCGGCTCCCGTCAGGCGGCGCGGCGATGTCGACGAGGATTGGTGTCACGTCGCGTCACAGCAGCGCCAGCGGCTGGCACTTGCGGCTCCCGTCAGGCGGCGCGGCGATGTCGACGAGGATTGGTGTCACGTCGCGTCACAGCAGCGCCAGCGGCAGGCACTTATGGCTCCCGTCAGGCGGCGCGGCGATGTCGACGAGGATTGGTGTCACGTCGCGTCACAGCAGCGCCAGCGGCGATGTCGACGAGGATTGGTGTCACGTCGCGTCACAGCAGCGCCAGCGGTAGGCACTTCCGATCGCGGAATGAGTAGGTTTGTGAGACCAGAGACGGATCTACAATTACTGTCGCCCGGGGCAAATTCGGCGTATGGCGCCCCCTCCCCCCCCCCCCCCCGGCACCAGAAATATTATTAGATTTTAAACGTGTCTTTGACGTAATGGACAAGCAGTTTTCTCGTATATATTATTATATGATTTCATCTAATGGACGCAATTCAACCGATGTTCGTAGGCCACGATCGATGCAGCCTAACCAAGAGCTGTTATTGCCATTATATGACCTAGAAATTTGCCAGCCTCTGTAAAACCAAAAAGGTCTTCACCAGATTTCACATATGAAATTCCGAGTTTTTCCATCGATGGAAATAAATTTACATTTATGGCTTTTTCTGACCTTTCCAGTCTATTTCAAAACAATTCCCGACCAGTGAAATCGGCCATGTCTTAAACGAATATTTGAGCTCTGTCCGTTTTACGTGAAATGCATGTTGACGGCCGCAATGCGACCGGGAGATTTAACGGCCGTGATATGTCCAAAATATTTACCAGCCGCAATGAGGCCAAGAGCAGAACCAGACAATGACCGCTGTTTTGATACTGAACATTTTACGGCCGCAATACGATCAGCGATTTCTATAGAGATCACTGAGTACGACCGGAAGATTTTCCGGCCGTGATGGCCGTGGTATGAATTATTGCGATTTGACAGCCGCGATGCGACCGAAAGGAGTATCGGCCATGACAAGGGCAAGTAGTTTTCAGGCTGCAGTGGGACAGAGAGATTTGCCAGCCGCGGTCTCAACGACAGATTATCCGCCCGCAATGTGGCCAAAAAATAAGACGACCTCAAAAGTAGTAAGAGACTTGTCGGCAGCGAACCAACGACAACGAAATATGACTGTCAGTAACGATAGATTATCTGAATTATATGGCAAATAGATATGACGTCTGCGAAAAGAGCAAGAGACTTGACATCCACAATGCGACCAACATATTATCTGCCGGGTGAAAAATAAGTATTGTAGGCGATTTGCCGGCTGGGAAATGAGCGAGCGATATTCGGCCGTAGGACGAGTGAGCGATTTTTCGTCCTCGAAACGAGCGAGCAATTTTCTAGCCATCCAACACAGAGAAATATGACAGCCACGAAAGAGACACTGGCTTAATGTCCACGATGCGACAGAGATTTTCCGGCAGCGATGCAACAGAGAGATTTGCCGGCCGTAAGACGAAAAATTTGACTTAGAATTAATTTTTTCTCTTTTTTATGAAGCCTGCCAGAGGGGTTGCCGACGGCGCCCCCTACTGGCTGGCACCCGGGAAGGCACTCCCACTGCCCGTCCCCCATATCCGTCACTGCGTTAAACGGCCAAAATATTACGTGTTCTAATTGATTCCCATTTTAGTGATTTAACCCCTTTAGGGGAAGTAACTATTACTGCGGCATAATGAGACTTAAGTCCGAGACCATGTCATATCTTTTTCGTTTTGAGGTCCCTTAACCCAAAAAACACCGTTCGTTAATTTTCATATATATATATATATATATATATATATACCCGTCCTCAGACATGATAACATTGGTAAAAAAGATCTGATCTTGATTAAATTTGGAACAAACGTTCAAAGCGGCTTTAATGACTTATTCGAGTTTGAGAACCAGCCAGATCATTTTAAGATTGACGGTTGGTCAATTGAATCAATCAGTTGGTTTTATTGATTAAATATAATTTATTTTCAAGATTTTACAATTTTTATAAATTTTATGCATATTTAATGGTTTAATTGAGTTAGCTTAGAAAAATCTAGCATTTTGAATCATTACTTCAAGTCAATACGTTGCTGAGAAATTGGATGTGCTAAATGTACCACGTTGTCCAATGTTATTTTATTTTACCTACAAGAAAGTACATTTTTACCCTGATTTCTGGAGAAAATCTCCAAATTTTGCGTGGACATGACTTTAAATTAGTACTTTTTACCAAAATGAAGGGATTTTTTTAGATACAACTCTGAACATACGATTATTAATATTTGCAGGTGAATATTTGATTTGTCTTCGTTTTTAACTAGAGATCGCCCAGTGGTCGAAAATACTACAAAGTTTTAAACCAAGAAAAAGAGAAAGCTAATTCTGGAAATTGGTATGTTAGGTTAGTTACCTCTTTACCTATAACAATGTTTTTTTAATATTTTTCATTTAGGACACATTTACCATGTAAACAAACAATGCAACTGAAAATAAATGAGAAACAAAAGCAAAACAAAAAACTCAATCTTTGACCAATTGTTTTACCTCACCTCAGGCATACATTTATGGCATGGTTTATATTCAAGATTAATAATTAGTATTTCGTAAAAATTGCTCTTTTTTAAGGCTGAACCGATTATTGCTTCAGAAATAAGCGGCATTAAGAGACGGACACATATACTTTCTTCAATGAATCCAGGTAAATAAGGAAATATATATATATATATATATATATATATATATATATAACCCAAAACGGTTGACTGACTGACTCACTCACTCACTCACTCACTGATCACAGTTTCTCAAAAACTATAAGACTTTGGGTCATAAAACTTGGCACAAAAATTCCTTAAATGCTCTCGATGCACACGAAGAAATGATTTAAAATATCCTTTCTCATAAGTCTAAAATAGAGTACATTATAAAATTCAAAATGGCGGCCATATTTCGTTTTTAAAATTAAAAGTTTTAGGAAGGTTTGAATGGCCAAAGGGGCTTCAAGTTTCCTTAAAAATGGCTATTTCTACCATCCATTTTCTCTAGCATACGAATGATTCTATCTTTAATATGTTTCATGAATTTTAGTGGAATCACAATCCTAATTTTTTGGCAATACGTTCATTTTCAATTTTTTTCTTGCAATTTTCTGTCAATTAAAAATGGCATGATAAATTAAGTAATTAACATTTAAAATAAAGTGCTATTTATTGTCGATGAAGGAATTTCATTTTCCCTGGTTGTACCTCATATTCTAATCAGTAAAACTGGCCGACAGGATTCAAGCAAGTGCACTACGTGCACTAGGTGCAGTGAAAGTTAAGAGTTCAAACCCCTGAAATGGCAATGAGCTTTTTTTACCTAAATACTAATGGAAACCCAATTTTATGCCCAAAAATGGATAATAGGCCATTTAAGTATATTTGAGACCAAATTGCTAAATTAGAGTGTGCTTGTAAATGGGAGCCAATTCATAGGATTTGTCCATCTTGAGGGAAGTAAAAGATTCGCTAAAAAAACATTTCAACCTGGGGTGGAATTACTATAGGGGTGAAACCAAAAACTTACAAATTTATAGCACACAGACATAATATACGATTGAAATCAATCAGTTCATATGGTAATTTGTAAAAAGTAAAAATTGTGTATATATAAGGCGAAGCCGCGGGTATCTGCTAGTCTACAATAAAATTAAAACAAATTTACAATTAAATACATACCAAGTTTTATCAAAATCGGTTAGTTAATAAGGGAGGTGTCGGTTTTTAAATGTCTTCCACATGAATAACTTTAGTCAATGTACTGTGTTTACCAAAACTCGAAAATACCAATTTTCTCCGCATCTTGTTAATGTAATTAATAATTCAAGGTAGTAGATTATAAATGTTTTCAAGCCAAAATGTAATGGCTGAAAGTACATTTTCCTTAAATGATAAAGTTTTTGTAAAATTAGAGAAATACACTTCTTGACCTCAAAAAACCAGTAACTTATGGGGTGAGTAGCCTAAAAAATCAAAAAGCCTGAAAATATCATGTTTGAACATAAATACCAAATTTAGAAAATCAGACCACTGGTTTTGTCTCTAGCTTTGTTTATATACATATAAACACACAACCACACACACACACACACACACGCGCGCGCGCGCACGCACGCACCCACGCCATATTTTTTTATTCGGGGAACACTAAAACAAATATTTCCACTAACAACTCAAATTCGAACATTTTGAAGAAAAGAATAATTTTCTATATAAACGGAAAAAGGAGAAAAAGAAGAAGTAGAAACGATTTGTTGTTTTTTTGTTTTTATTCGAGGGGTAAAGTAAAAAGCAGAAGTCATCCAATCAGTTTAACCCATATGCCTTGCCACTGTTCCCTCACCCCCTCCATTCAATCCTTCCCTCAGTTTCCAATTCCCTTCCTTCCTCCCTTCTCCCCTCTTCCCTACTTTTCTATTTAATTCTCCTCTTACCATCTCCCCTCTTTCCTTTCCTATCCTCCTTATCCTTTCCCTCCTTCCCTCCCCTCTTACCAACCCTAAAAGTTTATATTTTACCCATTTTCCACCAATAAAATATACAATTTGAATGTAATGTCCAGTGGTACTACAGTTGGATGTCGGTTAGTACATGGAATGGTAAAACTCAATGTACCCTTTTCTTCCCTTTTCATCTGCATATTTGTATTTCTTCATCTTATTTAAGTGAGAAAATGTTATCTCCTCCCTATGTTTGTAAAATGGATCACATTTGAATATGATATCCTCAGTCTTCTCCATATTATTCTGAATTTAATTCAAATGGCCTCTGAATATGTTAAAACTACGAAGGAGCGAATCCATTAGTATGCGTATGAGTAAGTCCTTAATTGAACAGCAGTGATTTAACTAGGTTGTAAATGGTTGATAAAATACACCGTGTCAAAAAAAATGCACAACATCAATCGAATGTGACCTATTCAGGCAAACGTGGTACCTAATTGATTTTGTAGGTGATTATGTACTCACTGAGCTCATAAATCTTCTACGTACATGTTATTTGTATATCACTGCTGATTCACTGTAGTTGCTTAGAGCTTTCAACTAACTGAAAAATTTAACCTATATCTCCATATAACCTAAGGGTCGCGTTTCAACTGGGTCAAGTTGTCTTTGTCATTGGGCAATGAATTAATGATGCTATCTAATAAAAGGTCGCCTTAGATAGTAACAAAACCCCAGTATCGACCGTTCCCATCAAAACGTTAAACATGCCACTGACGTGGACAAACACAAAAAAAAATATACATATATATATATATATATAAAAAAAAAGATTTACACACATATTCTTAAGTTTTGATCCTTAGACCCAAAATAGTTTCAAATGTTAGACCTAAATATTAGGAAAAACTTTCAATAGTTAAGCTATCACGTGGTGATTTGAAAAATTGGGTACATTTACCTGAATGGGTTGAATTAATTTTAAATGTGTAAGGGTTTTTAACATGGTGTATTCAGATTTTTTTATCATTTGAGTTGGTGATATTATTTTTAAATAATATTTACATGTATACTAATGTACATCATGTACATCATTAAAGGAAAGTAGAAAATGTGATATATTTTGAATATATACACAATTTTAAAAATGACGGTATTTATCTACAAGAAAAAAACACTTAAAGAAAAAGGTATTTTTTTTAGAATAAGTTATTGTAAAGAACAAGGTTTAGAAATCGTGTAAATATTCAATGGTTCCATTCAGAAAGTTAGCAATTTAATGGTTAAAACAGGAAAATCGCATTTGCTGCAAATAATGAACTCAAAAGGAGGAAGTTATATAATTAGAGGTTTAAACCACTTTGTAAGTGCTGCCTATTGTAGGAAATGATGTCATAAAATATGATGACGTCATCAACCCTCGTCATTTTCGCGGCGCCTTGCTGGCTCATGGCTGGACATTTGTTACACAAAAGAATAGATTTTCAACCTTTCTGTATGCCTTGATTCTCTTTTTTAGCGAACTTCCCCTATAGGTAAGAAGCTGTTACAGTAGTACTCATGGTAAGACCTAAGCCCGAGACCATGATAACTTATCGTTTTGGAGCCCCCAGAAGCAAAAACCACTATTCGTTAATTTTCATATATATACATACATATATATATATATATAATATATATAATATATATATATTATATATATAAATATATATATATGTGTGTGTGTGTGTGTGTGTTTGAGTTTTTACATATAAAAAAAATTATTTAAATTCTTGTATGGACCATTGAATTCAGCTTAAAAAAACAAATAAGGCTAATATTTTGAATTGTTGCTCTATTTCCATTGGTTACCCGGATATCGCTAGTGGTAAGCACAGTCCGTTGTCCTTATAGGAAATAAGTAAAATTCTACGCGCGCGCGCGTAATGTGTGTGTGTCTTTAAGCACTATAACTCACGTAAAAATAGTTTTAATGAAATTTGGCATTGACGTGTAAAGTAGTGTAATAATTCGGACGAGTTTGTAAACCAGCCCGATCGGACTACCGGAAGGGAGGGTATAAGGGGGGTTTTAACCCCCCCAAAAATAGGTTTTTGGAGTTTTTTACATGTAGAAATAAGAATTATCAAAATTTTGTTAGCACCATTGAATTCAGCTCAAAAAATAAACTATTTGGTATTTTTAATTACTTCTCTATGTCCATTGGTTGCCGAGATATTTAAAGTGGTAAACACAGTACGTTGTCCCAATGTTATCCTCATGGGTAGTAAGAAAAATTCTATATTTCGCTTATTTTCAACATATCTTGATAAAACTTGGTAAATGGCTTCTTCTAGTTCAGATCTACTAAATATTGAATTAAAACCACCCAGTTTTAATATACCCGCAGCAGTAAACCTGCATACACATTCTCCGTGCTATTATTATGAAGCTTACAAAAACTTAACAAATCTCGCTATGTTGGATTGAAATATGTTGTTTTGCATTTGAAACTCGCTGACTATGCAGGTCTGCTGAAACGGGGCTTTTATCACCTTATAACCTAAAATTAGTAATTTAAATAATTATTTTAACCGTAATTCATAATATTAGCATTTAGTTTTATGACTAGATAGTAATAACACTGATTAACACTAGATAGTTATTTAGTCATAATGTTTATATCGATTTACTGGGTTTTCAAAAAGAACCATCGAAGTTTCTTGAAGAAACTTCAATATTCTCCCAAAACCTCCATTAAACTGAACTCATCATATATTCAACATTTCATACAGTGAAAATTAAATTGAAACCATATCATAGATACCATTTTGTTTTTTAAAACCTATAAAATACTGTGTATATTACTATATTGTAATCAAAATACAATGAATAAATTATTATTTAATTGTCATTGTGTGTAATTTAAACAAAAAGCTAATTATTTGTACGGTGCATTAACATGTTTCCTGCTACCCTTTGACTAGTAAGCATTTATTATGTCGTTAATTGATCCACAACAATTAATAGATAAACTTATTTAGTTTTTTAAATCTATATTTTACATAATGCGTCATTACAATATTCACTGCTGAATGTGAAATAACAGTTTTCCCAAGTATTGCTGGTGTTAGAACAAACCATTGACAGAAACTTAAATATTTATATGATCTTGGCCATTTTCCAACTGGGAACAAGACATTTACACCAAACCTATTTACATATAAACATTCCATAGCAGATACTGCAGAATCGTGGGTCGTGTACGGTTTTGCCTATATTACTACACTGGGCAATTCAATTGTTTGTTCATAAACTATTCAAAAACAGCAAAACATTTTTACTCACCTTTCATATATTTTGAATGTATAAACTTTTAAAAATTAATCTACCTTCATTCGAAACCGAAATACATCGAAATGATAAAAATACTTGTCACAAATTGTATCCAAACATCTGTGATTGTATTTTTTGTGAAACCTTCAATGATAAAGTATTTAATCCTATATAAATATTCTTTTAATTTAGTCTTCACGTAGTATCAAAATGCAATATGTACAGAAGGTATAGAATCCATTGTTAGATACGGTTAATGACATTTTGTTGATTATCAATCAAAAATATTTTCAAATAGAAGAAGCAAGCTTATACAAAGTCATTACCATTTATAATAGGTTTACATCTCATTCAAAAGGTCGCTTCATGGTCATTACTATTTATAATAGGTTTACATCTCACTCAAAAGGTCGCTTCATGTTGAACTCGAAACTGTAGAATTTTGGCTAGCTTGAATTTATTTTATATTCTTCGACTGTTCTAAGTAAACATTAGGTCTACTTAAAATTTTATAAACGCTGCTTTTTGCCGTAAACTTGTAATAGTGTGAAACATATTTTCAGTTGTAAGTAGTAGATAAGTAATTATACATAAGTAATATTAGCAAATATAACGTATAAGCAAAGACAAATAATCATCAATAACGAAAATAACAGTAGCTTGTGAGTTGTACTTGTAAATTGTTATTTTATTAGCGGATTTGTAGATTTTAACTTTACATAAAACTTTTCTAAAATTATTAATATATATTAATATTTATGTATCAATACAAAAATTTATTCATGATGATTGTGTAGAGAAAAATATAGATACAATAACTGGAGGTATTGTTAATGGTAAAGTCCTTTGAGAAGAAAGCATATTAATTAATTATAATCGAAAGTTCGGTTGGTTGAATTTTTTATGTTACATATTAAAATAAATCTTGTATTTTGCAAATCGTGTTTACTCAATTTATCTAGGCAAGCATGATGTTTGTGATACTCTATTTCTCAGCTAATGTTCGTAGGAAAAGTCTATTCATACAGACAAAAATGAATTTTCCTCAAATTTTCAGAATTCAATTATAATTGATTTTAATGTCTAGAGAAAAATAAAAAAAAAAGATTTAAAATCATTAATGAGAAAACAAAACCTTTTAGGTTTCTATGTTGGCTACAAAATATCAACTAAAGACAAAAAACTGGAAGAATAATGTTTTATTGCATGCAGAGTGGAGTTTAAAAACGAGTTTTCGATGGGGTTGATACATTAAGTGATGATTGGACATTTTGTATTCAAATATGCTTTAAATGTATATCTAAGTAAAAAATCTAATTTACTCACTGATTAAAATGATTAATTGAATATTTGTTTTTTCCTGACAGACAATAAATAAGAGTTTAGGTAAAACCATCGATGCATCTTTTGTAGTAAACTGGTCACCACGTTTTCAAAATTAGTAATATATTGAATTTTTCCCATTTTTCCTGACATCCTGCATTTATTTTAAGAGTTTCAGCCTGAACACTTGCGTTCATCAATCCTTTTTTCGGGTTTGATCATTTTAAGTCTTAGTAAACAAAATGTAAAAGTTTGCGCTTTATTTTAACTGAGGATAATTTATTCTGATTTTTCGTAATTACAGGTATCTGCTATTCATGTAAATAAACTGCTGATATTTATCGCAAATGTCAAGCACAGCAGGTAAAAACTTGTTAAATTTGATTAATAAAACCTGATATAATTTTATGCCACTAATTCATTTAGAACATTTATGAAAAGAATAATACATCCACACGGGTGGAAGCGGTGTAATCAGCCAATTCAAAAGTTAGACATTACATAGAAATATCGAAAGGTTTTTCCAAGATTTTTGTTATTAATAAATGCAAACTTTAAAACATCAGTTTGGTAATTACTAATTGAATTAATTTAGAATGCTCCTTCCCTCAACGTTGTATGACTCTCCCACAATAATTAATTAAGTTACAGTAAGGATGTAAATAACGTAGATCCATTTACTAGTGAATTTTCAAAGTATATTTAGTCAAGGGAAGCGCCGTAGGATTGAGGTCGCGGCGGGGAAGGGTGCATCAAGCGTATCGATGATCTCGTTAGAATAAATCAGGCATTTTCATCAACCTATTTTTAAATACCCCGTTGCAGCAGACCTGTATAATCAGCGAATTTCAATTGCGTAAAACATATTTCAATCCAACGAAGCGAGAAATGTCTTGTTTTGTATGTAGTCTCCATAAAAACAACATGGAAAATGAGTATGTAGGTTTGCTCCTCATGGAAATATCAGGGATTTTAGAATAATATACATTAGGTCTCAACTAGATGAAGCCACAAACCAATTTATATTAAGATTTGTTGAGAAATAAGCAATATAAAGAATTTTACTTATTTCCCATAAGGATAGCAATGAGGCAACGTGCTTTTTTTACCACTTTCAATATCTCGGTAACCAATGCAATGGTCGTAGAGCAATGTTTGAAGTTATAAATTGTTGTTTTCTCGAGCTGAATTTAATGGTGCTAACGATAATTGGATTTTATTTTTCTACAAAGAATAATGTCTTAATATCTAATGTTTTAATGTCTTGAAAACATGTTCATATTAAAATCATATTTGAATAAAAAAAGAGAAAAAATAACATTTCAATAAAAATATATATGACTTTAGTATGAACATATTTTCTAGACATTGAACATATTTCGTATGTAGCATATGTCTAACATATGTCTAGCAAATGTTATCTGCTAGACATTTTTACATATATATATATTTTTTTTCACAAACACACACACACACACACACACACACACACACACACACACACACACACACATATATATACTGTGTGTGTGTGTGTGTGTGTGTGTGTGTGTGTGTGTATCTGTTGTTTTACATATATACTGCATATATATAAATATATATATATATATATATATATATATATATATATATACAGTATAATATAATAAAACATGCGATTGTATGGTGTTATTTGCTTCCGGGGGCCCATGAAATGTTATCATGGTCTCGAGCTTAGATCTTATGAGATCTACGGTGATAGTTTCTTCCCTATGGAAAATTCACTAAAAATAGGGCTAATTCAAGCTTATCCATAAAGAAGAATTCAGTTTAGCCCAGTTTATTTACATAATACTAGAATAAATACTTGTATTTTTTTTAAATAGTAGATGAAATGTGATGTTTTAACTGTAAGAGTGCACTTTGAGTTTACTGTTTAGAACAGTTCAGTTCTAAAAAAGTCATGTTTTTTTAATTATTTTTACATTTAAGAAAATTAATTCCCAAGAACACATACAATTTGTTTATTGTACTAAACTCTTCAAAGCTACGCCTCGCTGTATTTAAAAAAAAACTAAATTGGGCCTGGTGGTTGAACTTATAGCAAAGGTAATAAGTTACTTAATGTCTAGAAAATATGTTCATATTTTCTAGACATTTTTGTAAGTAGACATTCTAGGCATTCTATGGTAAGTCATTAATAACAATTACAGTTATTTTCACTAAAAAGCAATTCCTCTTTAGTGAATCAAACATACTTCTGGCTATAAGTATCTATTTTTTACTAGGGAATATTACATTTTAGAGTGAATTTCTAGTCCTCATTTATTCATCAAATGCCAATAAAATTTAATTATACTAACAGGGTGGAGAAACAAACAATTAGGGATTAGTTAAAATTATACACTGCTTACATGATATATTGAAACTAAATTCAAACACATACGTTTATCTGGTAAAAATATTTTAAACTAAAATATTAATACTTCTTGCTAAATCTTTTATAATTTTTTGGTAGATTGATAAATAATTTTAGTTTATGATAGGTAAACATTTTCGGCAATGTTTAAAGACAAAATGCCACCCTGTTACAATTTCCAAATTGGTTAACTCGTAGCCAAATCTAATGAGTTAGCTAGATATTAAGGCGTGGTATTAGCTTTTGCCAGCTAGGGGTGCTCGGATGTATAAAAATGTAAGTTTGTATTCGGACAAATAGCAAATTGATTGATACGGTCAAATGCAACAAAGTAGGAGAACAGGTTACGGTCGAATGACAAACACCAAGTTAGGCCAAATGTACATATTAAAAATTACGGTCATGTGTTAGATATTTTCTTACATTTCATTTGTTTTGAGGCAGTTGTATCATAATTTTATTTAATGCCCTGATTCGGTAAAATGCAACAATCTATACACATTCGAAACAATGCAAAATATTCAGGATTCAGTCAAATAGTTGTACCAGAATCCAAAATAAGTCTTTTTGCTGATGATACGAGTGTAGTAATACAAGCAACTGGCGAACACCAACTACAAGAGAGGTTGACAAGTACTCAAGAGCAGCTTTCTTACAGGTACCAAATAAATGACCTAAAGTTTAACGTCGATAAAACTAAGCTTACCATATAGAAATATAGAATAGAAGGCCAACGACTACAATAAATAAATGATATAGACTTAATATAATTTCTGGGCCTAAAAGTGGATGGATACATTAAATGGAATGACCACATTTCGAAATTATGTAAGAAGCTAGGGACAGCATTTTTACTATTATAATTATGCTTCCAATTGTTGACAAAAAAACTATAAACTCGATATATTACTGAAACTTCTAGTCACTTAAGATAAGGCATAGTGTTCTGGGGAACCTCATCGACTACAGATAGGGTATTTAAAATGCAAAAGCGAGCAATTCCTATCATAGCAGGAGTCAGACGTAGAGATCTTGCAGACCCTTGTTTGAGGAGCTCGAGATACTGACCCCCCATCCTTGTACGTGATTGAGCTAGTGCTGTATTTCAGATCCAACCCAAATTTGATGCTTGGGAACCAGCACACTCATTCGCATAATACGAGGAATCAGGGCTTACTGCAGTACTTGGTTAACAGTCTGACCCTGGGCCGTAGTACATGGGGCTGAGGGTTTTCATTCAACAAACTACCTGATTGTATTAAAATGATACAACCCATATCAAAATTAAAAGCCACTCTAAAAAGTTCTCTTAAGGAAAGCCTACTATAACCTGAAACATTTATTTGCAGATGAAAATTTTGTGTATATTTATGTGAAATATTTTATGTAATGTTAATTTTATGTAGAAATATCTTTATATCAATGTATTTGTTGTACTATATTGTATCAAAGAATTGTATCCTTTTTATGTACTTTATTTTTGAGTGACAAATATTTACCTGCGTAAATTAAATGAAATTGACGAATAAATCTGAATCTGAATGAGTCCGCATGAATGAATGAGCCCATGTTAAACACAGCACTGGTTGACTTGCTGTAAACAGTCTTAGTTTTGAGCAAAAACGAAGCCTTACTCAGGCCAAACACGATTCAACATCCTGTAGGTAAACACTGTGAGTTTGTTTACTCTCTCAGCATTACTATTGTGTTTGTTTAGTATCGAGGGATCGCACCCAGTCATAGTTGTGATATTTTTTGACATAAATAGCTTAAATTTAATTATTAAATAAAAAACCTGTTGCGGTTCTCGAATTTAACCGAGTTCAACTCCGGTAAACCCTCAAACCCAGAAACCCACCACAAGAAAACAACCTTGGACCATGGACCATCTAAATAACAAAAATAAATACTTTCACTGTATAGCAGCCGCGTCTTGAGACAACAAAGTGTTTTTAATACAATATTTATGAATTCAAAATTATTTTAAAGTTTGACGAGTTTCTTTATTTGTCTATAAGGCTATTAATTAATAACATTCTAATATTTTAGATACCCTCATAGCTAAGCTTACACTAAACGAGAGCTGCTTCAAAGGAAACTTAATGTATATACGAGTCTCAAAGTGGTATTGTATTTTAAGCCTTTCAATGCTTACGACAAACAGGCATTTGAGAAAAATTTGATTATTTTTGAGGGTAACAAAATAACAACTAATTCTTAATAATAATTATTTTAATGTTTATTTTAAAACTCGGATTTCTTAAACTCCAACTTATTTCAGTTTTAAAGACTTCCCAATGAAAAGTTGTATCTTAACCCCCCGAGTAATAATCAAAAATTGAGCAAAAGGAAGCATCAGAAAGTGACGTTTTTAATTAAAATTGCTGTGAGTATCTGGGCAATTGCTTTGACGAATTGGGGAGTTTAATAAATATTTGAATGATAAAGGACCAAAGTGGGCTTTTTTTGCTCTTAAAACGATTCAGCTTTTTAATATTTAATAATTTTTTAACGTGTGGAATCAACTTATTCAACGTATACTTATATCATTTTATCAAGTAAGAGATACCTGAACAAAAATAATAAATTAAGTTTTATGAAGTTAGCGATGTATAACATGATCAAGTAGGCCTACCAAAAATAAAAATGCGGTATTTTAATCTATTTCAATTGATAATAGAATCAGTTTCTAGTTTCGATCCAAACTAGTTTCAAAGATCAGTGGCACTTCAACGATCAACTTTTCATCTTCTTTGGTGATTCCCTATTTATTTAGCTCACATTTCTCTAGTTATCGAAAATATTTGATCATAACTGCATAAAAACATCAGTTATACTATTTCAGGATTACCTTATTTTGCCTTAGGTGTCACGATAATCCAGTTTAATGCAGGACGCGTTTCACACTATTACAGTGCATCATCAGTTGGCCTAAAGCTAATTATATTTTTATTCATACGTGGTAGTCATGTCTTGCTGCACTGAAATCATAATAAATAAATACTTGAAATTTAAAACACTGAAACATTTACACAGTAACACATAAAATAAAAATAAAAGACTTATTATCCCGGAACAGTCAGATTAACATCTGACTTGACATCATAATAGTTGTAGGCCTACTGAATCTGAAAAATCCTGTTTGCCTTGCTTATCATGCAAGTCACATCACCAAGTCAGCTATTTTATCAGTGTTGCCCCTCCTCCTCCAAGCTATATATATACAGATGGAAAGTAATTTTGTCAGTGAAATCTTCTTTTATATTTAACATATTGTTTCTATTGCAGTGTGAGGTATGTTTGAAAATAAAATATTCTTCCCATACCTTAGATCTTGTAAAATCGTTACATACTTTTGATGTATTTAATTAGCCTTACCAATTTATGTTATGTAGAGGATTCTCTTTTAAGTGTTGCGCCACCTTGGGTGTGGGATTTCTTTGGTTTTGAGCACAATGCTCTTTAAACCTTTTTTTGAATGACCGGTTTGTGTGGTCTATGTACATTTTGTCACATTTGTCACCTGTGCTACATTTAATGACATATACTCCCCTGTTTTTCTTTACTTTGGACCTCTTTTGGGCGATTTGTTTTAAATCCTTTATTTACTTTGTATCCGGGCATGTAATTCGATTTTTTTAAACATTGCCAACATGATCAGAGGATTTATTTATATATTTGAATGAAAAAGACGTTTGCTGTGTTATCATGTTGTTTTCACATGGATTGAGCAATTTTAACCTCTTTTTTTCTTTTCTTATCAATTTATATTTTCTTTTATTTATTTATAATTTATATAATTATAAAAATCAATAGCAATTTTCTTATCAAGTTATCCACCAGATCAGAAGAATACCCATTGTTAAAAGCGATCTGATTTATCGCCTTTTATTGAGCCCCTTTCTCTCTCTGAAACTCACTAGGGGGCGAGGGCACTAGGGCACGAGGGGGAGGGGCTCTAGGGGGCATAAGTAACTAGACTATGTACCATTGATCTAAAGGCAGCTAGTTTATAATGCATAAGATGGTTTGAGTCAATTAGGATTACTAGATCGATTTGTGTGTCCTTTCTATGAATTCCAAATTCTAGCTTATTGTCAGTTTTTATTACTTTATTATCTAAGAAGGCAGAGTTTTTTTCTGTTTCCATTTTAAATTTTATAGACCTGTGGATACTGTTGAGGTAATTTAGGACAATACCTTTTTGGTTGTTCCCTTAGTAACCAAAAAAAACAGTCATCTACATATCTGCAGTAAAATACTATTTTCTTGGGGTGAGGATTTGATTTACTGATAATGTTATCAGTTTCAAACTTTTGTAGGTACATTTCAGCTAGAAGAGCAGATAATGGACCCCCATCGGTAAACCAATAAGGTCATTATAGATTTTACCATTCCACACAAAGTAGTTTTGAACTACAATTTCTCTTATTATACTAACTAAATCCGTGATTTCTGTATCACTGAATTCAATGCATTAATACTTTCATTTTCTTTCATGTTTGGGAATACTTCCATACATATTATCGACATCAATGGAAGGTAACAAGTGACTTTTTTCCACGTTAAAGTTTCTTACTTTTTCAATAAATTCTTTAGAGTTTGAACATGTATGTGAGGAGTTAAGATTAACTCTAGTTTTTATCAGGTTACAAAGATATTTGCTTAATTTGTAGGAAGGAACATTTATTTAGTTTATAACTGGTCTGACAGGATTGTTAGGTTTGTGCGTTTTCAGAAGAGGTTTGAAAGTAGCAGGCTTGTCTTTTACGTTATAAATACCTTTGCGTTTGTTAGGGTGGATGATTTTAAAGATCAATTCTACAAGACAGTTTTTAATTATACATTTTGAAATTACAATGGGAACCTACTTTTCTTTAAATATTATAAAACAATAATAATTATGTAAACAAAATATCATCTGTTTTTAAATATAATTTTGTTGAATTAATTGATCTTTAACACTTCCCCGCAATTCTACAGTTGAAATTAAACAAATTCAATCAAAAATAATTTCACCATCTATAAAAGTCCCAGTTCATTTTTAAACTATAAAATTTTGTAACTGGTAGTCCTTTTGTGAATAAGTCACCAACTTGATTTCCGGTTGCAATGTATTTGATTTCAATGGTCTTCTTTGCAACTAATTCCTTGGTATAGTGGAATCGTACATCTATGTGTTTCGACCTCTTCGTTTCCAGAGTTTTAGCCATCTTGATACATAACTGGTTATCGTCATGGATCAACACTGGAGAAACGTCACGATATATAATTTCTGTCATCAAGCGGGAGAAGAAGACAGATTCGGTAGCACATGTAGCAAGAGCGATGTACTCTGCTTCACATGTAGACAGAGCAACAACAGGTTGTTTCTTCGTTTTCCATGCAACGATATTACCGAAACCCTGGAATACATAACCACTAATACTTTTCCTATCTTCTAAATCATTAGCGAAATCAGAGTCACAGTGGCATTCTAAGTTTCTTTTGGTGTACATCAGAGATAAATTCTTTGTGCCAATTAAAAATCTCACAATACTTTTTAAGCGTTTCCAGTGTGTGATATCGAAACATTTTTGAAAAGTACTAAAGTATGTTACCGAAAAACATAAGTCGGGTCTAGTTCCAAGCATAATGTAGATTAAGCTTCCTAGAAGTTGTTTATATGGCAAATTCTGACAACATTCGTTACTTTTTGATAACTGAAGTTTTGGTATTATCGGCAAAGATACAGGTTTTGCATCTTCCATTCCGAATTGTTGAAATATTTTTTTTCAATTAACTTTGTTTGTTTAAGCTTAAGTCCCTCATCGCATTTTTCAATAGAAATGCCTAGGAACTCTAGATGATTTTCGTTAGTTAAATCTTTCATTTCAAAATTGGAGATCAGCTTATATTTTACATCAAACAAATATTTCTTTTCTTCAGCAAGAATAATCATATCATCAACATATATTACAATAAAACACTGTCAGTGAAATAAAAGCATGGATCCGAAGTAGATCTCTTAAAACCAATTTCAACTAGGAAACCATTCAATCGAGTATACCAACATTCAGGAGCTTCCTTCAAACCATACAAAGATTTGTTAAGTTCACAAACAACTCCGTCTTTAATTTCTACTCCTTTAAGTGGTTTCATATATACTGGACTACTTAATGTAACGTTCATAAAAGCACATTTAACACCTAACTGGCAAGATAATAAACTATTTACAACCAAAATTGACAGTAAAGTTCTTATAGTTACCATTCGTGCGACAGGTGCAAAGATCTTCTTCACATGACTTCTTCTCTGAAGAAATCCACGAGCACCTAACCTGGCCTTCTTTATGTTCTCTCCATCAACTGATTTTCAAGAAAATCTAAAGTAATCGTTTCAGGATTTCTGTGAAATAAAATGTCTACTGTACGAGTGACTGCGTGAAATTGTGAGGGAATCGAAGTTAAAAGTGTGGTTATTATTTCCTGATCATTCATTGTACCTCCGGCAGAATTTAGATCATTGACCAAAGATTCAAATTTAGTAAAGCACGACAGTAGGGAAGACACACCATTGAACTTCAGGTTGCCAAGTTCCTGTTTTAATCTTACTTGTTCTCCAATCCCGTCGTCCCATAAGCCTTTTTTTAAAAGATCCATCATATTTTTCGCCGTCCTCTGAGTCCTGATGTAGACATGTAGACATGATGTCATCCGTGATGTGTTGAACTATCAGGCTCCTTGCCTTGATGTCTTGTTCCATGAAGGGCGACCGTAACCCTTCTTCTTCAGGAATATGATTGGTTACTGCATTCAGTACTTTATTTTGTTCCAATATCAATTCCAATCTGAATAGCCAATTACTAAAATTGCGCCCATCAAAAGGTTTCAGAACAAACATTTGAGTTCCCATAGCCATTTTCCTTATTTCTACCAAGTCAACCTTATTCCCAATCAAGTTACCCATAACCTGTAATAAAGTACACTACACCAGGAAGATAAATTGAGAAAACCTTAGACTTGGTTATCGAAATAAGGTTGACTTGGTAGCTATTTCAACTGATTTTGCCTTTCAGCTGATCTTGCCACTGTTCTCCGAAACGCTTTTTGAGTTCACTTGCCCCATACATACATAAATACATACATACAGAAACCACCTCTTCTTTACAATAGTATAGATAGATTAACCTTATCGTTCTAATCATTTTTAAGAATGATTACGGAAGTATTTGTTTTATTAGCGGGTATAATCTTAGCAGAATTAGCAGATAATTTTTATTTAATATCATTTAAAGTGTTTTTACTTTCAAGAAAAACTGCTTTATTCCTCCTTTTTTCATTTTTGGATTTGATTATCGTATTGGATTTTCATTAGCGTATTTGACGCCTAAATATAGGAACTTTTATTATTCTTTCAATTTTGTTTCTATGCCCAATGGGTAAGGAGATATGAGCAGTTAAAGTTTCAGTTTTCCCCCCAAAAAAATGCATTGCAATATAATTGGTAGTCTGTATATCAATAACGGTTAGGTAAAATGAGATATAACAGAGAACTAAAGTGCCTTTAAATGTTATTTCAGTTAAGATTTAAACATAGGAATATTTTTTTATCAGAATCACTCATGGAATGAATAATTTGGAATATTTTTCACCCCTCTGAATGCATGGGATGGAACAGTTAAAATTAACACAATGTATTTAAAATGGAAAAAAATAAACTTTCACTGCTCACATCTTCTTAACCATTGGGTTCCTTGAAAAAGTCAAAGAATTAAAAGTTCTTAGAACCAAACGTAAAATCCAAGACGCCATGAAATACACTGTGGCGTACATAAGAAGAATCAATATTATCCACCATATTGGAAAATTACGGCCAGTTACATGAAAGTGGAATTCATATTTTTTGCCTTAAAAAGTAGGAACTGAAGTCCAACATTAAAATTTTTTTCTAAATCTAATAGCTTCCGAAATGCTGATAGTGGCACAGTTGGAAATCTTGTATCAAGATATGTTAAAGTAAACATAAATTACAAGTAAAATGCCCTGAAAAACGTAAACAAAGTTTGACAGTTCAACAAAAACATTTAATTTAATCATTTCACCTGAGGTTTGGCAGACAATTTGATGAGTTAAAACTATTGGCAAGACTTTAGGATCTGTCTGCACCGTTAAATTCTATGTTCAAAATCGATATTTTTCGATATTTACAATCGCGATTATTTTAATTAATTAAGACAGCCTTTCGATATTACAATGGACACATTAATTTAAAGTATAGATGTTTATTTGCATGAGTGTTTGGTGAAAAATACAAGACTTCTATCAGATGTAATCGAAATAAAACATTAAAGATAACAAAACATGGTTGAAGATACTGTCTTATTACATGACCTGTACCGTCTTAACTTTGAGAAAGTACCCTTCGCCCGTCAAGTCGGCACTACCGAAGCATAAAAACACGTAGTAGCGAGTCGATAATGTCATTCCTTGTTTTATAACTTAGAATAAAACCCCCTCGCGGGGTGACAGCACGCGAGGTTTTTTTAGCAGGTATGCCCAAGGAGACGTACAGACAACTGTACACTCCTAGCCGCCTCGAGCCTCGAGGCGGGGCCTCTGACACTGATGCTGTCTGTCAGAGGTTGGAGACCTTTGCTCTCTTGGGCGAGCGGCGTAGAGGGCCCGCATTTCGGTGCGGGTAAGGGCTATTTTTAACCTCCCTTCCAGCGTGGATAAAAAAAACTTAGAATAAAACTGAAATCGTTGAACCACATAACGCATGTTGCTGATGAAATTCCAAGTTATATAAGGCCACATATAAGTTATCTTCAATGTTACTCAACAACATATTGGAATTTTCGAAGCATTTACCTATCTACGTTACCTACCTGGGTACACTGCCCGATATATCCATCACTTCTATCACTTTTCGTTCCTAATATTATCGTAATACTACATGTGTCAATGAAAATGCTTTAACACAGTTTTTTTTTCAAAAATAAGCCCTGCTCAACAATGTTGAGTGATAAAGGACGAGTCGGTGCAAAACTATTCAAAGAGAACTTGACGTATGACGCCCTAGGGCAAGGAGAGATAACTATGGGGCTTTCATCGTATATATTGCCCTTCACTTTATGTGCTGAGACAAGATTAATAGCGTAAATTTTGAGAATTATGCTCATTAACACAATCTTTATGCATTAAATATTACCTTTTATTCAAATTACCAGACTCTATTTTTTGAACCCAATAATCAACTAACATTATCCCACAAAGTCTTTTTATTGCATTAAACCAATGTCTGAATGTATAAAGTTGATCTTAATGGTCGAAAGTTTTTTTGTTGATCTAGATTTAGAGTGATTAATTTAACACATATATATTTAAAGTGATAATGTAAAATATTATGCGGTTGCAGATATCTTACGACTCTCATCAAAGTTGATAGGTATTTTTAGTAAAATGACAAGTAAAAGTTAACACAAAAGATCAAACATGCTGCATTCATCACAAATAAGTTAAAATACCATTGAATATTTTTAGCGGATTTTTGGGAATATTATAATTCATTCTATATTCAGCCTTTATTTATATATTCGTCACGCTTCAGAATAATATCAAAGAAAACTGAAGATAATGACATCTGATTGTTTCAATATCGTTTAACAGTGACAGATTCTCACCGATATGCTTGCTTTAACAACAATAATAATAATAATAATAATAATACTATATACAGTAATTTATTGTTGAATATCTGGTTAAAGTACTAGGATCCAGGAGGGCTTTTTTAAAATGCATGACGCAATATACCGAACCATCCAGAATAGGTGAAAATGTGGAAGGAAAAATTTTTCTATAAAATTCTCACCGTCTGGCGGATATCCTTCTGGATGCATTTCCCACATAATGTAACCAGAAGCCCGACATTTGGTTTGCATTCTTTTAGCGTTTTTCTCGCTGTGTGGGTTACCTTTGAGCTGTTTGAGACTTACATTCACGTACATCAAATTTTAACTTTAGAAGATTAAATTGTCTCGATTTTTGTGTTATAATCCTATTAAAATTTAGAGTTTTGCATCTTTTTGTTCTCTTGAATACAAACGTAAGAATGGTAATGATGATGATAACATTAGTTGTTTAGCGTTTAGGGTGCAATGGCTAATAAGACATCCAAATCCCTCGATAGACAGATACCAGCTAGACGAATTTTCTGTAGAAGGACGAATTTTCAAACAAAATTATTACTTCTATATTTTATCTTATGCAAATAATTTATGTATTCAGGCTAAGAAGGAATAATGTCGTATTCCGGTATCTTCTTAAATGGTGAAGGCCTACATATTAACAAAGTTATATAAGTGTTGATGGTGAGATATATTTACCTTTGAGCTGTCTAAGGACCCCACCTGAAACAAATAATAATACCTACTGTTATTTTAAGCATGACAGATAATGCAAAACGAAACTAAACTGTATCATTACAACTAACTAACTAAAATATTGTTTTTCACACTTTTCAGATAATTTATACAAAAATGTTTAGAGATAAACCTCGTTTCTACTCTGCCTAAGTTGCCGACATTGTCGTAGACAATGTTGCCGACAGTGTTGCATGGTTAAAAATACAATTTCGGCAACAATTAATCCAATATATCGGTTGTTTCCACTCCGCAACAATCCAAAGCAACATTCTGAACAAACGTAATTTTAGTATGGCGATGCTGTCCATTTACGATGGATTCACAAAGAATCAGTGCTGTGTCTAATGTTTTGGCGGGAGCTTTATTGAAAAAGGCCAAAATTCTGGATTATTATATTATTATTGATTTACCAACAACTATTTTGGCTTATTCATTTATAAAATTACTTGTTGAATATTTTGTAAATGTTCGAAGGCTGCAAAAACGTATTTATAATAGCAAAACGTGATGAAAACTTTTAATAACAAGGGTATTTGTATAGGTGTTTATATACTTTGTATAGCATGTATAGCATGTGATCTCATTATGGAATACACTGTAGCATTATGACTTAGTTATATATAAAATAACAGATTATTGGTTAATATATGTAAGATAAATGGGAAGATAAAAAAGGTTACTAATATGGTTAATATATGTAATATAAATGGGAAGATAAAAAAGGTTGTTCGTGTCAATTCTAACGTTTTTATTCATTAGCATATTACATGGTGAGTAAAATAGGTGAATTACTCATTCTATAAGCTATCTATAGTTAGGATAAAAGAATAATCAAACGTGGATACTGGTCACACTATTTTTCAGTTATTTAGCCACCAGATGGCTGTCTCATACTGTCATCGGTAATTTTTACCGATGATTCTCAATTCTTAATGACAAACGAGCTTTGTATAGTGTAGCAACTATAAATAAGATATCCGGGAGTAATGTTGAATTAACAAGACACTACGTCCTTAACCGTTCATTCTCTGGTCCACGTACCCTATCATTCTCCGGTGTTTTAAGGAAGAGGTTTCGAAAACACGTACTGCTCTAGAAAACTAATGGCCGAAGGGGAAAAGTTGGTTTTTTGAGGTCCTGATTCTGAAGATTGTTTTTCTCGCTGTCCTGTCCGTGGTCGTGATCTCACCTAAGTGCAGCAGACGGCCGGACAAGGAATGGTTGATCCGAGTGCTGGAACCTAACGTCTGTAAAACTGGAGTACATGGAATACACTGTAGCATTATGACTTAGTTCTCTATAATACAGGATAAAGCCATGTTGTGATTTAAAAGTAAACAAAAGTCGTAAACAAATATGTTGAGCTGTTTTATCATTTTAAAGAACCACCAATACTTACACAGCAAACCAATACTTAACTAACATTTACTTGGAAACAGTAGTTTATTCAATCAACTCATTATTTAAATAATATCTGTATATTATTTTAATGGAAACCAAAACAAACATACCTTACCTTGAAAACAATACTTTGTTTTAATGTAAGTTTTATTGATAAACAAATTTATAAACGCCAAAAAATAATTGTAAGATTAATTTGTAAAAATCATCAAAGTAAGGCTGAATTAATTTAAGTATCTGTTAAATTTTCAACAACAAAATACTTCAAGAGATTGAACTGTAGTAGATTAGTTGACTTCTGAATTTGAATGAGGCGGCGAAAGCCCACGCTGACCATAAACAACCCCAATTACGACAGTAATTGTTTCGGCAATTACAAAGCAGAGCCTCTCTTGGTTGATTTAACACATGATAAAAGTGTGCCAGTTAACTCTGAAGACTCTTTGTCGTGAAAGTTATTTATATTATTGAACTACGTTGTACTTATATGTTGTCCTTTTTTAATACTTCCCTGAACAAAAACTGCGGCCTAATTATTTTATAGTACGGAGTTTTGGGAAAATTGACTATATTTAGGGGGAAAATAACCCTCCAAATATACCTTTACAATAGACCAAATATAACTTAATCTTAAAAATAAATAAAAGAAGACAAAATCATAGTTAGCGCATAAGCCACCACTAAGAATATTGAGAAGTTGACTTTTAGTTACCATTCAAGCAGCCGTTGCCTTGGGGAGAGTATGAGAAGGTTCCAATCGTACTCATGAACATTTCCAAAACATATGTGCGAAACCGTTTGATCTTAATGAATAATGTGCATTTATTGAATCCTGTTAGAAATTCCTGGTATTTGACATCACAATTATCAATATTGGATCACAATAAAGGCGTAGGTAAGCTCACAAAAAGCTTCCTTATGATAATATTCCTACAAATTCCTTAACGAATGTCTTTTTTGTCAGCTCGGCCTCGACTTTGATGTGAACCAATTTTAATGATAGAGGTATCAAATAACTGGTCATTTTATAAGGATTCTTTGAATATAATTTAGAATCTATTAAGATCAAAGGGCTCCAACCCCTAGGGGATGTAATTTACATAAAATGTTACATATATTCCTTATGGCAGGGGGTTTATAGTTACAACATTAAAAAAAATAATATTATAGTTATTTTTAAATTTGTTTGTACATTTTTTTACTTATTTGATTGGAAATTGTATCCTCTACAAAAACGCTGTTTAAATTTTTTAGTGTTGACCTAGGATTTTACATCTTATGGTTTTTGTGTTGATTGAAAAAATTTACCATTAGGAGAAACACGGACCGGAAATGAGTTTTCCAAGATGGCAGCTAGAGCAGAGCATGGATTTCCGGGCACTTCTGATATTTTAATTAGGGAGGTTTACTCAACATCCAAGCGAGGTTCCTACTCGGTCAGTATTTGTTAGGTAGATTTTCCTAATATTCGTGGACTATAAGCTGAATGTATTTTTTGTTATTCTAGTGACACTAAAAATATACTACCATAGTTATTTAAATTTTTATTAAATTAATTAATAATAATCCAAACTAAAACTGATCAGCTTATATAAAGACTGGAATTAGTTTCAAACCCATGTTTATTACAGTAAAGAGTAAAGGGGAAATTGACTGTTCCTAAACCGGACGTCAGATAAAAAATATTCTAGAAATAAAGATTGACATTGATTAAATAATATTGAAATTAACTTGCTATTTCATTATACAGGGTAAGTCAGACCGCACGTGCACATTTAACGGGAAGACGGGAATATAAAAACACCACATCAAATCCCTCACTTTTAAATCGCGTACAAAAATTCAATAGAAGGATGTGACATAAATGAAATATAGGATGTTCCTGATTTGAAAGTATTGAGTTTAAATCGTTGATATATCTTCAATGAAATCTTAACCTAGACAAATTAAGACCTGTCAAAATTAGTAATAACTCTCAAAATGATAAACAGATTAATGATGCAAATAATCATGTTGTGAATCTTTCTTCACGAAATTTAAATTCAAATGAAAATTCTGTTTTTTCCTAAAGGGCTGAACTTGTGCCTAAATCAGTGAGGGCGTTTGCCTTTGTTACGGGGCTTGAGTCTGCTGTGCCTCAGCTTCCTGAGACTCAGGATGATCAGTTTTGGTGCGAGTCCAGCCTCTTACTGGATAAAATTCCCGTTCCGAAGCCCAACCTAAAAGGTAACGCTGGAAGAGAAGATAAACTGGAAAACTTTTTAGGGCATCTTCACAGTATTTCTCCTTCCATCCACCTAACAATGGAAGAGGAAGACAATGACAAATTAGCATTTTTGGATGTGTGCGTAGAAAAGACTAGGGACTCGCTTAGGACAACTATTTTCAGAAAAAAAGACACACACAGGGCTGTACTTAAATTTTCAATAAAACCATCACAAATCTGTCAAAGAAGGGATAGCTTACTCATTATTTGACAAAGCAAAGAGCATTTGCTTAAATCAAAATGGATTAAATCAGGAAATCAAAAAAGAATAACAAGATTTGGCTAGGAATGGATACCCTTAATCCATGATTGAGTAAGAAATCACAGACAAATTCGTTGCTATATCAATTAGATGAGTTGCTAGCAAGTTCAAAGTTAGAACCGCGTTTAGGACACAAAACATTATTGAGTAATCAATATATCAATATATTTTTATAATATAAAAAGAGAGTTGTGTGTTGGTATATTTACTGCTACATCTAAAACTACACGTCATAGACCCTTGGTCTTGGTATCAAAGTATAGCTTAGGGTTTAGGCACAGGATCGTCCTAAAGGGACCTATGTCAAGGATTTCGTGAGTACTTCAGGTTTAATTATATAGATATCAATACAGATGGTTTAATTTGAAATGGTTACGGCTAATCACCATTTTTCAAAATTATGTTTCTAAATTGTGGGTGTTATAAAAAGAGAGAGACCTGGCATTGGGATTTCACAATCCACATACCAGGTCAATCAATAATCATTGGCACGAAGAGTCAAGGGGATTTGATGACACTCTTATTTCAACACTTTTCAACAGTCACAACTGCTGAAACTGGAGTTTTTAGTTGGCCCAGTTAACAGGGTTCTGAAACGCACTCCCTCCCTGGTCACACCAGGGGATAGTCTGCCAGGTAAGGCGGAATCTTTTCATAATCGTATTTTTAATTAACCTGATTGGCCAGATATTTTGAGATATTATATCTTTGATTATTTGAGAATGTTTATTTATTGAATTTTTGATTTTACTTTCTGTTTTCTTTGGACAGAGTTTAATATTTGATTATTTTTAATTTGATTGTCAAAGTCCCACTCTAATATTTTCTTATATTCTAGATTTCATTCTGATATATAAAAATATTTTCTTGCCCCACTATTAAAAGAAATTTATTAGTGTCTTGTTGTATTAATTAAGTTCTGGAATAAATGAATGTTTAAATCGAAATGTTTAATTCAAATTGCGTTCTTATTGAGATTAGTATAATTCCTGCTAACCTCTCACTAAGCGAGTTGGCTCCCAGTGAAAATCATACGTAACACCGTGGTTATTGTGGTTGCCAACAGAATGCAGCACCTACAATTGTTTTTGTACCTACCTACCTACCTTGTACCTATTGATGCCTCCGTCTGGCCGCTGCGGCGTTGGAGTTGTCAAGTGCTCGGTGCAACCGGGACACTTTATTTATGATGATGATGGTTGATGGTGAATTGATGGAATCCGGTTGTTAGTGGTGGTTGACATGTTAAAGGGGGATTTTTTACCCTAATGCGGTGCTGTAAAAGAGAAAAATTCTTCCAATGAATAAAAGGCTTGTTGTACTAAAAGTTGCTCCTAAACTTTAACAAATCATTTTGTTGTTTGTAAACACTGGCAAATTTTTATAAATCTTAAGACCTGAGTAATGAGTTTTTTTTCTCATAAAAAGCTAACCTATGTTGCTAAGCAAAATTATTCCTGAATCTAGTATGGTAGTTGTGGGTATTATTTGAATATTCTAAAGACTGTGATCTTGTTTAGGAGCAAATTTCGAAAATGTTTAAGCATGGAACGGTTAAAATGTTCAGATTGACAAAAAATTCCCTACTATGAGTCTGACAAGGCAGACCCAACATGCAACGGATTGTCTTTTTTTGGCAGATAAAAATTCTCTTTAACTTTGATTCAGATGCTCCCCAGAGTGGGACTGAGTACGAGATGTGACACTCGAGCAGACAAAAATAAATGGTTTTCAAAAGCTCAATGTTGGTTAATTTTCTCAAATTCCGAATGACAAATTGTCCTTTTGCAATTTTGCTCTCAATTTTGATAAATTGTTCGTTCCAGTCGAGAGAATCGTCCAGCTTCACCCCCAGAAAGTCAACCACTGATGTTGAATCCAATTGTTCATCGTCAATCAAAAGATTTGGTTCAATGAAAAATTTGGAATTTTTCCTTTGATTTGTTTGGAAACACGCAATTTTTGTATTGCATTGATTTAATTTCAGCTTGTTTTCAGCAAAAAATTGGGCCAGACAATTTATTTTAGGAAATGCATTAATTACAACACATCAGGTACTGGTGAATACCATCTTATTTAGCAAATGTGTTATTATTTACGTTTTCAATTATTTAGAAAATTTTACTGTTAGGTTATGTTATTAAAAACACAAAGTGCACTAAAATTTAGAATTACATATTTTTCGGGTTTAAATTCAAATTTAGTAGTAAAAATAAGATGAGAAAATGTCAAAACGTTGGAGAAAATGTTTGTAATTCCGTATCTTATCACATAGACGACAGATTGCTCGAAAACATGAAACAACGAAGAAAAAGAAACACATCTAAGGGTATCACGGGAAAATTCACAGCGACATAAAGAAACTGTATCGTAACAGATTGGAACAGAAAGGGAGACAGACGCACAAGGTGATGAAAGAAATCTGAACAGAGATAACGCAGAACCTTCGAAAAAGGGATCAAACTGAAGAAGCTGATTTAAATCAAACAAATTAACTAGCTGTTTGCAAAAGGACAGGGAACTATGATTTGGACCATGAAGGGACACATTATTCCAATCAAATATATATTTTATTGAACACCTGAATGTAGTAATTTGCAAGATGGACAAAATTTGTAGTTATTGCACAGCAGAGAAATAAAATCAAAGTGGAAACGCAGATTAGGTGCTGCTTGAAAACGGCAAATAAGACTGCTACCACCAAATATAACACCCCCGGCTTTTTCAAATGTATGTAAGGAGAAACAACAAAATATATTGAATTTATATTAGACGTTATAATGCTTGCTTCCCAATTACGTCTAGCCTTTCATAAGATTTTTCAACCCAGCGAAGTGGATTACCAACAGCTAGTGTCTCATAAAAACAAAACCAAAAAACTCAGGCACTCAGGTATAAAAAAAAACTGTGTTTACATAATAAACTGCAATAATTGCTCTAGGCCTTGCTATGGCGAGACAAAAAGACCTTTAAACATTAGAATCAAATGTTACTAAGAGAACACGAGGAAGGCTTAGTGGATAAATAAAGATTGCTCAACACTAATAGTCTGAAAATCACCAGATGAATTTTGATGAAGCAAAAATGATACATCGCGAACTTCATTGTTTCAATAGAAAACCAATCGAAGCATCATACATAAGGCTAGCAGACCAACCAATCAGTCAATCCTCACTTGAAATAAGGCAAGTATGGCTACCAATCTTAAACAAAGAGTTGAAGGACAGGGAGATTAAAGTGTCAGCAAATAGGGTAATTACTAACAATTATGTTCAGAATTCTCACATGTTAACCCGCAGCAAGGCCAATGGGAAAAATCAGGTTAAAAATAAACTAGAAAAACAGACACACGGAATTCGCTTCACGTACCTTCAGATAGTATATATATATATACTATCTGAAGGTACGTGAAGCTATAGTATATATATATACATATATATATATATATATATATATACATTATTATCTCTAAGAATATTATTTGTTTGTAGGTAAAAAAATTAATTGACTTTTTACTGCCTTCTCGATTATTTTAGTAAAAATGCTGAGCAAAGAGATTGGTCGGAAATTATACTTATTCGTGATGTAGTTCGATTTAAATAATGGAAAAACCTTAGCTAACTTAAAACAATCTGGAAAAACACCTTAAATTTAACTGTGGTTTACTATATGGAGCAGTGGATCACAATTTGCGTCAAAGTTACTTTTTAGGACGCCTACTTATAAATATATCGGGTGGCCAGTCTAAAGTTTTCCAATAGCTAACTTTATTATTTTATGTCGACAATAAACTTCTTATGGGGGCCCCCTTTTATTTTTTATGCTGCATTTAGGTATGTATTTCAATTTTTGAAATTTCCCGCCATTTTTCCGAAATGGCGGACAACTTTGTTTTTTCTTATGGAACACCCTGTATTTTGTGGTGTTTTTGGATTTTACAGATCATTTTAAGACACTTATGAACACTCTTATGATCATTTTAAGACACTTATGGTATTTTTCCTAAAACCTATTGATAAGGAGATATGAGCAGTTAAAGTTAGTTTTTTTTCCATTTGAAATGAAAAATACTGATAGGTGGGACCATTTCTGTCATACAACCAAGGGCAACTCTCTCTTTCTAGCCCCAACCACCGAAGATGAAGTAGCCAAAGTTATACTCTCTCTCAAATCAAAGTCATCCAGTGGCGCAGACGGCTTCTCATCCAAACTTCTTAAGCAGGTTGTGGATATCATCTCTGCTCCTTTAGCTTACTTGATTAATGTCTCCTTTCATGAAGGTTGCTTTCCCTCTTCTCTAAAACATGCCATAGTTCGACCAATCTATAAAAAAAGGAACAAAAGTCAGTTGCAACAACTATCGGCCAATTTCTTTGATCTCTACATTTTCAAAGATTTTCGAGCGGGTTTTTCTCAGCCGTCTTGTGTCATTTCTCGAGGACAATTCCATCATATCTCCAAACCAATTTGGATTTTCAAAAGGTAAATCGACCCTCGACGCCATAAACACTGTCATTTCCACTTTATCAAGTGCTCTCGATTCTGGGGAGGCAGCCTTAGGTATGTTCTTTGATCTCCATAAGGCATTTGACATGGTTAATCACAGCATCCTCCTGAACAAACTATTGGCTATTGGGGTGCGAGGCGTATCTCACGATTGGATATCTTCTTATCTTAGAGGTAGAACACAATCTGTTCGATTGCCTTTTGTTGATGCCCAAGGAAACCGCAAGCAAGTTACCTCTGCTTCTTCCGAAGTGTCTGCAGGAGTTCCTCAGGGCTCCATCCTTGGCCCCATCCTCTTTCTTTTATTCATCAACGATTTACCCGATTTTGTATCAGACCCAAGTTTAAATGTAAATGTCTGTTTATTCGCTGATGATACCTCCCTCACCATTTCCGCAAAAAAACAGGCAAGTTTGGAGACATTAGCATTTGAAAGTTCCAACAAAGTTTTGCAATGGTTTCAGAACAACCACCTCATTCTAAACACTGCAAAATCGAACATTGTTCAATTTCAGGTAAACAATTCCGATCATGTTTCTCCACTGACTATATGGCTAGGTGACGAGGCGCTTTCTTCCTGTGACAACACAAAATTCCTGGGCCTGATTTTAGACAGCCAACTCAAATTTCTTGATCACATAGATCACGTCTGTAAAAAGCTAAGTTGTGGAATTTTTGCCATTAGAAGCCTTTCTAAAATTGCTGACACCCAAATGACTCTGGCCACCTATTAAGGACTCATCTATCCATACCTTTCATATGTAGTTGCTATCTGGGGATTCGAGAGTGTCCGTACTAAGTTCGTATTCAGACTACAGAAGAAGGCTTTGAGAGCCGTCTTTAAAATACCGCACCGATCATCTTGTAAGCCTATTTTCAAAGAAAACAGAATTTTAACTTTTCCATCAATTTACATCTACAGTTGCTTGACTTTTTTCCACCAAAACAAAAATCTTTTAACACCACCTTTTCACCAAACACAGTACAATCTTAGAAATAGTAACTTTATCAGGATTCCTCAACACAAAACGGTGTTCTTTGAGAAACACGTGCATTTTAACGGCATCAAGCTTTTTAATGCACTCCCAGAGAATATCAGGGCTGAGCAAGACGCGGGACGATTTGGCCGAAAGGTAAAACGCTTGTTGAGTGAGCAGGCTATTTACAGTGTTAGGGATTTTAATGAGCTGTAGCTAAGAAATCTTATATTTTATAACAAGAGATTATTGTTATTTTAGTTAGATAAAAATGACACTATTGTACAGTTCACTGTGATTCAATAAAGGATTTTTGATTTGATTTGATTTGATTTGAATGCATTGTGGCCACATTAACTGTGCCATCCTATGTATTCCTTGAGGAGTAAAAAGGATATTAAAAATAATACATTTCCATGTGTGAATCTCAACTAAAAATATTTTTATGATTGAATCTCAAGTAAAATCACATTTTAAGGCATTTTATTCTTTGGTATGTTTTATTCAACCCTACCGATTCCATATACAGACTGCCGTAAATTTCCTAAGGTATTTCTAATGGGAAAAAATCAAACTTTAACTGTTCATATCTCCTTAACCATAGGTTTTAGGACAAAATACCATGGTACAAAAGTGTCTTAAATTGATCTGTAAAATCCAAAAACACCATAAAATACAGGGTGTTCCATAAGAAAAACAAAATTGTCCGCCATATTGGAAAAATGACGGGAAAATTCAAAAATTTAAATACATACCTAAATGCGGCATAAAAAAAGGGGTCCACCATAAGAAGTTTATTGTCAAACATAAAATAATAAAGTTAGCTATTGGAAAACTTGAGGCTGGACACCCGTTATGTATATATATATTTAAATACATCTATATTGATACATATATACTTATATAGATTTGAACGTATGGGTTTTTTTGGCTTCTGAGGGCCTCAAAACTAAAAGTTATCATGGTTTCGGGCTTAGGGTTTACCATGAGACCTACAGTAATAGCTCTTTCCCTAAAAGAGACATTCGCCAAACCCATTTATTTAACTTACCATAAATCAATTACTATTCAAAGTATCTTTATCAAAAGATACTCAATAAATGAAATTCTCTACAATTCTTGTATTTAAACTTTTTATGTAGAAAAAACGTTTTTTTCTTATTTACAAAATAATAAAAAATGGCCCAAAACTCTGATATTTTTGTGGTCCAAAGGTCAAAAGCACACTAGGAAAAATAGGACAAACTTCAAATTAATTTACTGAATGTAAAACGGAAAGATTAAAACGATTTTCAGCTTTCCGAGAATTTTTTCCAGGCACAACACTTTTCTTATCTAATTTTACTGGCCTATTAACTATACTAAAAAACATTTGGAAGCTGAGTCCAGCGTAACAAAATTATAGCGCTTTCGACAGAGAGTTGACAGCTAAGAAGAGAGTTGACAGGTATATACTTAGCTGTTAAGTACTTTAAACAAATGATAGAAGGCAGACAATCACGATTTTTATAGACTACAAACCTCTCACCTTTGATCCCTGCCAAAATTCTGAGCAGTGTTCACCTCAACAAATCCGTCACCTGAAGTAAATTCTCAACAGACATTCGCCACATTTCTGGACAAGACAATACCGTTGTTGACACCTTTTGCAGGGTTGAGGCAGTCACCCTTGACTACCGAAGTTTAGCTAAGTCACAGGCAGAGGACGAAGAGCTACAACACTATCTTCATATAGAAACCAGCTTGAAGCTCAGGCAAATACTAATTTTGATTCCTCCACTCCTAATCCCCACCCTATCATCACTGGACTATGGCGATAAAAAAATTGATACTATCTGCATTGCCTTTTCTATAAAGGTATAAATACTTCTAGAAACATGATTCTGGAAGTTTGTTTGGCCCTCTATCAAGTCTGACTGTTGGTCTTGGGCTCTCTCCTGCATTTCCTGCTTGAAATCCATGGCCACACGCCACGAATAATTGGACTTCAATCAGTATATTCCAGGTTGGTATAGTACTGCTGCTCTCTCTTCCAATTTTTAACATGGAAGAGACATTCACATTGACTGAGTTTGCATTGTGTGAGTTTGCAAACTCACCCAAGTTCACATTGACTGAGTTTGCCCGCTTCCTATTTCTGAATTTCCCAGAAACAGAAATGTTTGACTAATGTCTGACACGATGGCTAGAAGCAGTTTCACTCGAAAATATACAGTCCGAAACTGTGGCACGAGCATTATTCACTACCAGGATTTCAAGGTTTGGTTAAAAGCAACGTGAAAAGCAGTAAAAGTAGTATTAAGTTTGATTTCCGATTAGTCTCTTGTCTTAATCGATATTATTTTTATACCATAAAAATACCATAAATTTCCATTTGGTTTATTATTATTATCATTATTGTTTTTTTATCCTATACTCTTATACGAGCAGTGTTATCTTGTATGTATGTATGTATTAATCCTGTGATTTACTTTAAATCAAAACGATATATAACATGTTTTTGTAATATCCATAAGAATAACATTAGGAATGAACATGCAGGTTTGCTGCAAAAGGTATGTTAAAACTGGGTGGTTTTAACTCAGTATTTAGTAAATCTGAACTAATAATCCATTTACCAAGTTTTATTAAGATACGTTGTGATTAAGAAAACATAGAAATAGGAAGATATAATTTGTTTATTTCTCATAAGAATAACGTGGGAATGAGTATGCAGGTTTGCTGCCACTGAAATGGAAAAATCGGAAATTTTAGACTAATATACATAAGATCTCATCGAGATGAAGCAACAAAGCAAGTTAAGATATGTTGAAAAATAACCGAGATATAGAATTTTAGTAATTTTCTATAAGGTTAACATAGTGACGACGTACTGAGTTTACAACTTTCAACATCTCAGTAACCAATGGACAAAGTACCATGTTCAAAGTACTATGTTTGTACTACGTACCGTGGATTCAAAATACTATGTTTGTTTTTTGAGCTAAATCCAATGATGCTAATAAAAATTTTATTATTTTTATTGTTCTATGTAAAAAATTCAGAAACCGTATTTCGGGGGCGGGGGCGGTTATCCCCTTTTAACCCCCCTCCCAGTGGTCCGAATGGGCTGATCAACAAACTTGTCCATGCGATTACCACTTTACATGTCTGTACAAAATTTAATTGTGGTCGGACCATTTTTACGGCCGCTATCGTGCTTACAGACAAATATATATATATTTGTATAGTTAGCTCAACTTTCTCAAATACATAAATATATAGCTTTCCCGCATAAGGGAAATTCGCTAAAACCTTAAGAAATTCTTTAAACCACTGTAATAATACAAATTAGTCAGTATTTCAGAATCAGAATACTGTATTTGAGATGAATCGATATTGCCCCTGCTATAATACACAACGTTAACTTTGATGGGACCTGTGTCCATGGTTAACGCAAGTTTCATAATTAACTACCACCCCACCTGTCAGTTATAAATTAGGCTATGATGAAATGTTTTCAATAAAACACAAAAATATTCTCCTGGAAATTCATCCTTTAGTTTTAATTTTAAAAAATCTGTAGCTGTTCTATTTTTGAATGCATTTTTACAGATTGATATGTCTTATATATTGAAACAAACTTATTATGTATGTAACGAATGTTACAACAAACATTATAACAGTGAAAGTGATTTATTTGCTTTACTTATTAGATTCCCTTCGAACTAATACAAATACGATTTTCATTATTAATTTCAAAATTATGCTATGCCTTTGGTAAATATTAAACGAAGTCTTTATAACAATAAGTTTTGTACATGTTTGTACAGTTCAATCCATTCTTAAAATTTTTGATATAAGGTATTCTTTTTTGTTATAAACTTTGTTACAACGTTGTTATAAACGTTATTATCACTCATCGGTTAGGTGTTAATTTGTCAATAATTTAACACTCAAAGATTTTTAATTTATATATCTTTGAAAATCGTCAGGATTCGTGGAATTGAGCTTGAGTTGAAAAACGAACGTTCACAAATAATAGTAATTTACCAAAACATCACAATAAAATAAATCACAATTTGAAACTAAATTCAATTAAAGTAAACAAATATGGGTAGTATATGGCTGCTACTAACTAAGGAAATCTACGAAAGCAAAACATCAGAAGTGATTGAACGATAACACAGTCTATTTACCTAATTATGGAGTTTTCAGCTTCACAAAAGACTACTAAAGGGGTACATCCCCTTACCCATTTCGGTTGCAGTACTTCTGGAAGAATAATCGACATTTCGTCAGATATGATAACCTACTTTTACGTTAGCCGGGTAGACAAGTAAAAAATTTAGCATCAACCACAAATTCTTTGTATGAAATTCATTGTTGGTGATTGTGATTTGATATTTTGATTTAGATTTTTGTGGACATTTGCCATCACTGATTAGTAAAAAACAGGCTTCAAGACGTTCCGAGACCTGGTATGTAATCCCGTTTTCATGTGAAAAACCTAGAAAATAACAAGATTAGTAATACACAGCCAGGATACCTAGACAAAAAAAAAACATAGCTAAAAAAGGGAACTGTAAAAGCAGTCACAAAAACACTATCCTGAAAAGAAAACAGTAACACAGTATTCTTAGTAATCACAAGTGTCACAAGCATCAAGAATCACCAATCAGGAGAGAGCACGTCCACACCCAATCAGAGCAGAGCTAAAACTGGTGAAAGGTAAGGAAATGGAAGGAAAAGAAAATGCAGCACTTTCCCGTTACGGCAATTTGATACATACATACATATATATATATATATATATATATATATATGTATGTATGTATGTATATACATGTATGTATGTACTTATATACATATACATACATATACATATATACATATATACATATATATATATATGTATGTACATGTATATACATATATATATATATATGTATGTACATGTATATACATATATATATATATATATATATATATATGTATGTATGTATCAGATTGCCGTCACCGGAAGTGTGCTGCATTTTCTTTTCCTTCCATTTCCTTACCTCTCACCAGTTTGAGCTCTGCTCTGATTGGGTGTGGACGTGCTCTCTCCTGATTGGTGATTCTTGATACTTGTGACACTTGTGATTACTACGAATACTGTGTTACTGTTTTCTTTTCAGGATAAAGAAAAGAAAACAGTACAGTGTTCAGTACACACAGAACAAAACAGTACAGAAGAAACAGTACAGTGTGTGTGTGTGGAGAAGGAAACAGTGTTTTTGTGACTGCTTTTACAGTTCCCTTTTTTAGCTATGTTTTTTTGTCTAGGTATCCTGGCTGTGTATTGCTAATCTTGTTATTTTCTAGGTTTTTTTCACATGAAGACGGGATTACATACCAGGTCTCGGAACGTCTTGAAGCCTGTTTTTTACTAATCAGTGATGGCAAATGTCCACAAAAATCTAAATCAAAATATCAAATCACAATCACCAACAATGAATTTCATACAAAGAATTTGTGGTTAATGCTAAATATTTTACTTGTCTACCCAGCTAACGTAAAAGTAGGTTATCATATCTGACGAAATGTCGATTATTCTTCCAGAAGTACTGCAACCGAAATGGGTAAGGGGATGTACCCCTTTAGTAGTCTTTTGTGAAGCTGAAAACTCCATAATTAGGTAAATAGACTGTGTTATCGTTCAATCACTTCTGATGTTTTGCTTTCGTAGATTTCCTTAGTTACTATCAGCCATATACTACCCTTATTTGTTTACTTTCATTGAATTTAGTTTCAAATTGTGATTTATTTTATTGTGATGTTTTGGTAAATTACTATTATTTGTGAACGTTCGTTTTTCAACTTAAGCTCAATTCCACGAATCCTGACGATTTTCAAAGATATATAAATTAAAAATCTTTGAGTGTTAAATTATTGACAAATTAACACCTAACCGATGAGTGATAATAACGTTTATAACAACGTTGTAACAAAGTTTATAACAAAAAAGAATACCTTATATCAAAAATTTTAAGATTGGATTGAACTGTACAAACATGTACAAAACTTATTATTATAAAGACTTCGTTTAATATTGACCAAAGGCATAGCATAATTTTTAAATTAATAATGAAAATTGTATTTGTATTAGTTCGAAGGGAATCTAATAAGTAAAGCAACTAAATCACTTTCACTATTATAATGTTTGTTGTCACAATCGTTACATACATAATAAGTTTATTTCAATATACAGGGTGTCCAACTTAAAGTCTGAGTGTGTCACCGCCTTTAAATGAATAGGCTAGATAGTTATTTCTTTAGTTGAAAAAAACCAAAATCATATTAAAAATACTTTTGATAAACTCATTATATACTCCGCCGGTATCGTTGAAACAAAGTTACGTTCTTCAAAACTCTGCAGGCCTGATAATAAAATACCTGGCGAAAAAACGAGAAGCGGAAATATCTTCGACACCTATGGTTTTAGAGCAATGATTCATGATACCAAATTTATTGTTTTTTGAAGCTGAATCCAATGGTGAAAACAACAAGATTACTCTGATTTTTCTATTTGAAACAGCCAAAACCCCCATTTTTGGATAGTAAAAGCGGCCTTTACCCCACTTTGGATACGTCGACCTGGCCGGCGATTTGCGAACTTGCCCAAGAGAACTTAGTTTTGCATGTCTGTACTATTTTTTTTACGATCGGACGATTTTTACGAGAGTTATCGAGCTAACCGCCACTAAAAAATAAAACTACATTTCCCGTATAAGCCCATGTTAAATTTTAAAATATATAGTGATTTTTGCTGGTAAAAATGCGTTTCCGCGATAAACTCACTTCATATCCAGTAAGTACACATAAAAAGCTATCAATTGATATACAAATTAATATGATTGCCAAGGTTACCCTGAATGGATATTTTTGTCCATTCTGTTCAAACGACGGCAATAGCTTATTCCAGAGGAAATCCGCTAAGACATATCAATCTGTAAAAATGCATTCAAACATAGAACAGCTACAGATTTTTTAAAATTAAAACTAAAGGATGAATTTCCAGAAGAATATTTTTGTGTTTCATTGAAAACATTTCATCATAGCCTAATTTATAACTGACAGGTGGGGTGGTAGCTAATTATGAAACTTGCGTTAACCATGGACACAGGTCCCATCAAAGTTAACGTTGTGTATTATAGCAGGGGCAATATCGATTCATCTCAAATACAGTATTCTGAATCAGAAATACTGACTAATTTGTATATTACAGTGGTTTACAATTTCTTAAGGTTTTAGTGAATTTCCCTTATGCGGGAAAGCTATATATTTATGTATTTGAGAAAGTTGAGCTAACTATACAAATATATATATATTTGTCTGTAAGCACGATAGCGGCCGTAAAAATGGTCCGACCACAATTTAATTTTGTACAGCCATGTAAAGTGGTAATCGCTTGGACAAGTTTGTTGATCAGCCCATTCGGACCACTGGGAGGGGGGTTAAAAGGGGATAACCGCCCCCGCCCCCAAATACGGGTTTAGAATTTTTTTACATAGAACAATAAAAAAAATCAAATTTTTATTAGCATCATTGGATTTAGCTCAAAAAACAAACATAGTATTTTGAATCCACGGTACATAGTACAAACATAGTACTTTGAACATGGTACTTTGTCCATTGGTTACTGAGATGTTGAAAGTTGTGAACACAGTACGTCGTCACTATGTTAACCTTATAGAAAATTACTAAAATTCTATATCTCGGTTATTTTTCAACATATCTTAACTTGCTTTGTTGCTTCATCTCGATGAGATCTTATGTATATTAGTCTAAAATTTCCGATTTTTCCACTTCAGTGGCAGCAAACCTGCATACTCATTCCCACGTTATTCTTATGAGAAATAAAAACATTAGGCCTATATCTTCCTATTTCTATGTATTCTTAATCATGACGTATCTTAATAAATCTTGGTAAATGGATTATTAGTTCAGATTTACTAAATACTGAGTTAAAACCACCCATTTTTAACATACCTGTTACAGCAAACCTGCATGTTCATTCCTAATGTTATTCTTATGGATATTACAAAAACATGTTATATATCGTTTTGATTTAAAGTAAATCATAGGATTAATTTAACCACCGCTTCCTGCACCGCATAACAGTAGTTTTTTAAGGGTATGTAAGGGTTGTGCCAGTATAAAATAAGTTATTCCACCAAAGCAGGTCCCAGAACACTAATCAGACACTAGTCAAACATTCCTGTTTCTGGGAAATTCAGAAATAGGAAGCGGGCAAACTCAGTCAATGTGAACTTGGGTGAGTTTGCAAACTCACACAATGCAAACTCAGTCAATGTGAATGTCTCTTCCATGTTAAAAATTGGAAGAGAGAGCAGCAGTACTATACCAACCTGGAATATACTGATTGAAGTCCAATTATTCGTGGCGTGTGGCCATGGATTTCAAGCAGGAAATGCAGGAGAGAGCCCAAGACCAACAGTCAGACTTGATAGAGGGCCAAACAAACTTCCAGAATCATGTTTCTAGAAGTATTTATACCTTTATAGAAAAGGCAATGCAGATAGTATCAATTTTTTTATCGCCATAGTCCAGTGATGATAGGGTGGGGATTAGGAGTGGAGGAATCAAAATTAGTATTTGCCTGAGCTTCAAGCTGGTTTCTATATGAAGATAGTGTTGTAGCTCTTCGTCCTCTGCCTGTGACTTAGCTAAACTTCGGTAGTCAAGGGTGACTGCCTCAACCCTGCAAAAGGTGTCAACAACGGTATTGTCTTGTCCAGAAATGTGGCGAATGTCTGTTGAGAATTTACTTCAAGTGACGGATTTGTTGAGGTGAACACTGCTCAGAATTTTGGCAGGGATCAAAGGTGAGAGGTTTGTAGTCTATAAAAATCGTGATTGTCTTCTATCATTTGTTTAAAGTACTTAACAGCTAAGTATATAGCTGTCAACTCTCTTCTTAGCTGTCAACTCTCGCTATAATTTTGTTACGCTGGACTCAGCTTCCAAATGTTTTTTAGTATAGTTAATAGGCCAGTAAAATTAGATAAGAAAAGTGTTGTGCCTGGAAAAAATTCTCGGAAAGCTGAAAATCGTTTTAATCTTTCCGTTTTACATTCAGGTAAATTAATTTGAAGTTTTTCCTATTTTTCCTAGTGTGCTTTTGACCTGGGACCACAAAAATATCAGAGTTTTGGGCCATTTTTTATTCTTTTGTAAATAATAAAAAAAATTTTATTCTACATAAAAAGTTTAAATACAAGATTTGTAGAGAATTGCATTTATTGAGTATCTTTTGATAAAGATACTTTGATTAGTAATTGATTTATGGTAAGTTAAATAAAGAGGTTTGGCGAATTTCTCTTTTAGGGAAAGAGCTATTACTGTAGGTCTCATGGTAAACCCTAAGCCCGAGACCATGATAACTTTTAGTTTTGAGGCCCTCAGAAGCCAAAAAACCCATACGTTCAAATCTATATAAGTATATATGTATCAATATAGATGTATATATGTATACATCTATACATATACGGTGAAAGGATAGAATATAATTATTAAGATTAATGATAATTATGATAATTATATTATTGATAATTATTATGAAGATTAATGGATAGAATAGATTTATCATGGGAATTAATGACGACTCTAAAAGACCATGATAACTTTTAGTTTTGAGGCCCTCAGAAGCAAAAAAAACCCATACGTTCAAATATATATAAGTATATATGTATCAATATAGATGTATATAAATATATATACATCTATATACCGGGTGTCCAGCCTAAGTTTTCCAATAGCTAACTTTATTATTTTATGTCTGACAATAAACGTCTTATGGGGGACCCCTTTTTTTATGCCGCATTTAGGTATGTAATTAAATTTTTGAAATTTCCCGTCATTTTTCCAATATGGCGGACAATTTTGTTTTTTCTTATGGAACACCCTGTATTTTATGGTGTTTTTGGATTTTACAGATCAATTTAAGACACTTTTGTACCATGGTATTTTGTCCTAAAACCTATAGTTAAGGAGATATGAACAGTAAAGTTTGATTTTTCCCCATTAGAAAAGCCTTAGGAAATTTATGGTAGTCTGTATATGGAATCGGTAGGGTTGAATAAAACATACCAAAGAATAAAATGCCTTAAAATGTGATTTTACTTGAGATTCAATCATAAAAATATTTTTAGTTGAGATTCACACATGGAAATGTATTATTTTTAATATCCTTTTTACTCCTTAAGGAATACATAGGATGGCACAGTTAATGTGGCCACAATGCATTTCAAATTGAAAAAAACTAACTTTAACTGCTCATATCTCCTTATCAATAGGTTTTAGGAAAAAATACCATGGTTCATAAGTGTCTTAAAATGATCTGTAAAATCCAAAAAAAAAACCCACAAAATACAGGGTGTTCCATAAGAAAAAACAAAGTTATCCGCCATTTCGAAAAAATGGCGGGAAATTTCAAAAATTGAAATGCATACCTAAATGCAGCATAAAAAATAGGGGTCCCCCATAAGAAGTTTATTGTCAGACATAAAATAAAGAAGTTAGCTATTGGAAAACTTTAGACTGGACACCCGATATATTTATAAGTAGGCGTCCTAAAAAGTAGCTTTGACGCACTTTGTGATCCACTGCTCCATATAGTAAACCACAGTTAAGTTTCAGGTGTTTTTCTAGATTGTTTTAAGTTAGCGAAGGTTTTTCGATTATATAAATCGAACTACATCACGAATAAGAATAATTTCCGACCAATCTCTTTGCTCAGCGTTTTTACTAAAATAATCGAGAAGGCAGTAAAAATTCAATTAATTTTTTACCTACAAACAAATAATATTCTTAGAGAGCGCCAGTACGGGTTTCGTCGGGACAAAAATATTTCAGACACGTTGTTTGATATTAATAAGAATTGAAGTACGCGATTTCAGGTAAAAATCACCCACTGTTAATTTTTTTTTTTTAGATTTGAAGAAGGCGTTTGATTTTGTAGATCGTTCGAAGCTACTTGATAAAATGGAAGAAACAGGATTACGGGGCATCGCCCACGCTTGATTCACAAGTTACCTTTCGCACAGATCACAGTATGTTTCTATCTTTAATATAAGTAGCGATAGAATGCCTGTAGACTACGGAGTGGTCCAAGGCAGCAATCTTGGGCCGCTACTTTTTTTAATATACATCAATAACATCTCAAAATTAAATTTATTTGGAAATTTATTTTTACTTGCAGTCGATAGCCTCATTTTACTACAGGGAAATACTTGGCCCGAGGTAAAAGAAAAGGCTATGCATGACCTTAGGGTAGTAAAAAAATATTTGAGTCGAAACGTTCTCTCCTTAAACGCTTCCAAAACAAAGTTTATGCCATTACCTATTAACAAGAACACTGATTACAGTTTAGATAACCTCATCATCCACGACTGTGACAATTACCGTAATACTGTTCGTAAATGTGATTTTATAGAAAAGGAAAACTTATACAAATATTTGGGTGTATTTTTTATGAGCGTTTAAAATGGAACGATCACATTTTTTATTTAAGAAATAAAATCCGAAAATTTATTATTGCTTTCAAACAAATGAATGAAGTTTTAACATTTAAAATTAAAATGTTTAAATGTTTTTTTTAATTCTTACTTTAATTCTTAAAAAGCGATTGAAAATCGCTTACCATGCTTCCGTTCAATCGTTGTTGTCATTTGGTATAATAGCATGGGGCGGGTGTTATAAGAGTATTTTAGAACCTTTAAATGTAGCACAAAAACTGTCTTAAAAACGGGGTTTTGGAAATGCAGACGATACCCGACTGACGCTCTGTTTGCAAAATATCTGCCTTTACAATACATCAATTATACCTAAAGAGCATTTTGATTAATATTTTCAAAAATCATTATGTTATTTTTCAAGAAATCTCCCACACTCTCAACACTAGATATTCTTCAAAAATTGGAATTGCGGTTTTGCCAATTAATTACACTTTTTCCACAACCAACTCATTTTATATTTGGTAACGCTTTATGTTTATTATCATTTTTGTCACTTTGTATGTATAGTAGCTTATTTTTTTATGGAATAAGCTTTTCGTTCATTCATTCATTCATTCATATATTATTATATACTTATGTATTTGTTTCCACGATAACCCTCGCAAAAATGGTCCGATCTTAGTAAAATTTGGCACAGACGTGTAAAGTTGTAATTATTATTCACACATGATTGAAAACCAGTCCGATAGGACCATCGGAAAGGGGGGTGAGGGAGGGTAAACCCCAAAAAATGGGGTTTATTGAATTTTCCATGCAGAAAAATTGAAATATTCTAATTTTGGTTTGTACAGTTGAAATCAGCTCGACAAAACAAATAATTTACTATTTTTAATCATTGCTCTATGACCATTGGTTCCCGAGAACAGCAATGTTAACCTCATGGGAAATAAATAAATTTGTGTATCGCACTTATTTCTGAACATATATTTTATAAAATATAGTTCTTCATCTAGTGGAGATCTACTTGTGTATGGACAAAATCCAAAAATGTATACATTCTTGAAGCAGCAAACCTGCATACTCACTTTCCCAATGTCAACTTTATGGTGAATCAATAAAAAACTGTACACCTAGCTTATTTCTTAGTTTTGATAAAACTGTTTGTGCAACATCTAGTTAAGGTCTATTTTATTTAGCCACATACGAAGTTTCAACGAGATACGTTGAGAAATAAGCAAGCTACACACATTTATTTTTTTCCATAAGGTAAACATAGGGGAGTTGAGTGGGCAGGTTTGCTGCCTCAGGAATCTTGGGGATTTTTGACCGTAATCAAGTCGACCTTAACTAGGTAAAGCCACGTAACTAGTTTTATTAAGATGTATTGGGGGATAAGGAACCCCCAAACCCCAAAAACAAAACCCAAGGAGCAAATAAAAAAAACCACGGGGGGACGTGGTTGGGGGTTCTTCCCAAACCCCTTTTTTTGGGTCTTATTTTTGTGGTCCCAGGTCGAAAGCACACTAGAAAAAATGGGACAAACTTCAAATTCATTTACCTGAATGTAAAACGGAAAGATTAAAACGATTTCCAGCTTTCCGAGAAGTTTTTTCTAGGCTCGATCATACTTTTAGTGGCCTGTAAGGAATTTCAGGGATAAAAAAGTGAATATACCTAACAAATCTTGACTAAGTGGAAATTTCGCACTGATGTCAAATAACCTCCCAATTATAAAATGTCAAAAGTCCCTTGAAGTCCCAGCTGTGCTCCAGCCGTCTTCATGAAAGGAAGTTTACGGACCGCAACTATCCATAACTTATGTCAATTAACACAAAACCGTAAGAGGTACAAAAAAAGTTTTAGCGGCAATTAGGTGTGGGACAAAAATTCCAGTACAATCAGTGTAAATATGTATGCAATATTAAAAAGATAACTATAGTGATATTAATAATTATCTAAAATGTTGTATTTCTAGTACCCGTGCCATACACAGGAATAAAGAGTAAATCGTTCATATAGGACACACTCAATGGAGTGAAGTATTTTGATTTTAGGTGACATTAAAGTATATTTACAAAATCATAACACAAATATCAGGAATTTGATACCTTAATCGTCAAAATCGGTTTACAAAAAAAGCATTGACAGTAATAATAATAATAAATTATATGAAAATAAAAAACAGCAATTTTTTACACGTTTTGTACATGTTTACCAAACTTAGCTTAATAAATAAAACTATTGTGTTATTTATCAATAAATAAATAAGCAAACAAACTTGAATTGTTTTGTGATACTTATATATTTACTCCTTGATAGCAGAATGAAATAAGAAAAGAAATGAAACATACAAGTTACAAATTGAATATTTGGGATAAGGAAGATGTCAGTATGATTGAATGTGTGGCTTTCCATCTCTTTGAGAAAGGACACAAGAGCATTGAATTACAAGAAATGAAGTAGAATCCAAACAGTTTTGTAACTACCTGTTTTTTACTCATAGGTGTAATATTTTTTATGTTAAATAATATATAATTATATATTTAAATAAATTTGTTGTTAGCCTGCATAAACGTGGGAAAGTGAATATACAGTGTGTATCTGATCCTTTTTTGTAGATTAGTTTTCTTTTATTAAGGGTTACATATTTTGCATGTAACGTGGGAATAAATTACGAGGTTTCCGAAAACGTTTCTATTTGGCGCCCCACGAAGCAAAAAACCACCATTCGTTAGTATATATAAATATATAAACGGCCCTCATAGTACCGCAAAAACAGTTTAGTACCATTGTAGTCTATATATATATATATATAAGCCAAAACCCATTGACTGACTGACTGACTGATCACAGTTTCTCAAAAACTATAAGGCTTAGAGCAATGAAACTTGGCACAAGTATTCTTTACAGGCTCTAGATGCGTACTAAGAAAGGATTTTGCAATATTTTCTCTCAAAAGGTTTGAATATGGTATATTATGAAATTAAAAATGGCGGTCATTTTTTACTTTCATAGCTTATTTCCTTTTAAACTACAAGGCTTTGGGCCATGAAACTTGACACATATGTTCTTTATAGGCACTAGATGCGAATAAAGAAAGGTTTTTAAAATATTCTCTCTCAGATGGCTGAAATAGAGTTTATTAAAATTCAAAATGGCGGCTGTTTTAATTTTTAAAACTATGTATGGAAGGCCTATACAATATTTTCAGGAGATAGAAAAGGTACGATATCAAATCCACTAAGAGAATAAAATGTCAAACTTTATTTCAGCCACCTACTATATTTTTTGTCAAATGCCACTGAAGCTACTTGCGTTGTACGTACCGCCCGAAGTACAAAATTGTATTCTCTTAACCCTTTTAAGGCCAGCTTCCAAACTGTGGTACTTGCGAAAAGGCCAGCTCCCAAACTGTGGTACTTGCGAAAAAGGCCAAGCCATTTCTTATATGCTGTGCATAGTTTTAGTTAAATTGCTATAATTTCCACAATTTTTATCAGATACTCATATATATATAAAGTAAAATTCTAATTAAATGCACTTTAAAATGCATTAGAATATATTATGAAATTATCAGAAAGAAATGTTGTTTACGGATATATGTAATACAATTTTAATGAGCTAATTTATATTTTTCCACTTTGACGGCATATAAAAAATATATAACTTTGCTTTACATCCAAAAACCATTCATAACTATAAAGTAAAACTTATTCCAATGAAGTATGCCAATTTAGAAGTACCTACCTTAATTAATAACAGAACTATAAAGGATAATGTAAAAATTGACACTTCGCTGTTATAGGCCTAAATGGAAGACGCCATGTTATTTGCATACAGGAGGGTGATTTTGCTTACAGATCATTTATCTCAACTTCTTTTGCTCATTCTTCATTGAAAACACACGTCAAACACACACAACTCATTTAATAAATGATATTTGGTCGATTAAAACAATAACCTCATCACATAACCAACAAAACACGAAAATTAAACAGCAACAAAATCATCACATGGCCAGCAGACGATCATGACATGAAAATCTATACAGACAACTAGGAAATTTAGGCTAAAACGGCAGTATTTGCCATTATTCATGAAGCCCAGATGTCCCCCTACAAGGGAATATCAAGTTTAGTGGCCTTTGGAAAACACAACCAGCCAATAAACGGGGAAAAGTGGACGAGTGCCTATTACGGCCGTCGGCCGCGAACGTAGTTTTGGCCACGGGGGCCTATTGTGGCCGCCGGCCTTGAACGTACTTTTTACCACGGGTGCCTATTACGGCCGTCGGCCTTAAAAGGGTTAAAATGGTTTATCCGTCTAATAAATAAATAAGACTAATAAATATAAATAAAGTCTAATAAATAATAAGACTTAAACTAAAATCTAAAAACTCATTATGGACATTTCATTTCGAGTACATGTATATCAACTAGAAACGGAGTTTCAAAATTAAAATTAATTAGGTAATGAAGATTTTAAATAAGAAAATATATCATTACAACCATAATTTTGCCTTATCGATAGGTTTAGAGACCTGATCTTCAATGTGATTGAGAAAGGTTTGGGAAATATGTTTTTGGCCAAGGCACTTATGCCTACCATCTACTTTTTCATACAGTTTTCGGTATATTTTCAAAAAGTACTAAATTCATTTTTATGTTAAGTCGAAAAGCCGCTCTTAGCGTCTTGCTATTCATGAGGAAAAAGTTTAACAGGAAACGTTACACCTTCTCACTTCAATCTAGGGTGAAATTACTAGCTGATCCTTTAGGGTGTAACTGTACGCCAATGGCCCTTAACCCAAATCAGTCCATTTGATAACTATTCCTAAAAATTGCACATGACAAAATATGAGTTAATTAAAATTAATCTTTTTTTCAGCGGGCGAAGCTGCGAGTATATCTGCTAGTAAACTATAAGGGCCGTTTGCACCATTCTAGTTTAAACCAGTTTAAAGGTAATCTAGATTCTGTTCTTTGACAGTTAATTTAGCTGATAGAGTTCAATGTTATAATTTTGTTTAAAATGTATCTGTGTAACTAACTTTTGGTTTAAAATAAGATTAAGTAACAAATTGTTTAACCAAAAAGGTACAAACGGCCCAAGGAGTTACAAGGAAGGTTAAATTAGGAAAGTAATGCGTAGTAATAGTACAAGTTAAATGGTGGTGAGCGATTTAAAAAGTTTATGTCAAATTTATATGAACTTTAATGGATCTAAGTTTTCAGATAAAAATGCAATATAATTTACTGTTTTTGGGAAAACTTCCTAAGTCCACATTTGACCAAATATATTGAAGTCATTTGTTTCTTCAAAATCTTTAACATTTCTAGAAGTCAATAATAAATGACAGATTTTTAGCGAATTTCCCCTATAGGGAAGAAGCTGTTACCGTAGGTCTCATGGCAAGACCTAAGCCCGAGACCATCATAACTTTTCTTTTAGAGGTCCCCAGATGCCAAAAACACCATTTGTTCATTTTCATATATATATATATATATATATGTGTGTGTGTGTGTGTGTGTGTGTGTGTGTGTGTGTGTGTGTGTGTGTGTGTGTGTGTGTGTGTGTGTGTGTGTGTGTGTGTGTGTGTGTGTGTGTGTGTGTGTGTGTGTGTGTGTGTGTGTGTGTGTGTGTGTGTGTGTGTGTGTCTTTAAGCACGATAACTCGCGGAAAAATGGTCCGATCTTATTGAAATTTACATAGAAAAATAATAATAATAAAATTTTTGTTAGCACCATTGAATTCAGCTCAAAAAAACAAACAATTTAGTATTTTGAATCATTGCTCTATGTCCATTGGTTACCGAGATATTGAAAGTGGTAAACACAGTACGTTGTCCCGATGTTAACCTTATGGGAAAATAAGTAAAATTCTATATCTCGCTTATTTCTCAACATATCTTGGTAAAACTTGGTAAATGGTTTCTTCTAGGTCAGATCTACTAAAAAATGTATTAAAACTACCCAGTTTTAATATACCCGTAGCAGCAAACCTGCATACTCATTCTCCATGTTATTTTTATGGAGCTTACAAAAACATGTCAAATCTCGCTATGTTGGATCGAAATATGTTGTTTTGCACTTGAAATTCGCTGAGTATGCAGGTCTGCTGCAACGGGTGTATTTTGATATTTAATATGCGATATAAGTTGAAGGCAAAGATACAAGGGTTTTCCATTAGGCTAACATTTAGTGAGAGCTTGAGGTAGCTCTTCATTATGAGCCACAGATATCAAAGTTAACTTTACGAGTCATTCACATTAATCACGCCACACTTAACTTTCGGAAACCACACCGTACACATTTCACGCCATAATATGCTAACGCGTCAATTAACTTCAATTAATCTATTCTACTCATTTGAATAAGTTGTGTAATGCAATAGTTTTCTTCGAAATAGGTAAAGAAATCTTTAACTATTTTATAAAAAAAGTTTAGTTCAATAACACAAATCTCAGACAATCTACATCAAACTGAATAATTTATTTTGATATATAATTTTAATGGCACGTTAAAAAAAATGTTTGCTGCAGTAATTGATTGATAGTTTTGAAATTCATGTACATCAAGAGAATGATGTCTAGAACATTTCCCCTATATCATGGATCGGTTATCTTTGAAATTTGACAATACAATTTTCCCATTATTAATGTAATATACATAGTTTGTACTTCTACATAAATGCCTCAAAGTAGTAAGTATTTAAAGTGTTAAGTTGGTGATTTGTTGCAATTTATTAAAGTTTAAACTGTAATTTATGTGTCACGGTTCATTTTACACCATGAACAGCAATAACGCAGTACATTGTAAACTGTAATTGTAATCTGCTTACAATTACTTTGCACTTTTGTGGAACATAACTTATCCACTCAAGATTTAAAAACCTAATTATTTTTTTTATATCTGCGGCTTTTTCAAAGGGTTCGCTCGTTCTCGCGGAGCAAAAAGAGTCATATGTTTGAATTGAGAAGGTACAGGCGTCGATTTGAGGGATTTGTCAAAGCATTATATAAGGCCTTAATATAATAAAAATTATGTTAAATGGTGCTAGCGACTAATTTCAAATTCATGTTATCACATTTTTACTGATGTAACATTTCGCCGATATTGTTTCACGCGGAAGAAATCAGTTGATGAACCATAGCATAAAGAATCTTGTTAAGGTATGTAACTGTCACAAATAGTTGACAGGATACAATTAATTACTTATTTTCTTCGTGTATACGGTACAAAGGGTTTCACGAGAATCCAGGATATGGTCCCCTGGGTCAAATCTAGAAAAATGTCCTAAACATAGGACCAAAACTCATAGGGGTTTTTTTTCGGTTTCGGTGAACCTATTGAGCAATTTGAAGTATAGATTGAAAAGTTGACAAAATATTTTGATAAAACCTTCATAGCTAGATAGAATATTAAATTTCAAAGAGATTTCATAACTATCTTGTGCAAAAATATTGAGTGTGACTGGGAAAGAGTTGACCAAAAATCTAGTTTTTCAAAAAGATTCAAGAATCAAAAAAAAATTGTTTCTGATAGCTCTTCATATTGTAACCGTTCAAGTGTTTGGCTTGCAGCTTAGCCTAAGGTTTTAGAATTTAATGGAGAGCAAAGTAATTATCAAGCTAAGCATTAATTTAATTGTATAATTTTATAATTATATTTTAAAGAATCAAATTAAGTATACTTTTTATGATGATTATTTTTTTTCAAATCCAATATAATGTATTAAGGTATCAACAATTACTTAAATTTGGAGAAACAAATGAAAATCCACACTTTGATTATTTCTCAACATATTTGAATAAAACGCTGTATGTGGCTTCGCCTATCTGAGAGGTACCGGCCCCAAATCCACTCCTTTTTATTTTTATGGCAGGGAACAACCTGCATATTCATTTTTCAAAATTATTATCCCATTAGGGAAAAAATTCAATATGATCATTCAAATATTTCTCAATACATTTAAATGAAACTTCGTTTATAGTCCAGGCAACGAAAAAGTATAGAGGGAATTTTTTGGAACACAATTTTTGACTTTGCAGCTTTGTTTGGACTTGTTAGGAGGTGATCATATCAAAAGTCCCCGTCCGTAGTCCTTGATCGGGGGGAGGGAGGGGGTCTAAAGGTACAAGTTTTTGGTTTTTCATAAATATATTGAAAACTACCAATTTTTAGTATTCCTTATTAAATTTAAAAATTAAAGAAAATAAAATTTCCAGTAATAAAAATACATAACATGTCTACTTTGGTCCAACCATTTATAAGGAAAGCACTAATTTTATTAATATTAAAAAAAAATATCCCTTCCACAAGAAATACAGGTAAATTTGTGGGTAACATAGATGCCCAATTGGGCATCGCTTTTTTCACCTAAAGAAAAATGAACAGCATTCAGGGAATATTGATAAAATTTCCAGTGATTTGACACCTCAATCATAAAAATTGGTTCAAAATAAAGGGGTTGGCGAGCTCACAAAAAACGTTATTTTTCAAGAAATAATTAAATGTTACATTGTTACTTTGTTCTCCATTAAATTTTAAAACTTTTGGTAAAGTTGTAAGCCAAACACTCGAACGGTTACAGTATGAGGGGCAGTAAAATAACATGTTTTGGTTCTTGAATTTTAAGGAAAGGTTTGATTTTTAGCCAACCTTTTGTCAGTCATACTCATCTTTTTTGCATAAAGTAGTCGTGAAATCTCTTTCATATTCAATATTATATCTAGCTATGAAGGTTTTATCAAAATATTTTGTCAACTTTTCAATCTAGAAGTCAAAATGTTCAATAGGTACACTGAAAACCGAAAACCCCTATTTTCCCTAATACAGTGCACCTCGGAATATCCGGATTAATGCGGCGGAACACCGACCCGGATAACAAAAAATCCGGATAATCCGAGGACATTACAATACCTTCTAGATAGCGATCGCGTACCTTAGCCCCAGCTAAATTGATGCTGCAACCGGTGTGTCAAGACTGTACAACATGTTAGTCTTTGATATTTTAGGGGGTTTAATTTTGAGGCAAGTTTAAGAACTAAATTTTATTATTACTCCGAACTTTTACCTTACATACTGTTTAAGTTTGAAATAAAACGCTAGATTAAAATATTTTAGTTATTAAGATTTAATAATAATAACTCAAAATAACTCAAACTTGAAATAATAGTGACGAAATTTATCCAAATCTCAAAACCTTTTTTTGTTTGTTTTATATATCGGGTTATCTACCATTCTCTGTGTTGGAAAATGGAGGGAAGCTAATTCATAGCAGTTGATAATATTGAGAGAAACATTTTTAGACAAAGCATTACACTTTCTCATTTCAGTCAAGGGTGGAATCGCCATCTGCACCTTCAGTGTGAATATAGCACGCACACAGCCCGTAACCCAAATCAGCCTGTTTGTCAATTATTCTATAAAAATTTCGCAATTCAACATATTATTTAATTACAAAACAGTTATCATTTCAGCTGGCGAAACCGCGAGTACATCTGCTAATTAAATATAAAGGAGACTTATATAAAATAATTAAATGAAAAGAAAATGAAGGACAAGAATAAAAAAATTAAGTCCTAAAAGATTTTTTTGGTGAAACTAGCTGATCATCTAGTTCCCAATAAAACGTTAATGTGACCGTTAAATGACTATTGCTCAGTCAGTTAAAGATAAGTCAAGTCAAGTCAAAAAATTTTTTATTCATCTTCATAAATTTACAGCTAGTTACAATATACAGAAAAAAATCACATGGGTCGAAAGACCTGTGCGTGATCTGAGTCGTTATCTGGCTGCATTGTAGTTGTAAAACTAAAATATAAAATAGAAGCACTTTTTCAGACAAAAAAACAAAATAATTACATTTAAAGAAAGACAACATAAAAAATAACTAAGTAGAGTTAAAAAAAGGATTTAAAAGAGGATTGGGAAAACATTTTTGTTAAAAAAGAAAAGTAAACCACCATGAAAGTTAAAGATAAAAGTTAAAGATAAAATGTAAGGCTGGTCTTAGAATTTACTAAAGTGGTTCGATGGCAAGAAATATTGCTAGAAATGTTTTAGAAGCAATTTAAATCTTTAAATGTACTAGTGATAATAAGGGGATTCACTACTAGCTCATACTTTTTTATTGTAGTTTTATTAACCTTTTAATATATTATTTTTATAATTTGTAAATTTAAATATTTGAAAAGAGAAATAGGGATTTTATCACCCCGTACCGAAAGTAGTTTTTTTACGACAGCTGATAAGGGCGAAAATTATCGTTTCCAAAGCTCTAATTTAAAGCGGGGGGAAAACTATCAGCTGATGTTCCTTTGCTTAAAATGTTCTTTCCCTCCTTGCCCTGAGTTAGTTTTCTATTCGTCCACTCCGCGCACCGATGTTCCCTTAAAATTTATTTTATAATTAAAATAATCAGATTTTACTGTTTAACAATCTAAATGTTCTAAATGTAAACAGAAATAGACATATGCTTGTTTTGTTGTGTTGTTAGCATATTGCGTATTAATCGTTCCGCCAAATGTGTCTAACATTCCTCATAAAACTATTTTTCATTGAGAAATATAACAGTTTCTTACAGATGTATATTTCTGTGTGTGTGTGTGTGAGTGTGTATTTTTGCGTCGTGATGAAAAGTATCGTTCACAACATGTACCGAAAGTGATTTTCCACACTTGCTTATATTAATATCGTTCTCCGTTCCGCCTCAAACGTGAAAATACTTTCACATGCTCGGCTTCTCCTCGCACGTAAAACTCGGTGTTCCTTTGTTCAACTCCACCACAAAACTTGAACGCGTACCGGAAAATACTAATTTCGGTTCTAGTAATGAAATATACTTTTATCTACGACCATTGCATTAAGCACCAATTATGGTATTACAATAAACATTATAATGATATACATTAAAACACCAAAAACCAAGCAGTACTCTAATGACGACTTTAGAATACTGGAGTCACTTTAGAGTACTGGTTCTAGACCAATGAGAGCTCGGCATTTGACGGAAGTAGTGTCATAATAACAATTACGCAATTCGCACATCAGCTGATTGTTGCATTACGATTCATGTTTGAGTTTACTCATCCCATCAGCTGATTGTTCCACAACGATTCATGGTTCAGTCTGCTTATTTGCCTAACCTCAAATTTTAGTTGACCTATTCCATCATTATTAAAAGTCATGAGTTTTGTTTAACTTCGGGGGGAAATTTTGTCGTATATTGTTGGTCGTAGATAAAATAGTGTATGCAACGATTGTATTATGCCTTTAAGCCACTCGTGAGATATTTAGAACACTCGCTTCGCTCGTGTTCTAACTTACATCTCACTCGTGGCTTAAAGACATGCATTATACAATCGTTGCATAAACTACTATTTCATCACTCTGTATACGAAAATTGTCCGTTGCCGTACAGCTGAGATCTACGAAACCCCTAGATTTCTTTACATCAAAACAAATAATGATCAATTGGTTTTTCGGTACCCAAACATTGCATTTCCGTACTCAAACAAACTTTTTCCGTACCCAAAAACAATTTTGTAGTACCCAAACAAACGAAGTTCCTATTTTGACAGTTCAACCAGCTGACTCTTAACTAAAATAGGCAGTTCAGCCGTATCGTGTTAGAATATAGAAAAATTGCTAAATTATAAGAGGTTGGATGATTTTTTATTAGTTTTAGCGAATTTCCCCTATAGGGAAGAAGCTATTACCGTAGGTCTCATGGTAAGACCTAAGCCCGAGACCATGATAACTTTTCATTTTGGGGCCACCAGAAGCAGAAAACACCATTCGTTCGAATTTATATATATATATATGTATATATATATATATATATATATATATATATGTGTGTGTGTGTGTGTGTGTGTGTGTGTGTCTGTGAGCACGATAGCGGCCACAAAAATGGTCCGATCTTAATGAAATTTGGTACGGATTAAAATTGAATCTCTTCAAATTTAACTTTGAAGAGATTCTAAGTCAATGGTACAATTGAGGAAAATCGTAAAACATGGTATTCATTGCTGTTTTACCATCAGTTTTTGTGGTGTGATGAAACAAATCTATTAATTAACTAGCGGTTACCCGTGGTTTTGCTCACGATAAAAATCATAATATATGTTTATAGGCTACAGCCGTTTACATTTCGGTATTTTAATTTAGTATTCCTCTAAAATGTAACAATTGAAACAAAGAACGTTCACGGGGATTTTAAGGAAGTGAATACTCGTAGGCCTTATTTTGCATGAGTTGTAGACCTATCTTTGTTTGAAATTTAAACCCAATCCCTTTACCAGTTCTTGTGTGATCGTGTCACAAACATTCATTTTTACATTCAAAATTCCTTACTTAAATAATAGGCACGCATGATTTGTTTCAAATTTTTTCGCTAGCCCGTGTGGATAGAAAAAAAGATCAACGCACATCGTTAGGAGGGTTCTTTTTTGTAATTGTGCACAATCCCAATCCCTAATAAAATATAGTGGTATTCTACTTTGGTTTTGGAGAAACGTAGGAATTTGAAATTTAAAAAGTGTAAACAAAGACCTGCATAGTTTTTCGATGAATTGTTTCCAGTATACGCCATTAATGAACAGTCTTCTTAAAGGAACCTCGGCCTCAGTAAGGAATGTCGGCCTCAGTCAGTATCAAGACCACAAGATGACGAAGACCCACAAAATATTTTTTCCGTGTTCTTATTCAAAATGAACTGTCGTTTAAAATTTTCTTAAAAATTTCTCCAAAAATGTTTATTAGCTTTACGGCTGAAATACTAATATATTTCAGCAATAAGAAAAATGTCTGCATCAATGTTTTTCTAAATTTCCACAGATATAAATTTATCCCAGATATAAATTTAGTTACTTGGTATAGTTAGTAAGGTTGCCAACACGAGCATGCGGAAGTAGTTCTTCTTTTGCAATTAATTAGACACGTTTGAAAAACAAGTAGTGATTTAGCGGAATTGTAATTTTTCATAAAATGCTTGAAGGAAAGTGTTTTAACAATTTATTCATTTAGGAAGTAGATTGAAGAAAGTTTGTAAAACCATGTTAACAGCAAAGAGATTTGAAGATACCGAAGACACAGTCCAGTAGCATTTTTATTACATTATTAATTTACTTCTAGCAGTGTTTACTTTGTAACTACATATATTGTGTGTAACTACATATTAAAACAAGCTTTGGCTTATGTTTTTACTCAGCAAATTAAAATGAGTGGTCATACAATGTGAATTGATATTGGAATTGGTTGGACAAACCCCCACCCCCCCAAAACCATTTTGGAGGGTTGAGCCTTGATGATGACAACAAGAAATTATTATTTTTGTATCTTTTAAGTAGTTAAAATGTGTTCTGGTGGTTCATATTCGATTTAAATGTGAATTGCTGAACACAGAAAATGCTCAATTTTAATTCACGGACAGCATTTTTTTATTTTTCAATGGCTGCAATTTTGGACTGGAGCATGATATCGATCTCCCGTTTGTGGCATTGTGCCAATTTTGGGGGCAGGGGCAGAAATGACACATTCATCAAAAAGTAGTTTTTTTAGTACTAAAAGGTATGCAAAATATTGTTTTGATATCTGGCTTACTTTAAAAGATATTAAACCGTTCCGGGACTTTTGGGACACACAGTATATGTTTTAAGGATTTCCCTTATAGGCACAGTCCAATAATAAACTCTAATATTGGATATGCCGTTAAGGATCACAAGGATTCAAACATGTTTGTAATATTGGATCATATATCACAGAACCAACAGCCTCAGAAATATCTGGGGACTTGCAGCCTTTCGCCACTTCTCTCCTAGAAAGCTTAATGTCAAAGTTACAAAACTATCGGAACATGTTACCTGATACCTGTTGCTTCCTGTGTCCGCCTCGTTGACCAAGCTATGGTATGAACCCGTCATCTTATTTCTAGTAGTTATCTTATATCTCTTGAGCTAATATTTTGTAATCACGCTTGCAATAATCCTTCTTGTATCAGCCTTCAAGACGTCAATCATAGTCCAGTCAAAATGTAATTTTCGCAGGAAACTTTTGGGTTAAGTTTGATTTTTGTTCTTTCTTGTGTTTTTTTGGGGCGCTGAATCCAAATCCAATATTTGTTAACAAAATTCCGTGACGAAACATCGTCAAAAATGCAAAATAAGACAACAAATCTGATTTTAGCGAATTTCCCCCAAAGGGAAGAAGCTATTACCGTAGGTCTCATGGTAAGACCTAAGCCCGAGACCATAATAACTTTTCATTTTGAGGCTCCCAGAAGCAAAAAACACCATTCGTTTGAATTTTTAGATATATATATATATATATATATATATATATATATGTGTGTCTGTAAGCACGATAGCGGCCGTAAAAATGGTCCGATCTTAATGAAATTTACATAGAATAATAATAACAATCAAATTTTTGTTAGCACCATTGAATTCAGCTTAAAAAAACAAACAATTTGGTATTTTGAATCATAGCTCTATGTCCATTGGTTACCGAGATATTGAAAGTGGTAAACACAGTACATTTTCCAAATGTTAACCTTATGGGAAATAAGAAAAAATTCTCGCTTATTTCTCAACATATCTTGATAAAACTTGGTAAATGGCTTCTTCTAGTTCAGATCTATTAAATATTAAATTAAAACCACCCAGTTTTAATATACCTGTAGCAGCAAACCTGCATACTCATTCCCCATGTTATTCTTATGGAGCTTTGCATTTGAAATTCCCCCCCCCCTTTGCATTGAGAAAAAGAAGAACTACTTCCGCATGCTCGTGATGGCAACCTTACTAACTATACCAAGTAACTAAATGGGATAAATTTATATCTGTGGAAATTTAGAAAAACATTGATGCAGACATTTTTCTTATTGCTGAAATATATTAGTATTTCAGCCGTAAAGCTAATAAACATTTTTGGAGAAATTTTTAAGAAAATTTTAAACGACAGTTCATTTTGAATAAGAACACGGAAAAAATATTTTGTGGGTCTTCGTCATCTTGTGGTCTTGATACTGACTGAGGCCGACATTCCTTACTGAGGCCGAGGTTCCTTTAAGAAGACTGTTCATTAATGGCGTATACTGGAAACAATTCATCGAAAAACTATGCAGGTAATTATGTAAATATCATCAATAGTTATCGAATCATCCGATCGAAGGATTGTCTGAAGCATAAGATGTCTCGAATATTGAAATAAATCAGGTTTTTATGTCTGTCGCGCTTCCCCAACAAAGAAGAGATTGAATTTTCTGCAGAACATGAAATATTAATTCTTACAGTTACCATTCTTTCAAAACCTACTTCCTTAGAACATTAGCGTTACTCTTTCAGTTTCAAAACACCATTCAGTGGTTGTAAATTTTTCTGTTCCGTTGAATAATAGATTAAACTTATCAGGCATGATTTAATTATCAAAGATATTTCACCCATATATGTTTAGCCTATTTGTAGCTTCTCCACTTCATTCGTAATCCTAAAATATTCATGCAGGGCATAACACAACGAATTAACTACGCGTATTTTAATACAAAATAGTACAGTGATGGTCGGTTGGAAATCTTCATTTTAATCTACTATGTATTAAATATAATTACTGTGTTAAATAACTTTCTTCGTAAGAAAAATATCCGCACAAAAAATGTAAAGTTATGATATAAATATTTCACGGAGATAATCGTGCTATGTTAGCGGCGTAACAGAATATTGATGGTTTTGTTCCACTTGGTCTGTTTTTCGGTATTAATGGTATTCGTGAAATATACTGTACTCGAAACGCTAGACTGTATTGGTAATCCGGTGTAACTGATGTTATTACAAACATAATGTGGTTAAAACCACATGCGGTGAGCGCAAAGATCATCATCCGCAGGTCACCCTCGTAGCTAGAAACAACATTGTCTAATTTTCATGGAAATTGACGTCTCTACGGCTTATGATTTAATAGGGATATTAAATTGAATTTGTACTCATCCCGGAAGTTTAGTCCAGTTATTTTAGATACTGAAAAATGAAAAAATCCTATAGTTCAGGAATTTGTTTTTAAATTTGTATATTTACCTTACAGTATCAAAAAGCCCCAATGGTGGGTAGTCAGTAAGCTGACGTCATCTTCGATATTACGTACCATTTTTAGATTTACCTTTTTATGATCTAAAAAACTATCAACTTTTAATGTACTCTTAAAATTAGAAAACGATAGGAAACTAAATTCCCTACAAGTATACTTTCTTAATTATAAAGTATTAAATGTACTATATGAATTAATATTAATATAAGGATGGGAATTAGTTGTAGATCAAAATATAAAACACAATGTAAAAATGTTATAAACAGAATAAATATAATGAGGTAAGGGCTAGTGGTAAAGCCGTATGATATTGCCACATACTCCCCTCCCAGTGTCAACGAGAATTGAAATGATCTGGTGAACGAACACATCTGCCTGATCTTGTGAAAAGTAGAGTTTTGTGATTTTCTTTATTATCTACATCTCTTCTTTCTTCAGTATGTCCTGGCCGATCGCCTCTTGTGGTTTTTAGATGTGTTTTACTATTATAGTCGTGAAGGAGGAATCCTGGTTTAAGTCGGTCAATAGAGATTCATATAGGTCTCCGTGGAGTCTGGACCTTAAACTACCTCTTAGACCGCGAAACAACCTGGTATGGTCCATCATAAATAGGTTGCAAAGGATTCAAATGTTTTCTTTTTGCATCATGGAAAACAAAACATGGCTGGATGTTCAAAGGCAGAGTGGAACAAATTGCTTTTATAAATAGTATTTGGCTTCAATCGATTTTACTTCCTTAAATTTTCTTTTCAAATTATACATGAAGTCAGGAGTGTCAAATGTGTCCTTTGAGGTTTGAAATATATAAGATGGTGACCTAATGGACTGGCCTAGGGTTATCTCTGCAGCAGTGACATTGTATTCTTGAATAACATAAGATCTTAGTGCAAGTAACAGAGATTAAGGCTTATGGACTTTACTTTAGTCGAAGTAACACATTTGGTAACCTTTGTGTTCAGTTAGGCGCAAAGTGAGCTGTCAATGCAGATTTCAAGTAAGCGTCTGTGCCATCTTTCAATTTTTCCATTAGCTGCAGGATGATACGCTGTCATTCTATTGTGATGGATACCAAAATGTTCTGTTAGCTTTCGGAATAAGTTGCAATGAAATAGTCTTCCTCTATCTGTAGTGATGATTTAAGGAACTCCTAATCTTAAAATCCAGCTAGAGAGCAGCGCTTCAGCTACTGTCTCAGCAGTCATGTCGTTTATCGGTGTTGTCTCGACCCAACGTGATAAGCGGTCTATGATTGTCAGCAAGTACGTAAATCCTTGAGAAGAAGGACACATAAAACTGAACATTTAACTAACGTGATATTGTTTCATTCAGCAGTTATCACGAACTTACAATAAACATACATTGAATGACGCATTGCTACAATCAACAACTTACTTACGTTTCCATTCATAAGTGTACGGAAAATTTTTCGTGCACTTAAAGGGCACATTTTCGGTGCAGTGATAGGCAAAGATTTACTTTCCTGCCAACAGTAAGGCAGACTGATGTTTCTGTGTTAGTATGATGTAAATTATATAATACCCCCGTTGCAGCAGACCTCATACTCAGCGAATTTCAGATTCAAAACAACATATTTAAATCAAACATAGCAAGATTTGACATGTTTTGGTAAGCTCCATAAGAATAACATGGGGAATGAGTATGCAGGTTTGCTGCTACAGGTATATTAAAACTGGGTGGTTTTAATTCAATATTTTGTAGATCTGAACTAGAAGAAGCTATTTACCAAGATTTAACAAGATATGTTGAGAAATAACCGAGATATATAATTTTACTTATTTCCCATGAGGTTAACATTGGGACAGCGTCTGTGTTTACCACTTTCAATATCTCGGTAACCAATGGACATAGAGCAGTGATACAAAATACTAAATTGATATATATATATATATATATATATATAAATTTGAACGAATGGTGTTTTTTGCTTCTGGGGACCCCAAAATGAAAAGTTAACATGGTCTCGGACTTAGGTCTTACCATGGGTACTACCGTAATAGCTTATTCCTTTAAGGAAATTCGCTAAAAACATCTGTTTCCTGATTTTCTTTACTCCTGGCAGGAAAAGTACTCTTTGCCAATTACTGCAAGGCAAATTTTCGTTGTGCTAAGTAACGGAAGTAAAAAATCATCTTATTATAAGACAACCGCATTTAATTCATAACTATATTTATATTTATATTAGCCGACAGCTTACTCCAACAATACCTTATATTCCAGCCTCTATATTATGATTGAAGATTTTAGGAACCTGGTGAATTATACAAAAAAAAGTCGTGTTTGAAAAATTAGTATGATTGGTCAGCTTTTTTGGTTTATTTACTCGAATCAGGTGACGGTTCTGTCAATCATCCCCAATTTTTATATCTTGGAGTTAGTGAGGGTTTGTGTAAAACGTCAAAAACCTAAAAAGCACCAAAATTAAAAAAGTTTTATTTATTTATAAAATATGACTGAAGAATAAAGTGATTATCCAAGTACAAAAAAAGTGTAATAATCTACGGTTTGAAGAATTTCATTTAAATAATATGACCTTTAATATTCGATGTAAATGAAATTGCTCAGGCCAGGGATTGTCTTACGGAATTTTAAGAAATTTACGTTTAAAATTTTTAATCAGCCGCTATTTTACAAATAGAAATAAACATAAAAAACACTTTTTCTATGATAAGCTATTTAGGTTGTGATGCTGTATGTCAAGTATCACCATGTCATATATAATAAACCTGTAAAAATTAACCTAATGGCGGTTTCACGAGTAAATTTTGAGAACCAAAAATTTTTAATATGACATTCAAACTTGCTTATAGTCCCGGAGCAAACTCAATAGCAGAATATCCGCTATTTTCCTTATAATGTTTGTTTTCAAGCGAGTACATTTTCCACGATAGCGGATAAAAGGACATATAGTAAGATATAAAAATCCAATATTTTAAAACAAATTGAATTTATTCTAAAAATAAAGTATTTTTATATAGACAATAGTTTTACCTATTATACTATAGTTACTTATATTATTATATAGTTGTTATACTTCAACGATAGTTGTTATACTTGAAATATAATTGTTCACATAGAGTTTGGGTGAACGAGAGCTTAATGCAGTAATTAATAACCATTATGGTAATGTTGTACGAGTAGGCGATTACGTTCAATGAACCGACTGTGCTTCAGCAAATTCAATATGCTTAATTTTCCTATGTGGGGTTATGGCAACAACACTGTGCGAGCCGCTGACGTAATGAGTGCGTGTTTATCCGGCGAAACGACTCGACAGATTACCAAAAACTCTAGAAAACCATGTCCACATTAAAATTGTGATTAATGATGAAAAACTATAAGAGTTGAAGAGATCCAAAGTGCCAAAAAAGGCTAGAAATGCCAATGTTGTTGTAACTCCACAGAAATAAACCATATTTTTGGGGCCTATATTTCGGGGAATTAATTGTTCGTTGCTATTTAAAACCCTAAAATATAATAAAATTTTTAATAAAATTAAATTTTGTTTATGATTTTTTTTATGCTGTTTGTGATGTAACAGCTTTGAACACTATGTTAATGTCGAGGTCTGGTGATATCATACAACGTTCAAAAATTGATAGCTTGGTTCTCAAAACTCCCCTGTGGAATTGTACCATTAATTTAAATTTTGTCCCTGTTTAACTGGACTAGGCAAACCGCATTACAGGAATAAGTGCTACTGGTACGTTCCTGCTGCACTCCGTATTACTGATGCTAAATCTTAAGGCCCAGTTCGGTGGACGCACGGCAGCTAGTGCGCATGCGCGGCAACGCGTCGCCAGAGCGCACCACTGTCATTCTGCTCTCACCTGTCAACAATCGCCTGTCACTACATGTCGTCCTAAAAACATTAACCGACGGAACATTGACTGTTATATACGATTAAAGTGAAATACAGCATGAGATTTAAAAATAATATTTCATTAGTATTTATTAAATCATCGTGTAACTCTCAACAGCGATTGGTAGATAAGCAATAACTACGTGTGAGCTGCCGAATGTATGCAGCCAGGCTAGTACACCGTCGACTGCCGCTCTCTCTCAGCCTACCCACCCCCCGCCCCATACGCGGACTGGGCCTTAAGATTTGGCACCAGTTATAAAATGCACTAATAAAAAAGAAACATATTATTATTCTAAGCTAAACACCTTTGATCATTACCAAACATCTCCTCTTCACACAACTGTGTATTTGCAGTATATGTGATGTTTGCATTTTTTACAAACATGTTAACAATAAAACCTTATAAATACCCCCGTTGCAGCAGACCTGCATACTCAGCGAATTTCAAGTGCAAAACAATATATTTCAATCCAACATAGCGAGATTTGACATGTTTTTGTAAGCTCCATAAGAATAACATGGGGAATGAGTATGCAGGTTTGCTGCTACAGGTAAGTTTAAACTGGTTGGTTTTAATTCAATATTTAGTAGATCTGAAGTAGAAGAAGCCATTTACCAAGTTTTATCAAGATATGTTGAGAAATAAGCCAAATATAGAATTTGACTTATTTCCCATAAGGTTAACATTGGGACAACGTACTGTGTTTACCACTTTCAATATCTCGGTAACCAATGGACATAGAGCAGTAATTCAAGCTACTAAATTGTTTTTTTTTAAGCTGAATTCAATGGTGCCAACAAAAATTTGATAAATTTTACTTTTCTATGTGAAAAACTCAAAAAACCCATTTTTGGTGGGGTTTATTCCCCTTTACCCCCCCTTCCGGTGGTCCGATTGGGCTGGTTCACGAACTCGTCCGAGTGATTACCACTTTACACGTCTGTACCAAATTTCATTAAGATCGGACCATATTTACGGCCGCTATCGTGTTAACAGACATATATATATATATAAAAAAGTTCGAACGAATGGAGTTTTTTGCCAAAATGAAAAGTTAACATGGTCTCGGACTTAGGTCTTACCATGAGTACTACCGTAATAGCTTATTCCTTTAAGGAAATTCGCTAATACCCTCGTTGCAGAAGACCTGCATGCTCAGCGAATTTCAAATACTTAAATAAATTATTTAGATGGAGCCTTAAATCCAGTAAAATCAACTTGAATCCTAGAATGAGCATTTACCAATTTTCTCCGTAAGAATAACGTGGGAAATGAGTATGCAGGTTTGCTTCCACATTAAAGAAATTTAAAAAGTATCGGGAAATTAAAGTATCGGGATTTTTTGGCTAATATACTTGGACGTCATTTAGGTGAAGACACTAACGAAGTTTTATTTGAGATGTTCAGAAATAAGGGAGATGTAGAATTTTATTTATTTCCCATAAGGTTAACATCGGGACAACGAACTATGTTTACCACTCTCAGTATCTCGGTAACTAATGGTAATAGAACAATGATTCAAGATATCTAATTGTTTGTTTTTCGAGCTGAATTTAATGGTGTAACCAAAAATAATTTTAAATCTTCTTTGTAAAAAATATAAAAAACATTTGTGGTGGGTTTATCCCTCTTTACCCCGCATCGTGCTGGTTTTCGAACCCGACCGAATAATCACTACACAACTGTGCCAAATTTCATTCCGATCGGATCATTTTTGTGAGCGCTATCGTGCTCACAGACACATATATAAATATATAAATAATAGATAGCTATAGATATATCAATAAATTTAAAGGTACTTTGGTATTATACGGAGGCCACTGTTTTTAGAGAGATTGTTTTGCTGGACACTAAAAATAACTAAATTATTGGGAAGAACGTACTTTAATCGACTTACTGTCCAAATTTGACTTAATTATGATGAACGGTTTTGGTGTTCTGTCTCCCAGAAGGCAGCGAAGTCAGCGAGGATTGAGTGTTCACGTCGTCACCGCCGCTATCGTCCAAACCCGATTGCCACCCTTATACAGCGCGCTGCGGCGGTTATGTTATGTTAGGTTATCATAAATATGTTAGCAGGACTTCCCTCGTTATGTTACAAATCAAAAAATACCAGATGAGTCGTACTTTCGCCCGCCAAATCCCCTCCAAGTAGGCCCAGGACTGGTCGTTGACCGGAGCGCGCACATCACCTGTCAACGGATTATAACGGGAGAAAGTATGACTCATTTGGTTTCATTTGATTCGTAACGAAATGAAGAAAAATCTAATAACATATTTATGATAACCTAACTTTACCGCCACAGCGCGCTGTATGAGGGTGGCCTCCGTATAATATACCAAAGTACCAATTTAAACGAATGGTGTTTTCGGTATCTGGGGGCCCCAAAACGAAAAGTTTTGATGGTCCCGCGCTTAGGTCTTACCATGAGATCTACGGTAATAGTGTCTTCCCTATAGGGGAAATTTGCTAAAAAGTATTAAAATACCCCCGTTGCAGCAGGCCTGCATACTCAGCTAATTTCGAATGGAAAACAATTGAAATCAACATAGGAACATGTTTCTTTCACATGTTTCTTTTTATCTCCATAAGAATATAATGGGGAATAAGTATGCAGGTCTGCTACAACAGATATACTAAAACTGGGTGTTTCTTTCATACTGGGTGGTTAAATTGGGTAGTACCCATGTTCATATTTTAAAGCTTAATATCTTAAAAAACGTAAAATTTACGAAAATTTTACATAATATAAAAAGTTGCGCAACTCCATTGCAAAAAATACATTTAAAGATTATCAAGCTCGAACTGCAATTTACGGAGTTATTGCAATCTTTCGAACAGAATACATGATTGTTTATGGCAGTTAAAAAAAATTTCGTATGAAACATTTGAACAACTTCGTTGGTTATTGTTCGATATTAATAATCTTTGTATGGTTTTCAGGAAATAAAATTTCGCAACTTTTTTGTATTTTGTACAATTTTGGTAAAATTTACGGTTTTTAAGAAATTAGGTTTTGAAATATAAAAATGGATGCCATTTATGGGTTCAAAGTATTAGATATAAAACTATATTAATTAGATACTTTTTTACGATTGATAAATTTTAAATTTAGTTTGAATGCGTATGGACGGTGTTACTTTCAGGAACGAATTTCAAAACCACAGCCTTACCACTTCTATATAAACAAAACAAAACATTCCTTTAAATCATGTTTCAAAGCAAACTAGGTTATGTTTTATACTAAGGGACAAATACCTCTTCCAGAAAAAATAACATTCTGTTTCGTTTACATTCGCAGCCTGAATATTCTTTGAAATTGGATTTGCTGTGGCTTAAGATGCTTGGAGCATTATCTCTAACGTCTTTCAAGAGCAACTTTACTAAAAAATTGTAGGAATGCTCAAAGGGACTTTTTATAATAATGTAACAATACCATGAAAATACTTAGGATTGTTAAATTCAATACATAAAAATTTTAACATAAATTTGTATACTTATTGCATAGGAAATTATCTGGACTCCGTTATAAAGTTTTGTTTTCACCAAAGCTCTGTACACTGATTTAATTGTTAAAGCTATGTGATTTTAGAGATTTCATTTTAAAAGGAAGAGTATTTATAATTTATGTAGTACATATAATTTTTGACATGTATTTGACCTTCAAAGAGTTTGGAACTGTACGGCATAATATCATCACGTATTTTTTATCAGATTGTAGAAAATCCTAATTTATCACTTTTGGAATTTACCACTGAATATGGCACACTGGTGGAATGTGTTGCCAGTTTGTATATTATTACACCACTGCACAATATGGAATCAAAGTGCGAACCTTTTCCGTTAATTCACTACCACTACTTTTTACTATCGAAATTCCGTTTATTGACAAACAAAATTTAATTTTCCGTTTAGTTATGTCAGGCTGGATCAGAACATATAATTAGAACCTTTAATTAACAGGATAATATTTTTATCCACTAAAACAAAACTACTAAAAATAAAAAGACTAAAAATAAAAATACTAAAACTAAAAATAAAGACTAAAATATAAAAACATAATGCAGGTCAGCAATCTCACAAATCGTTTTACGTGAACAAGTTGTTTGATATGGTATCTTTCCCCGACCTAACATTTTCTATATCGTAAGGTTTAACTTGAAATGGGTATATAATTGTACGAAAACATTACGTGTAAAAATAGCAGACAGGTTGGGCTAAGTTAAGTTTGGATAAGCAAATGCGTCGTGAAGGGTGTGCAGTGATCCTTGTGTTGTTAATGTGATTCTAACCTAGCCTAACCTGACCAAACCTAATTTAATTAATACTAAAAACAATGTTTTGTTACAATTAACTGTTTTCATTTCAAGTAAAACTGAAAGATATAGAAAAAAATAGATCATGGGAGGATATCAAACAATTCCCGTATAAGAGATAAGGCCAGCGGTAACAGAATTATAGCGGATCAGGAATACCACAGAGAACGTAAAAATGATCGGAGAACAGTTTTTTTTTTAGCAATAGAACATTTATCAAGCAGTGGAGAAATAACGGAAACCATAAAAAGTAGTGGTAGTGAATTAACGGAAAATATTCCAAAGTGCATTTGTTTCAGCATTTTTATGTATTTCAATCCTGAATGGATATCAAAAGGATCAAATGTTCTCTTATAGATAACTTTCATGGCGGTACATCACGTCATGCTTTATAAGATTGCAGTCGTAAAGTGAAACATAAATTCCTTTTGCAGACTTTTTGTCTTATGAAACCAATGCCAAGGGTCTATTTATCGTTTGTGAATAAAATTATATTACCATTATCTTACCAAATATTTTCAGGTGATTTCCACTTTATTCACGGGATAAAACATTACAAAATGCACTACATCAATTAAACTATGCATCACCTTTATATAATCTGTGCATATATATTTTTTCAGAAACAAATATTATTTTTAAAAATTTTAATTCCATTAAGTATATTTTGTTCGTTTGCAATAATCTTTAAATATCATTAAACATAATTCTGTTTATTATTAATATAATTCTGTCTGGGTTAAACCTAGGATATAAGTTGGGCGATGTCGTAACAAACAGTTTATCTGCAGTAAAGGAATCAGCTCAACTATTTATGTTCAGTAAAAATTCATTGTTTGGAGCCTATTTTTGGGAGCACGAAATAAGACGGCGGCAAAAACTGTATACTGATCAGATCGTCTGCTGGATCTCAGCTGAAATGACTAAATAGAATGTTTTTTATGAACTGTCAAAACCTCGAGTTTTTGTGGGCATTTTAAGTATGGTTTTGTGTTTACTTAGTTAACATTTGATATTATACAGTAGTTGGTTTACTGACCAAACAAATAATAAACAATAATTTTGCCTACAGCGCACTCACTCACCCACCTTATTTGGTACTCATAAAAATATACACTATTGCTGTATTACCGTAATATAGCATTAATTATTTCAATGCTTTCTGAAATGGCGTACAACTTACACCGTTTGAAATAACCTGAGTACTGTGTGCACCCACTATCGTGTAATAATCCCAGATTCAAATGATTACATAAACTGTTTACAAATTTGACCCTGTTTACTAGGTATGTGACATGAAAAGAGTTTTTTTTTCAAACGAACATAACGTTATTATGTATGTACCTCGATTGCACGAAGAAAGACAATCAAATACGTACGAAACATTTATTCGCTATTTAAGAACATCGGAGAACATCATGTTCTTGTTAAAAACATGAGTTTATTTGACGCTGTTTCATATTTTTTTATCATGACAAAGAAACGTCTATTTTCAGTTCCTTTTTGTTGGCTCGAAAGTTACCCATTGCCGTCCTAGGCTGGCAAAAACTTTTATCCGGCCTAGGCCGGATATATCAGCTGATTTGCAGCACCGACGTTTAATGCTTGTTTATTGGTTACTTTTTAGAGGCACGTAGTGGCAGCACTGGCAGCAGGAGCAAATGTTTGTTCTGTTTGTTAAAGGTTGACTACGTTATGATTGAAAGTATGTTTTGTCTGAGTAATATTATGAAAAATATCGTACGTTACACGGCCGGGAAGTTTTGCAGAACTCACATGAAAACCCCGCACTCACTTTCGCACGCGGGAACTATCATGCTCGTCCGGCAAAACAGTACGTCCCGGCCTAGTAACGTAATATACTATTATCTGAAGCCTATGATATGGTCATTTGGGTTTGGTGGAAATATTTGTAAAAACTTTGATTAGAGCTGGAATAGACATTCAAGATTTAATGCGCCATGGGTTTAAAGTATAAAATGTTAGTCAGAGGTCCACGCAAAGGTTTTACCCTTTCCCCTTAAATGGATCAAATATAACTGTTTAGTAAAATATGAGATTTCTAGTTCAATTGTCATGAGGTCGTATCTACTTACTTACTTTGTATTACTTACTGCAGTTAACTTTGATAAGAACAATACCATACCCATGATTTTTTTTGGTACTAAAATCACACGGTACGCCAAAGATTTATGACACTAATTTACCAAATTTCAACCAAATCCTTTTTAAGACGTCCGTTTACTGTGTTGACCAATGTGAATTAACATTATGTAATTGTACTGATGGCGTGTTTTTCGGGCATGTAACTCTAAAACCATACATAAATACTTATCAAACTTATTTGAATGGCCATATTTCGTTTAAGGGTTTATTCACACGTTTACTACTATATTTCCTCAAACTGTCGCGTATTGCATAACACTGAGGTAAGGTAGGCCAAATCTGTAATGCACTCAATTAGTATATCTTATTTACTGTCAAATTCCTGACAAATACTTATCGTATTCAGCTTAATAAATAATTAATTTTCTATAGTATTTTTAATTTATGCTTTTCTTAATTACTGAATTATTTGTTTTTCTAGCCAAATTCAATGGTTACAAGTTTATTTTGACCCTAATGAAATTTGGTAGAGACATGTAAATTGTTAATTATTCGGACGAGATCGAAAACCAGAGCATGTGATCGGACCTCCGGAAAGAGGGGTAAAGGAGGATAAACCCCCCAAAAATGGGTTTTTTGAGTATTTTCCATAGAAAAATAAACATAATCATACGATTGTAATTTTTTTAGCGCCATTGAATTCAGATCGAAAAAACAAACAATTTCGTATTGAATCATTGTTATATCTCCATTGATTACCAAAATATTGAAAGTGGTAAACACAGTACGTTGTCCCAATGTTGGTAAATAAGTAAAATTCTACATCTCGCTTGTATATATCTCAACTCATCTTAATGAAACTTGGTTTGTGGCTCCATCAAGAGAGATCAAATAAATGTATATTAGCCTAAAATCCGATCGATATTTACATTTTTGTGGCAGTAAACCTGCATACTAATTCCTATGTTATCCTTATGGGAAACAAAAAAAATCTATATCTATCTCATTTCTTAAAATATTTTGTTAGAACTTGGTATATAGCTTCTCCTAGTTCAGATCTATTGAATTAAAACCAACCAGTTTTAACATTCCGGATTCAGAAAATCTGCATACTCATTCTCCAAGATATTCTTATGGAGCTTAAAAACATGACTTATCTCACTATGATAGAATAAAATATACTCTTTTCAAATATGTTCTTTTGCAAAAGCATCAATGCAATGCAAAGCAATGCATTTGAAATTCGCTGAGTATGCAGGTCTGCTGCAACGGGGGTATTTACAATGCACAATGTTAAAAATGAGTAAATAACTTCGTGATTAGCATGATACTTGTTGTTTTATGCAGTGGATATAAATAAACGACGTATTTAAACACTCAAAATATATTTACACTTATACTGTATTCATAAACAAGACGGTAAAGATACATAAAATATGGAAAATGGCGATCGATTTCGATTGGTCACACCAATCATCATCAGGCCCAATACAGTATCATATATGAATACAGTATAAGTGTAAATATATTTCAAGTCTTGTAAGACGTCTTTTATTTACATCCAGTAAAAATAAATTTAAAATTAAATTCGTAAAACCCCCAATATCTTAAGTACGAGGCGTGAATTTTCTAAATGGATTGTGCCATTGTAATAAAAGTAAATATATAGATTGAAACTATGGATCACAACACCCTCTTCAGATTGAAAAATATATTTGATATCAAACTAGGCAAATCTAAGATTGCGGCAGAAATTATCACCCACGCAAAATGAAGTACCTACTCTCCGTTAATGTTTAGGGAATAGTCTGAGATCGAAATTTGAAAAAAGTGGATAAAGGAGGGTCATTAAATCTTACCTGTATGCGTAAAAGCTTCTGCTTGCTATTAAATTTAATACTTCTGGTCACCGGAGTAGCTTCACAGAACAAAGTGACTAACTGAGCTATATTAATTGTTCAGAATTTTATTTATACTTCTAAACGGTACAGGTTATAGTGGTATAAAATCTTAGTCACTTAAATAAAAGAGAAATTTATAATATGAACATAAATCTGTACTTTTGTTAAAAAATGAATTTTTTAACAAGTATAAATAATTAAAGTCAATCCTCTAGGCCTATTTATTTTCGCTCCATTGCTATTTTTGTAGACACTTACAATAATGCAATGTGGCGGAGGTTTGTACAAAATTGGTGTAAGGAAGTTTTTTGTTTTTTAGGGCTTGAGAAGTGACGGGCACAATGCCAAAGCATTTTTCCAATGTTATTTTTAAGGGCACGGTGAGGCCTTAGAGCCTTAGAGCTATTCTCACTGTACAACGTGTAAAACCTAGCTTTTGTTCGCCTACGATAAATAATAATTTTCTTCACCCTAACTATACCTAACAACAGCTGTTATTTATCAATGTTTTTGGAGAACTTCCCGCGCTACAACTTTAATTCCATTAATACTTTCTTATAATGCAAGTTGAAAAATATATCGTGATTAATTGTAAAATACAACACAAAAACAATAAAAAATATTTTAATGAAATGTATTGTGTGTAATAAGGTGTACACTATTACATTAAAATTGTAGAACAAAATGAAACCATCCAGATATGGTCTGTAGGTAGAAAACATGCGCTTAGCTTTGTCCAAAATATAAATTTACTCCACAAAATTCAAAATATGTTTTGGGGGGTAACCAAAAAGTCTAATTGCACTGTACTATATAGTTAGATTTGAAACTTATAAACCCAAAGTTCAGATCTCAACCGGAAAAGCAGACTGCTGACGAAGCAATTCTGGTGGATAAATTGCACCTCCTCTGACAGAATCGAAAAAGGAAATAAACTGACCACGAGATCAATCACCAACGGCCAGAATGACGTTCATTGATCTAGAGTACAACGAAGCATTTTTATTTTTTAAAAGCAATTTAATCGGGTCTACTTGGACTATTGTGTACTAATTGCACATAGTCCACTATTGCACATCCAAATTTCCGAGTGGAATCTGCAACACTGAAAAAATTAGATTCTACATCCGTGTACATACCAATTTATCGTTTCGATGTGCCTCAACCTTGAAATACCCCCATTGCAGCAGACCTGCATACTCAGCGAATTTAAAACGAAAAAACACATTTCAATCAAACACAGCGATATTTTACATGTTTTGTAGTCCCCATAAGAATTAACATGAGGAATAAGAATGGAGGTTTGCTGCAACAGGTATGTTAAAACTAGGTGGTTTTAATTCAATATTCATTATATCTTAAATAGAAGAAGCCATAAACCAAGTTTTATCAAGATGTGTTAGAAAACAAAGAAGATATAGAATGTATTTTATTTCCCATAAGAATAACATGAAGAAAGAGTATGCAGGTTTGCTGCTACAAATATGGAAATATTGCGGATTTTAGACTAGATCTCATCTAGATGACGAGACAAACCAAATTTTATTGGTAAATAGAACCATAGCTTGGTAAATAGAAGAATCTATTTACCAAGTTATGTTGAGAAATAAGCGAGCAATAGAATTTTACTGATTTCCCATAAGGTTAACAATAAGACAACACACTGTGTTTACCACTTTCAGTATCTTTGTAGCCAATGGACATAGAGCGATGATTCAAAATTCTAAATTGTTTTTTTCGAGCTGAATTCAATGGTGCGAAATGAAATTGTATTTTTTATTTTTCTATATAAAAAACCTAAAAACCCCATTTTGAGGGGTGGTTATCCCCCTTAACCCCCCCTTCCGGTTATGCGATTGGGCTGGTTTACGAACTCGTCCAATTGATTACCACCTTACATATCTGTACCAAATTTCATAAAGATTGGGCCATTTTTTCGGCCGCTATCGTGCTATCAGACATATGAGTGGTGTTTTTTTCTTCTGGTTGCCGCAAAAGGAAACGTTATCATGGTCTGAGGCTTAGGTCTTACCATGAATTCTACGGCAATAGCTTCTTCCCTATAGGGGAAATTCGCTAAAATATGATTTTTCATGTAAAGGTGCAGGACCATAAGTGTATTATGTGACACATTAAGGGACTTATATTCACTGTGTAATCCGTAAGGGACTTTGTTTAACAAATAAGGGGCTTATGTTTGCCGTATGAAAGACAAGACGAAAATGGCTATAACATTATATAGCTTAACTTACCGTTAACGTTTTCAAATGCACAAGTGTGGATATATCTTAGATAGGTAGGCACAAACCAAATTAAGTTTTGAATAATTCGGGTATAAAATATGCCCAGCTTTGAGGGACTTATGACTAAAAAAAAACTACATTAAAGTATATTAGTATAACCTTGATATAAAAAACCTCGATGTGACAAATCCCTTGATGGCACATAGCGCAAGTTTTTATCATGAGCACCACGGTTCGCATTACATAATTCTCAGTAATTTTCTGAAGTGAATTTACATCTCGTCCGCAGTTACAGAGAAATAAATTACATAAAGAACCACATAGGTCACTTGGATCAATGTCAGGTTACATACAACGATTGCGATACAAAAACGTTAGCTGTGATAAAAATGGAAGAAACAATAGAAAATTAGGAGGTAAATAGATATTAAATAGCTAATCATCCTCTACGGTAACGATCCCATTCTTTCATCACCTAAGAAGGACAATACTCTTATTAGCCCGTTTCTTGTTTTTATGGTGGCTAGTAAAAAATATGTGTATTTTTAATATGTGTTTTAATTTTAAGAATGAGTAATGAAAATTATGTTTGAAACATTGAAACTTAAGTACGTGTTTGTTACTTTACGGCCTGAATACAAATTAATAGTATGCAATATTTTTTCATTTGATTAAAATTAGATCAGGTGGCGAAGAAAACATGAAGAAATGCCAATATCAGTAAATTTTTTTCTAAATTTTTAAAATCATACCAACACGTCAATCGATGACATTCAACCGTCATCTACTTAATAAAATTATTTTAATAATAATACAATATGATGCATAAGAAGATATTTTCAGACAAATATACAAATCCAGTTAACAATTCTCAACATAAATAGCCACACTAATCTTATATAAAATCTGGTGGAAAGGTCCGTTATGTTTTATACATGCGACCTCTTGGGCTGTCAACCATGCGAAACAGGGCTCTGAATATAAATTCAGAGTCGTGTTCAGACCATGTTACAGGTTTATCACGAAACCGTACATAATTCCTTATAACCTTACATAACCCTTATCTATGTTCTATTTCTATATAAATATAAACTATATATAGAAGATAAGGGGTTGTGTAACGGACAGAAAATATTCAAAACTATAAGACCTTGAAAACTGACATTTTGCATACATATTCCGTTTGGATCCTAGATGTGTACTAAGAAACGGTGCTACGAAATTCCCAAAAAGGGTACGCTCTACGGTTCCTCAAAATTTTGATTTTAAACTAAGGGGAAACTTATGAATTTTTCAGGTAATCTTAAGAAGTATTACGAAAAATTAAATCCTAAATCCAAGTTTTTTCTGTTTTTCAACGAGTGAAACCGGTTTGATCAGCTAGTATGTATCTATCTATGTATATATAGCTAGATGTTACTCGTGGTTTCGCCCACGTTCAAAATATGAAACAGCTGGTGTTACTCTTGCACTGTTATTGTATCTGTCATATTTGTTTTTATTCGTCTGCTTGGATGGAGACATTGTTACAGTGTAATAAAAAAAGAAAGGTGTGTGCAGGGTCAGCTGATGTGACGTAGTTGGGCTCACGCAACTCGCGCCTGCGAGCACAGAAGAATTATAAAGGGGGGATCTGATTGTTGGCGTTGAAGCCGATCCGCCGCCTGAGTTTGGGCAACAGCAACGGATCTTCGCTCAAAACGCGACACAATTTTAATGCGCGCTTTTTAAATAAACTGCGACTAAAAGCACTTAACAATCAACTAAAAATTATTAAATTTAACAGAGAGCGTGTCTATTAGTGCTGCTCACTAACGGTATGATTTTTAAGTCGACAAAAATTATACTGTAATCTCAATCAGTAATAAAATAATTGAAAACTAATTAAATTTCTATTCATGAAATAAAAACGTTACCAAACGAGGACTTTTTTATTTTTTTGTCAGAAAACTTTTATTGTTACCACGTTTCAGAAAAATAGTTAAACGTAATATATATATTTTTTTTAAACTCTACCACCATCAGTCGTCCAACCTTGAGAAAATCCAGGTTAAAGATAAAAAAATGTCCGCGGCGCTCGGGATAGGCAGACGCCCGCTGCGGCGCGCCACAACGCATTTGTAGGCTATAACTATTTGATTGAAGGTTTTATATGCCCAAGTTCCCTTTTATCACACACTTCTCCAGAGTTTATATTTATTTTTATAGATAGTTATTATATTTACGTTCGTAGTTTTACATTTTATAATTTGTTATAAAATGTAAAATAAGCCTCCTACTCCTGGTCCTGGTAGCTCCTGGTCCAAGTGAATTTTCAAAACTAGAAAATGTATTAGAAGGTAAAATAAACGGTATCAGGAAACTGACACATACTTTCTCCCTTCAAGTCATTTAAAACCAGAAAACATATTCAGTGAAAAAAACAAATTAACAATTAATTATCACACAAATATATACCAAATGTTATCAAAATCGGTTAGTAAATAACGGAGATATCGGTTTTTAAACATTTGCCATAAGAATAACATTGGACAACGTACTGCGTTTACCGCCGAACTAAAATATCAATTATCTCCGCAACCAGTTGACGTAAACTATAATGATTAAAAATACTAGATTATTTAGTTTTTCAACTCAAATTTAATGGTTGCAAGTATGTTTTCTTTAGAGGTCACAGATTTTGTGAAATTTTGAAAATATGAATTTTTTAACACTTAAACCTCCATAACTTCTGAACCTGAATTTTTACAGACATGCGGGTGGTGTCATTTTGTTTGTCATCCTAAGCACTAAAAACCATGAAATTTTTATCAAAACCGTTAGAGCCGTTTTTGAGAAATTTGGATTTTTGTAATTTTTTATGGGTTTCATGGGGTAAATACCCTTAAAAATCAAAAAATCAAAAAAATGAAAAATACACCTGGAGATACCACAGCTTTATACCTATATGCCAAATTTCATGAAAATCGGTCCACTGGTGTCGTCTCTAGCTTTGTATACATCCACACACACACACACACACACACACACACACACACACACACACACACACACACACACACACACACACACACACACACACACACACACACACACACACACACACACACACACACACACACACACACACACACACACACACACACACACACACACACACACACACACACACACACACACACACACACACACACACACACACACACACACACACACACACACACACACACACACACACACACACACACACACACACACACACACACACACAGACAGACAGACAGACAGTCACCACGCCAAAAACCACTTTTTTGGGTTCAGGGAGCACTAAAACGAATATATCCAACACTAACAACTCAAATTCGAAAGTTTTTGACGAAAACAATACTTTCTCCATATACTATGTATAGGGGGGAGAAAGTAAAAATAAAAAGTAAAAACTCAGACAGCGAATATAATGTCATTCTTTGTTAAGATTAATTTTAACAAATTATTATTTGCGTTTAACATTTAAGTTACTTAAATTTGTATTATGTTACGATACATTTATCTTTTCGATTTTGCGATTTTTTTCATGACACCCATCTATTTAAGAAATATTCTATAACAAATGCGAATAATTATCGCAAATTCAATGGTGGATTCATATTAAGTTTTAAATTTCTGACAAAATGATACGTGAAACATAACCAATAATACAACTTGTCATTAGTAACAAAACAATTTCAGTTGTAAATTTGCAAGGAAAATGAACAAGAGGATCACATAGGTTTTCATTGCAGTAATATAAACTTTTGTATTTTATATGATTCTTAGCCTTTTAATTTTTAATGAATGTTATCTTGTTATAGTAGGCTTCATAAATGCCAGCAAACAAGTAACCAATAAATTCAAAACCGTAATAATATATAAAAAATTAAATAATCCCATGAAAAGATCAAATTCAATCATATGGTTAGTTTTATACTCAAAATACCCCTGTTGCAGCAGACATGTATCTCCTGCAAATAAAAAAATATACCTTGCGAAAGTACCATGTATTATACTACATTTTTAGGCGATTTATACCAAGAAACCCCCCCTCCACCCCGTTGCACATACTTTCTTTATACAAGTTTCAAAAAATCTGAAATTTTTAAGTAGTAAATGTTTTCTGTTAAACCATTATCAATGAACTCGAACTATTCAGAATGAAGACAAATAAAATATTCAACTGAAAATTCAAATACAATCATATGTTCAGAGTTGTATTGAAAAAAAATCTTTAGGTTAGGGTAAACTTTATTGGTTTGGAGTAATTTTTATGCAACTATATAAAACTTTTTCCCTAAAACAGAATTATTATACTTTTTTAAGGGTAAAATAAATAATAGTATTGGAAAATGTACTGCGTTTAGCATGTCCATTATCCAAGTAACAAATTTACTTAAAATAATATTTTAAAATGTAAATAGTTTATTTTTTAACTGAATCAATTTTGACAATTGAATATATATATAGAAAATAATAAATATCCCTGTTTCAGCAGGCCTGTATACTCAGCTAAGTTCAAATGATTGAATTGATCATTTAGACGGAGCTATAAAACAAGCAAACCCAACTTGAAATCCTAGATTGAACGCACTACAATTTTCTCCATAAAAACTTGGGAAATGAGACTGCAGAAATTGCTGCCATGGAAATTTAAACTAGATATCAATGCCAGAAGACATAAACTAGATGAGGTCATATACGAAGTTCTATTGAGATACGTTGAGAAATAAGCGAGATATAGAATGTTCTTTATTTCCGATAGGTTAACATGAGGATAACGTACTGTTTTTACCACGAGCGATATATCGGTAACCAGTAGACATAGAGCGATAATTCAAGATACAATTTTTTTTAACCGAATTCAAAAGCTAATCCAAATTTCAAAATGAGATTTTCCAATGTAAAAAATCCCAAAACCCATTTTTGGAAGGTTATGTCCCCTCTTACCCCTCCTTCTGATGGTTCGATCGAGCTGATTTTCGAACTCGTCCGAATATTTACTACTTTACATGTCTGTGCTGAATTAAATTTAGATTGGACCATTGTTAGACGTGTTATCGTGCTTATGGCATACACACATAAATAATTAAAGGGAAAATTCCTCAAGTACCCTTTTTATACATTTTATTACATTTCGCGTTTCGGAAATTGTTTTATTTTCAAGTGATTAAACAATGTAACCTTAACATAAAATATTATGGCAAAAAAAATGCTAAAATCATATTTTTAAAATTTAAAAAAGGATCAAGTAAAATTAAACAGTATGGATATTATGTCGAAAATTTTGTTGTTACACACACACACACACACACACACACACACACACACACACACACACACACACACACACACACACACACACAACACACACACAAAACCAGCTCTGGTCTGGTGGAAATGAAATTATCTTTGAAAAGAAAACATAAAGTCAAATTTAAATTGTTAGAATTTATAAAACTTTTAGGTCTCTATATTTATACATGCAAATTATTTGTTACCATTTATTATCATCAAATCGTTGTTTCATACTATATAGTTACTCGTATTGTTATATTGTTATAATTTATATAATTTATATGGTTATTGTTTTATTGTTGGTGGTAATATTGTTATTGTTATCGTGATTAATCTAGTTATTATCTAGTTGTAGTTTACTCTGCTGATGACTGTTACTCTCTGTTATTAATATTCATTCCTGAATTGATGTTTGCTAATGGTGAAGTGGTTGCAAGTATTGGTTATGTATGAAACATAGAAGGCAAAAACGAAGCCATAGATTATTCTTAATTTATTGTGTGTGAATAAGCCTTAAGACTGCAACAAGACCATAATAATTGTTTAAGAACATTATATCACCAACTGTATTCCCACATGCGCCCTTGTAGGTGCATTGGGAATGATTCGTAATGATAGTATGTATTTGTTTTTTCTGAATAAAGGATTTTAGAACTTGAATTTGAACTTGAACACACACACACAAATATATATATATGCACAATGTAGAGAAACATGAAAAATATTAAAATAAAATAATGTGACAATCGTGATTCACGTGAGCCATTAAAATGTAACTCCGGATATCCTGGCGAAGCTTCGGTGAACTTGCACCGGAAACTGTTGTTCATGTAAACTGGAGTGTCATCAAACATTGAAGATATCTAGATCAACATTTTTTCATATAGACTAAGTTAAATTTAGGGATATACGAGCAGTGAGGCATATTTTTAATTTTTCTATTCAACAATCACTAAAAGACTGTAATATTACATATCCTCTATTTATTTTCTAAGAAGGCTTTGGAAAAGCACAAACATATAAATAAAAGCAGCCAAATCTGTGATATCGGTTGTTTGTTTTCGGTTTTGTGTCCTTACGATTTGTAAGTCACTGAATACCTTGATATTACATTTATATTTCATTTATTTTATTTATGGTTGTTTTAAAGAATTTCCCTTACAGTGAAAAAGCCGTAACCGTAAGCCCGAGATCATAACTTTTCGTTTTAAGGTCCTCAGATGCCAAAAACACCAATTGTTAATTTTCATTAATAATATATACATACATATGTGGTGCGTGCGTGCGTGTGGGTGGGTGTGTACCATGTCATCAATATTTATGGGGCTAAGAGTGTGCATTTAACCAGGCTGTGGGGTCATTCGAAATTGTGGGGTCTTACAAACGACCCCACAAGGAGTTTGTCGTTATTTTTGTGCTACAACTCCTATTTTTAGGGTAAAAAGCCTAAAATGTTAAAGTTAAGTTATGTTAGGTGAGGTTAGGTTAGTATAAGTTATGTTTTAGTATGACCCCACAATTTCGACTGGCCCCACAGCATGGTCAAATGCGCGCGCGTGCGCGGGTGTGTGTGTGTGTGTGTGTGTGTGTGTGTGTGTGTGTCGGCACTCTGGCGGTCGCACTTGTCCTCAGAAGTGGAATCTGCTATAAGGCGAAGCCAACGCCCGACACAATCATTACTACTGACCGCACTACGATCGGTGATGATAACTCGGTTTATCAGTAGTTGCGTCAGACACCGCACTTCGTGTATGCGGGCATCCACTTAATGGAATCTTTGGTAGATATGGCAGTCCAGGAGCTGCGTATGAACAATGAAAGCTTACAACAAAATCTTTATACCCACGGGATTCACGACTGTTCGGTGTTCTGCCTGCCACGGAGACGACCATTCGCATAATTTATTACAATAATTCTTGCTACTGTACTTAATTTTCTGTCATTTTTCTTTTTTTCCATATGCGCCCTTGAGTGGTTCTCTAAGGCTGAAAGGATACTTGAATTTCATTAAAGTTATTCATTTGGCTGTAGATTGATTTAGTTTTACTATGTGTAAATTAAATTATTACAATAAATTAAATATAATTTTCTTTGCTTTGAAGGTAGGCTAATATAGGTGGTTACCCTTAAAGAAGTTCTTTTTTATTAGAAACGGTACCAAAACAACGTGTATTTTACAGACGACTAGTAAATCCAGCGACCGAGTAAGTGTCGGATTTATTCAAGTGTACCCAAACACGAATCCCCAAAGACGCATCACTTGCTCGCATCCGTCGCATCGAATTGAGTTGGGCAAGGCTCACCTCTATATCAGTCTTTGAAATATTTTCATACAATTCTCAACGCCTTTTTAAATAGATTTGTTATTTTTTTCATCCTCAAAAATTTTATATATTATGCCTAGAATTACAAGTTTGAGCATAATAATGCCTAATGTTAGAATTACAATAATGCCTAGAGCTCAAGTTTGAGAAATGTTTTAAATATCCCAAAACAGTTTAAAGTGTATACTTTATTTGTTTAATATTCCTTAATACCCTAAAATATTTTAATCCTTAATAATACAATATTTAATATTGCTAAACCCCCATTGCAGCAGAACTGCATAGTTAGTGAATTTCAAATGTTTTACATGTTTTTATAAGCTCAATGCGAATAACATGGGGAATTAGTATGCAGGTTTGCTGCAACAGGTTCGTAAAAACTGGGTGGGCTTAATTAAATATTAAGTAGATCTGAACTATAAGAAGATGATACCAAGTTTTATCATGATATGTTAAGAAATAAGGAAGATATAGATTTTTTTATTTCCCATTAGAATAACATGTTGAATGAGTATGCAGGTGTGCTACCGCAAAAATGTAAACATTAATGGTTTCAAACTAATATACATTATACATCATTTAAATGAAGCCAAAATCCAAGTTTTAGAAATATGTTGAGAAATAAACAAGCTATAGTATTTTACTTATTTCCCATAAAATTTAACACTCAGATAACGTACTGTGTTTACCACTTTCATTTTCTCGGTATCCTATGGACATAGATCAATGATTCAAAATACTGAATTGTTTGTTTTTTCGAGCTGGATTGGTGCTTAAGAAAACAGGATTATCTTTTATTTTTCTATGTAAAAAGTTAAAACTCCATTTGGGGGGGGGGGTATATACATCTTTAACCTCTCCTTCGGTAGTCCGATCGGGCTGGTTTACGAACTCTTCCGAGGGATTACCACTTTACAGGTCTGTACCAAATTTCATTTAGATTAGATCATATCTATGTCCTCTATCGTTTGAACAGACACATACATTTATATAAATGCGAAAAAATGGTGTCCATGGTGTCTTTTGCTTCTGGGGGCCACAAAACGAAAAGATATGGGGAAGCTCTTACCATGAGAAGAACGGTAATAGCTTCTTTGCTATGCGAGAAATTTGATAGTAAAATGAGTTATTTCATTATTTTAAATTGTGTATTGTAATGCCGATTTAGAAAAAACTTTGTGACCCTTTCTGTTCCATATTAATACAAATTTTATAACTAAATAAGCTATTCTCAGCACCGCACCTCTCACATTTTCAGACAGATTCATGTAATTTATTTATACAGACGTAAAAAGAAAGTGTTTTTGTAAAAAAGACAATATTTTAGTAGTAAAAGGTTTAAACGAATATTAGTAAGTACTAATATTTTGTTAGGACAAGATAACCGTTGTTATCTTGTCCTAAATCTTCCAAATATATCCCACAAGTTTTGTGAACTCAGTCCTACATTCAGAGTGGAGCGTAAAGCTCTGCAATACATTTCTCCAGGGACCTCTGGCCGGCAATACTAATGTCTTTGCATTTTTGACTGGTACTTTTAACAAACCCAACAACTTATTAAATTACACCATTGACGGTTTCCAAGAGAACACCTTACACTAAATTCTACCGACTAATCTGAAATAAAAGTATACTTAGTCTCGTACAATGAAACAAATTTTCTTTTTTTGTAATATCTTCCTACCCTTATTTTTTTGTATTAATTTTCATCATTTCACTATAAGAGATGAAAAGCTTTGAGCAGAAAAATCTATAAGCTTCTCCTCAGTAGGAGCAATCCTTTTAGAATTTCCTTTGACCTTTATGATTAATAAACCATTTGCCCGATATCCATGAAAATTATATAAATTAATACGATTTCTTAGTAAACCGTGAAGTGGTTAAAACTTCACTTACCCTGAGATTGTTAGTCTATATATATAAAAGCCAAAATTGTTGACTGACTCACTCACTCACTCACTCATTGATCGCAGTTTCTCAAAAACTAAAAGGTTTTGGGCCATGAAACTTGGCACAAATAATCTTTATAGGCTCTAGATGCGTACTAAGAAAGGATTTTAAAATATATTCCCTCTAAAGGCTAAAATAGTGAATATTGTAGATTTCAAAATGGTAACCATTTTAGGTTTCAATGCTTATTTTCTAAAGCGATGTAAGGCTTTGGGCCATGAAACTTGGCTAAAATTTAATTATAGGCTCTAGATGCATGCTAATGAAGGATTACAAATTTTTTTATCTGAAAAAGCTAAAATAAGGCAAATCCAAAAATTCAAAATGGCGTACCTTATTATTTTAAGACCGATGATAAATAAATCTGGATGAAAGATCTCTAGAAAATTATCAAGGGAAAAAATGTAAATTCAATCTACTAAAAGAATAAACTGTACAAAAATATCACGGTTATATTCCATTATATATTTATCCGAAGATACCATTAAGACTACTCGCGTTTTACGGATCACCGTAAGTAATCAAACTAGAATCTTGATACTCTGCATAAACATTCCACTTCATCATTCCGCTATTTTTTATAAAATCGGGGTTTTGAAAATTAAAAATGTTAGGAGGGTTTGAGTGCTGGTTAAGGGCGAATTAGGCTATGTTCAAGCAAATATACTATTTCTAACGTACATTTTCGCCTCTGGCTGGTAAATGGGAAAATCCAATCGTGATTGAATGTGATTGAAAAACATTCTGGGGAATTAGATTTCTTCATTTTTTGGCCAATACCTTAATTTTAAATTTTTCTTATAAGTTTTTGGTCTATAAATAAACATACTAAATTCAGATGTTAGGTCTTGAGTCCGTCCTTTGGTATCTTTTGTCGTTTACATCCGTTATCATATCTCTTAATTCTTATGAGTAAAATTGGCCAACAGGTTTCAGAGGACAGGGTTCAATGTTAGGACAGAATTCAATGAAAGTTCTAAGTTGAAACCCCTGAAGTGGATACATTTTTATAAAAACTATATAAACCCAAGTTAAATAAAATATTAACAAGGAAATTTCTGTATTCTTAAAACTAAACTGACAAATTAGAATGTGTTAGCGCATGATAGCCAATTCGTATCTCTTCATATCGAAAAAGGAGAATTCGCCGAGGAAACGTTTCACCTTCTCATTTCAGTCTAGGGTGGAATCACTATCTGCAAACTTAAAGGTTTAATTAAGCGCTTGATGACGTAAGTTGAGATAAATCATTAAAATCTTTTTAAGACTATTTGGAATTGTAAAAATTGCACATTACAAATATAACGTATATTTGAACCAAACAATTTTTATCCTTTCAGCGAGCGAAGCCGCGGGTATATCTACTAGTAAATTAATATAACTGCTGTTATAAGGTAGAGACTGTGATCCAAACGTATTACCAATGTGAAGATTCATTGGCCTTGGAATAAGGTTCTATTCTGTTCCAGTTTGAAATGACGGCCATATTTAGTTTTCATAGTTTTTAGCTATAAATTCATTAGTCTAAAACATATTTGTTAAGGCATAACAAAAGTTTCAAAATTTGATCTCTATTATAATACAATACCCCCGTTGCAGCAGACCTGCATACTCAGCGAATTTTAAATGCAAAACAACATATTTCAATCCAACATAACGAGATTTGACATGTTTTGGTAAGCTCCCTAAGAATAATATGGGGAATGAGTATGCAGGTTTGCTGCTACAGGTATATATTTTTTTTTTTTTTTTTTTTTTTTTTTGGGTAGGAGGTGGAATGCGTTTACGCACACTGAGGGGCTCGTTGTCCCCTCAGTAGTGTCGGACTCCCACGAGCTCGATGTCCCGTGAACTACCGACTAAACCACCTCCCTCGGCACCGAGGACACTAGCCTGGAACTGTTTCACACATTACTTCGGGCTAGGCCTTTGATATTACGCCGCTAGGGCAACCTCCGTGGGGAAATGCTGAGGATTAAGGCCGATCGAGGTCGACCTTTTTCGCCCGAAGAATGGCCTGGACGTAGTGCTGGACACAGTTCCAGTTGCCCTCTCCCTGGAGCATAGCTCCGACGATGTTGTTTGGGCTGACGACCACGCCGATCTCAGATGAAAGCGAGGCTCGGCGGACGTGCCAACGGTCGCACTGAAAGAAGGTGTGCTCGGACGTGTCTGGGATGCCGGGGCAATACAGACAGTCCGGGCTAGCGACTTTGCCCATCCGATGCAGATAGGCTCGGAAGTACCCGTGCCCAGAGAGAAACTGGGTCACGTAGTAGTCAACCTCGCCGTGCTGCCTTTCCACCCATGGTCGGACGGAAGGTATGAGCTGGAAGGTCCAACGTCCCCTCGGCTCGGCTTCCCAGTCACGCTGCCAGGAGTCGAAGCTGCGATCGCGCTCTTCCCTGGCAGCTGCTTCCCGGCCCACTTCAGGCCTCCTCCGGTAAATCGCCTGCCTCTCCCTCGCGAGGAAGAGGACGGGGATGACTCCGGCGATCACCATCACAGCAGGCTCGGAGACTGTGCGGTAGGCCGAAGCGACCCGCAGAGCTCCTCGACGCTGGACTCGGGCAAGCCGGTCTCGGAAGACTCGCTTCTCGAGTGCGTGAGCCCATACCTCTGCCCCGTACAGCAAGACTGACTGGACGGCAGTCATGAGCAGACGGCGCTTGCAGGAACGAGGACCGCCGACATTGGGCATAAGCCTACCAAGGGCAGCGACACCCTTAGCGGCTTTGTCGGCGGCGCGCTGGATCTGCTCGCCGAAAGACAGTCTGCTGTCGACCATGACTCCCAGGTACTTTGCAGCAGGCTTAGTCTCGAGTGTGACGTCACCTATCTGCACCGGGAACACGGTGTTTATCCTCTTTTTGGTGAGGACGACGATCTCCGTCTTACTGACAGCCAGGGACAAGCCGTGGTCTCGCATCCACCCGTTGACCTTGGCCATTACTACGCTGAGCCTCAGTTTTGCCTGCTCGACGTTCCTCGCAGCGATCAAGGCAGCGACGTCGTCAGCATAGCCAACGAGGCGGGTCTCATCGGGCATGTCTAGCCTCAGCAAGCTGTCGTAAGACACGTTCCAGAGATCTGGTCCGAGGATGGACCCCTGCGCAGCCCCGGAAGTGATGGGAATGCGCCGCTGACCTTCGGTCGTGTCGAACAACAGAACGCGGTCTGACAAGTAAGCCTCGATCATACGCAGGAGGTAGGAGGGAACTTGGAACGTATGCTCAAGCGCCCACAGCATATCGCTCCACCTGGCGGAGTTGAAAGCGTTCTTCACGTCGAGCGTGACGAGAAGGACCACGCGGCGCGACCAGTGGTTGTGGTCCTCCGCCCTCCGCACTGCCTCAACTACCTCCTGGATAGCGTCGATGGTAGAGCGACCGGATCTAAAACCGTACTGCTGCGGGGACAAGTTCCCCGCAGAGACGATGGCCTCGGTCAGCCTGACGCGCAAAAGCTTTTCCAGCACTTTCCCGGCCGTGTCGAGCATACACAGGGGTCGGAAAGAAGAAGGGGTCCCCGGTGTACTCTTCGCCTTGGGGATAAGAACAAGGCGGGCTACCTTCCACGAAGAAAAGAAAACGCCTTCCGCCAGACACGCGTTGAACATATCGAGCAGAAGTCTTGGATTAACCTCCGCAGCGAGCTTGAGCACCTCCGCCGGAATGCCATCGGGACCGGGCGCTCTTCTGGGTCGTAGGGATCGGACGGCGGCGGTGAGTTCCTCTTCCCGGAAGACTGGGAAGGCGCCTACCTCTCCGAATTCCCTGACTGGCCGAACTGGGTGGCTGGGAAACAGTGTATCGACGACGGCGGCCATGGCTTGTGGTTCCATGACCGCAGGTGGTGAGCGAGCCCCTAGCTTCTGGGTTACTAGTTTGTAGCCCATCCCCCAGGGGTCGTTGTCGATATCCTGACACAGCTGCTTCCAGCACCTGACTTTACTCCGGTTGATGGCACCGCGGAGCTCTCGGCGGGCCGCTCTGTGCTCAGCCGATCTGGCATTTGCATCAGGGCGGTTCCTGGCTCGCTGCGCAGCTCGTCGGAGACCAAGGCATCTCCTCCGGAGTTCCGCGATTTCAGGCGTCCACCAGTAAACCGGCTTCTTCCTGTGGCGGCGGGAAACTCCGGGCATCGACTGCTCACACGCGGTCGCGATGAGTCGCATCGTCGATGCTGCCAGATCTTCGGCACTTGCGAAATTCACAATGCTCTGGTCTTTAATTACTTCTTTAAATGTGTCTTTGCTCAGACGGCTGATGTTCCAGCGTCGAGCCAGAGGAGCAGGTTCAGCGCGCAAGCGCGCGCCCTCGGGAAGGACCTTAAAAAGGATCGCCTGATGGTCGCTGGAGGAGTAGTCCTCGCAGACACGCCAGTCGGAGATCCGCTGGAAAATCCCTTCAGAGGCAAGGGATATGTCAGGGATCGTCTCTCTGCACCCCGGACGGCGAAAGGTGGAAATGCCGCCCGTGTTGAGGATACAGAGGCCCGACCTGGCAGCCGACTCGAGGACGTAACGTCCTCGAGTGTCGGTCCGCGGGGAACCCCATTCCACGGCTTTGGCGTTAAAATCGCCACCGACTATGACCCCGCCAGAGGTGTTCATGATCTTATCCTCGATGGAATCGACCATGTGGCGGTAGTCTGCGATCGGTTGGTTAGGCGTGAGGTAACAGGAGAAGACGGTGAAATCCCTGCTCCTCACCCAAACGAAGCCGTTGCCCGATCCGGAATCGAGAACAGGCACCTTCCCGAGGTCCAAGATCCATATCGCCGCAGTGCCGGAGGGATCCGAGAACCACTGCGCGGAGCGTCGGTTCTGGTACTGCTCACTGAGAAGCAGTAGGTCAGCGCCCTGCTCCGTGGCGAATTGGAACAGCAAGTAGTTTGCTGTCCTGCTCCTCTGCATGTTAAGTTGCAGAACACTGATCATTTCTTTTGTGTTTGGCGAAGCTCCTGGATGGCCCGCCTGTACTGCCCGCAACGACCAGACCCAGCGGAATGCTTGACCTGGTCGCCCTTCAAGCCGGCTTCTGTACACAGGACACATGACAACGCTGCATTGCATGCGCTGGCCCTGTGATCCTGGCCGCCGCACTTGAAGCAGAGCTTGCTTCTATCGGGTCCAGGGCAGCGATTAGCTACGTGACCGAACCCCAGACATTTAAAACATCTAGAGGCCACGAGCTTCTCGCGCACCCGACAGCTCACGTACCAGACTTTCAGGTGGCCCTTCTCCAGGAGCTTCGCAGCTGCCCTGGCTCCCAGCGTGAGGATCGCCACCTTCTGACCCCGAGCGTTCGCCTTTGAGAGGAAGGTTTTCACCTCGACGTTGTCGCCGATGGCGGATTTGACGGCAGCAGTCACCTCCGCCTCGGTCGTCAGCTCGTCAAGGTCCCTCACCTCCAGCGTCGACTTGGGTTCGAGAACGCGGACGGTCGCGTTCGCCCCCAAGATGGTCTGCAAGTCCTCGCTGAAGGCGGCTTTACTTTTGGAGGCGTCACCGAGCTCGACCAAAAGATCGCCTGCTCGGGTCTTCCTCATGCCCTTGATGACGGCGCCCTTCTCATCGGGCTTCGCTTTACTGCGAATTTCGCCCAGCACGTCGGCGTAGGATTTCCCCTCCGACGGCTTGATGAGAAGAGCGTCCGGCCGCTGCTTGCGGGACTTCTTCCTCGGCGCCTTCTTCTTGTCCTGGGTGCCAGGCTGGCTTCTAGGATTTGGAAGAGGGTCTTTCTTCTTACCCTTCCTCTTAACGACCTCGGTCCATGCTTCGGAGTCCGACTTCTCCGCTGGACCGTCTCCCTTCGGCTTTTTCTCTGCCTCCGGTTGGGCGGGGCTAGAAGCGGCTCGCTTTCCACCGGCCGGCTGAGCCTTGACCCGCAGCGATGGAGTCGTCTGGGTCGACGCGGCCACCGTCTCACAAGACTGCCACGACCTCCTCAGCTGGACAATGTGCTGCAGACTGGCCTCCAATTGGACAATGCCATCCTGCACGTCCTTGCTAATGTTCTTCTGCCGGGCGGTAGCAGCCTTCATTACAGCCAGGGTGTCGAAGCACTTTTTAAGGTGCTCCTCCTCCTGCTGCCTGGCGAGCGCGATGACCGCGTCAAAGGGAGACGAGTTGGCATTCATCGGCTCGTTGTCCTCAGTGGGTGCCCTCTCAATGGCCGCGGATGTTCTGGCCACCGATGAGGCAGGTGTCGCGACCCGGACTGGTGGCGATCTCGTGAGTCGAGACCTTCTTTCGAAGGGGCTTGCCACCCCGTCGTCAAGCCCACTCAGAGGAGAATCCTGCTGGGTGTTTTTTGGGGTTAGGGTACCCCGTTTTGATTCGTGCACCTTTTGAATCGTTTTTTTTTGTCTGCACTTGCCATGTTGTCTGGATTGGCCCCCAAGACTGGGCGTTGACCCCCCAAACGTACCCCGATGAGAAAGTCAGACCGACCCATCACCAGAGAAACTATATCCGTGTTCGACCGCCTCCAAAACACCGGCGGTCCCAGACGAGCAGTGGCCTCGGCAGAGCCCCCCCGTGACCGCAGCAGGGCCCTATCCGGTCGCCAACCGGCACCGCCACGGCCAAAGGGATTTTCGCCGGCTGATAGGGCAGCCAGGTCAGCTGGCTGGGCTGACCCGGGCCCCTGTACTATCCGGCAGCCTGGGAGGTGCAGAACCCAGTTTTTAAGCTGTACCCTCTGCTCGTCCTAGACCTCCAGCGCAATGGAGGCTGAAGAACACAGAGTCACCCCGGAAAATAGGCCGGAATGATTTAGAAAAAACAACCGGGCTATTGAAATGAACCGGAGAATGGAATTGTGAAAAGGAGACGCGAAAAAGGACCAGTGCGCCCCCCTCCCCTTTTAGTCGGCTCTTACGACAAGCAGGGGATACTGTTGGACATTCTGTCCCGGCCCAACACGGGAAAATAATAAGGCTACAGGTATATTAAAATTGGGTGGTTTTAAGTCAATATTTCGTAGATCTGAACTAGAAGAAGCTATTTACCAAGATGTGATGAGAAATAACCGAGATATAGAATTTTACTTATTTCCCATAAGGTTAACATCGGGGCAACGTACTGTGTTTACCACTTTCAATATCTCGGTAACCAATGGACATAGCTAGAGCAGTGATTCAAGATACTAAATTGTTTGTTTTTTTTACATATTTTTGTAATTTTATATTTAAAAGTTATTAGTTATATTTAATTAACATATACTATTTACAAGTTCCCTTGCTTAGTTTAACAACATATCCAAATATTAGACAAATCGAACAATAAAGACCAAAGTTATTTTTTGAACAACTTTATAATTTTATATTAAAAAATATACTGGGGGGTTAAGAATAACATACACCATTTACAAATTTTCTCACCTAGGTAAACAAAATACCAAAATGATAAATGGGTTCAAGGTCAGGATCAGGGGTTGGTGCAAGAATGATCCCCATAAGAATAACATGTGAAAAACCTGCTAAAAGTGACGCAAAACCCTCATAAATACACTACTTAGCGAGGTATAGAATTTTACTTATTTCCTATAAGGTTAACATTGGGACAACGTACTGTGTTTACCACTTTCAATATCTCGGTAACCAATGGACATAGAGCAGTGATTAAAGGTACTAAATTGTTTGGTTTTTGAGCTTAATTCAATGGTGCCAACAAAAATTAGATGAATTTTACTATCCTATGTACAAAACTCAAAAAACCCATTTTTGGGGGGGTTTATCCCCCTTTATCCCCCATGCCGGTCGTCCGATCGGGCTGGTTTACGACCTCGCCCGAAAAATTACCACTTTACATGTCTGTACCAAATTTCATTAAGATCGGACCATTTTTATGGCCGCTATCGTGCTGACACACACACACACACACACACACACACACACACACACACACACACACACACACATATATATATATATATATATATATATATACATATATATTCGAACGAATGGTGTTTTCTGCTTATGGGGGCCCAAAACGAAAAGTTATCATGGTCTCGGGCTTAGGGCTTACCATGAGACCTACGGTAATAGCTTCTCCCCTAAAGGGGAAATTTGCTAACAAGTAAAAATGTCATTATTTTTTTAGGTTTATACATGCAGATCCACCAAAACTGCGCCGCATTTCAACTTGTCAACGTAGACAGCTAAAACTTTCAAACATTTCTATAACGATCCTAAACAAAAGTTTGTTTTATAAAAAAGAAAATTTAACGTTGCATGTTGTTGTGTCTAAACAGTTCATAGTATTGATAAGTATTAAAAAGCCTTGAAAAACGTCATACTCCGAACAAAACAGTTCCCATTAGTTTACATGTAAATTGACCTAAATCAAGTGGCTTAAAAAGTATTTTGTCAAATTTTTAGCATCAGTCAAAAAACAGCGACTGACCGAGCATTTTCGAAAGTTGATGTAGTGTACGAATGGCTAGGAAGGGCGACGAATGAACTTCATAGATCAGATAATATATTTATAATCCATCGTGTGGTGCTTGAGCATTTTGTTGTTAAATAATTGTTTAAAGAGGCCGATCATCGGGGTGAATTAAAATCTGATGGTACATCTTATAGTACAGTGAAGACGGACGACAATATTTTGTTGCTGTACCAAAGGTGGAGTAGTTGTGATTTTTGGAAGACATATGTCGTAGCCACTTGCTGTAATTGGGCATTTCATTAAGAGCCCAACGCAGCCCGGGCACTTCATGAAGTGCCCAGCGCGCCCGGGCACATAGTGTAACTCGATTATTTCGATCAAAATTACAGCATCTGCCCATCGAAACTAGACGCTTCATGAAGTGCCCAACGCTCATTGGACACATGGTGTAACTATTGAGGCATGTTGGGCAGTCGATTAAATCTTTGTCAAAACCAATCCTAATGTTTACATTAAATTCCAACGTCCCTGTTAAAGTAGCCAATGTTACTGTTTGCTATTAAACCTTTTAATAATTATTATTTATTTATTCAAATCAAAATATTTTAACATCGGTTTTAGTTACATAAGCCTTTTGAAAATATATTTAGTCTACGTTATACTTGGTCAACGAATTTGATGGAGTATGAGTTGAGTTCAGACTGAAATAAACAGTTAACATTCTTAATCTAGGATAAAACAAACACTTATAATTCGTTTAAAGTTTAATAAAAATATTGTCGGTCTCAAATAGTTATAAAATCAAAGAGTAGTATAAAATATTATATTATTGTATATTATATTATAGTATTATATTATTGCATATAAAAAATAATCTATTTCTTCAGACGATGTCCATTACACAATATACTTTGAATAAAGACAAATAATGATATTATATTCTAAATTATAGGTAGTGTGCTAACAAAAAAAAAATGATTAAAAACCGAACCGCTAGAATTTTCTAGTAACCATTTACTTTTGAATAACGTTTAACATTCATAGGTTATCCCTTTAGACAATGCTTCATATGAATTTCCAAATATTTGAGTTAATAATATAATCTTAGATTTTTAAGCTACTGATGTCAGTACAAATATAATAAAAGGCATTTTTTTGAAAAGCTGTCAAGTAAACAGGACACACGTTTTTTAATATTCTATAAACAAATAAAAATAATTACATAGAAAAGGCTTGATGTAATGATGTTATGTTAATTCATTCATACTGACATAAAAGAAAAACTTAAACCTAAATTGTCGTCAATGTTAATAAAATTTAAAAAAAACCAAATTGTAAAATTTTATATAAATTAAATGTTTTCAATTTCTATAACAATAAGAATCTAAAGAATTGTTTTTATTATTTTTTCAAAGACTGTTATGACTCTATTTAAACATTTGCTATACTATGCTGTATTTTAATCTACTATAATTTTACAAAGGGTGACTCAGTAAGAAGTTAAAAAATTAAAACATGATAAAATATTTTAATGTTAATATTTATGTGTTTCATATAAATGTAATAGGTAAAGTGTTTCATGTATTTTATTTTATTAAAGCATACAACATTGAAATTGACTGAATTGATTGGTTTGTGTTTTCTGAGTTATTTTGGCTACGCATCACTATTAATATTATTATTTAAACAGCCGTTCGTTAACCAAAGAAATGTATAAAATTACCTGGTATACTGCCGAGTGATTTTCAATTGGTTTGTAACGACCAATGGTTTCGGATCTCATGTGTCCATTTTCAAGTTTCCATCAAGTTAAAACATATTCCTCTTCAAGGTAGTCACTACTACACTTAAAACACGAAAACATTTTAAAACGGACGAAAAATTACATAAACACAAAAAAACTGGCCAGTATTTTTGTGTTTATGTAATTTTTCGTCCGTTTTTAAATGTTTTCGTGTTTTAAGTGTATTAATGACGTCTCTTCAATTACCGTATGACTACCTTGAAGAGGAATATGTTTTAACTTGATGGAAACTTGAAAATGGACACATGAGGTCCGAAACCATTGGTCGTTAAAAATCAATTGAAAATCATTCGGCAGTATACCAGGTAATTTTATACCTTTCTTTGGTTATATAACAGTGATTTAGAGGCTATTCAATCATGAAACCGTTTGTTGTTTAAATAATAACAATTTTTATAGTTATGTGTAGCCAGATACCCCCGTTGCAGCAGACCTGCATACTCAGCGAATTTCAAGTGCAAAACAACATATTTCGATCCAACATAGCGAGATTTGACATGTTTTTGTAAGCTCCATAAGAATAACATGGGGAATGAGTATGGAGGTTTGCTGATACAGGTATATTAAAACTGGGTGGTTTTAATTCACTATTTAGTAGATCTGAACTAGAAGAAGCCATTTACCAAGTTTTATCAAGATATGTTGAGAAATAAGCGAGATATAGAATTTTACTTATTCCCCATAAGGTTAACATTGGGACAACGTACTGTGTTTACCACTTTCAATATCTCGGCAACCAATGGACATAGAGCCATGATTCAAAATACTAAATTGTTTGTTTTTTTTGGGCTGAATTCAATGGTGCCAATAAAATTTTATATTTCTATGTAAAAATCTCAAAAAACCCATTTTTGGGGGGGTTTACCCCCCTTTACCCCCCCTTCCGGTGGTCCGATCGGGCTGGTTTACGAACTCATCCGAATAATTACTACTTTACACGTCTATGCCAAATTTCATTCCGATTGGACCATTTTTGCGCAAGTTATCGTGCTTAAAGACACATATATATATATATATATATATATATATAGATATATATATATATATTTATGAAAGTGAACGAATGGTGTTTTTGGCATCTGAGGACCTCAAAAAGAAAAGTTATGATGGTTTTAGGCTTAGGTCTTACCATGAGACCTACGGTAACAGCTTCTTCCCTATAGGGGAAATTCGCTAAAAATATTTCAGAAAACATAGAAGAAACCACGAGAAAACATACAGGCAAGAATTATTGTCTGGTTTAGTGGAAGACAATCTTATTCTTAATGTTTTACAAAATTATTTTAAAATAATTGTATTTTGTATTATTGAAAATAATACATTGGATACTACCAACAGCAACGTAAACAGCAGTTTTACATGTTTACATCAAGTGTCCAGCATCTAAACTGGACACATAGTGTAAAAGAAATAATTACAGCATGTGCCCAACGAGCGTTGGGCACTTCATGAAGTGCCCAGTTTTGTTGGTCATATACTGTAATTTTTAATGAAACCATTCAATTACCCTATGTGCCCAGGCAAGCTGGGCACTTCATGAAGTGCCCGGTTAGCGCTAGGCACTTCATGAAGTGCCCAATTACAGCATGTGGTTACGACATATACAGATATTGTATGATGATACTTTAATAAGTTGATGGGTTTGTTCAAAAACCCAGTCCAGGATGTAAAGACATTAGTATTGCCGGCCAGAGGTCCCTAGAGAAATGTATTGCAGAGCTTTACACTCCACTCTGAATGTGGGACTGAGTTCACAACACTTGTGGAATACATTTGGAAGATTTTAGTACAAGTTTTCCTTTGAATTGAGTCTTGTTCATTTTTAAGGATTTCATGAGTATAGTTTTTTTTTTTTTTAATTTCTTGACGCTACTTCAAGATCACAAAACTATTAATATTTACTGTTTTTGGTTTCAAACTTTCATTACTAAAACTGTATGTCGTTTTAACAGCAACTTTTTCTTTTTTCATCTGTATGAATAAATCACAGGGACAAATCTGTCTGAAACAATGAGAAGTGTGGCGCTAATAAGAGCTTATTTATTTTCAAAATTGGTATTATTATAAATCAGAAAAGATAAGTGTATTTACGGATCACATGCTAAATCGGCATTACGGATCACAATTTTAAATAACTAAATTAACTCCTTTTTATTACCTGTTACTGTATTTAGGAATACAAAAAAAGCGTATACAGTTTACAATTTTGTCTTCGCTGCAGGCAAAATACCTACCAGTCGTTGATCCTGTGTGAATAAAGATTTTGTTGTAAGCTCATATTGTTCTAAAACTAGTCTAGCGTTTGTCGCGTAATGCATTCTAATTTACATCTATTAACATTCTCGTAGATATGTATTTTATCCTTCTACTAAAGTGTACGATTATAATATTGTAAATGTCTATTCCTCAATAAGGTCATGATCCTGAGCAATGTTGTCATAGCATAAGTAAAGTAAGTTTATGTATAGGCTGCATGCAATAAGACTTTTCTTATGGCTTTGTAAATAAATGTATCCGAAGTTCACTTTTAAAGTTTTACGACAGTGCACTTAGATACATAATCTCCGATAAATTAAATTAAAGGAAATAAATATTCAGTAGTTGAGGATTTGAAATGGTAAATGTTCCGTTAAGAGAAACCTTTGGCCGAGAAATAATTCAAGAGTATCAATGTGATACATTTGTTTTATAGAGTCACAAACTTAAATTTTTAAGGAATAAAATTACACTTTTATGCGTTAGAAGTTTTATACGATGAATAATTTTTATCGTTCTTTCTCACATTCTAATGAAAACCTTATTTTACCCAAAGGAATGTAAATATTAACACTGTTACAGCCCCCATTTGAATGTCCTAGAAATATTTCTGAGAAAAAATACATGGGTACTAAAAATGAAACGGGAATTTCTAAAAACTACATGAATAATGCTGTGTTGAAGGGTACAGCAATAAATTACTTTGAATTCCGCGAGCATCTCTAAAGAGTTTTATTTTATTTTTATTATTTTGTTCTTCTATTTTTACATAAGTTATAACGATATTTAAATATTACACTACATTTATAAACGTCCTTAATTAAAAATGCATAATTAAATTGGCTTGATTTAATATTACTTTCCTTAAACTGTTCAGCCTGAGAGCCTGATTTCTTTAAACTGTTAATTGACATTTACAGTTAGGTCAATGATCACTTATGTAGGGATCAAGGATGTGCGTAAAGAAGATAATAATTTGTTTAAAGAGTTTCGTGCACATATAAGTAGGGGGGAAAAATACAATAACGTCCTAAAATTTCTCAAAAGCTTTGCATTTTTCGTCTATCTGCTTAAAAAGAAGAATGTGGCTAGTTGCGATGGAATAAAGACTCTTGGAGTCATACTTGATGAGGGCCTTACTCTAGTAAGTCAGCAAGCCCCTAGGTAGCCTGGGGGGGCTTATAAAGATTTCAGTACTTTTTGACAGAAAATAAAGGGTTTCAACTTGTCAGCCTTTAACTATTAAAGGGTACTGAAAGGGTTTGGTTCTGTCAGCCTTTAACTATTACTTCCCAGTGTATGGCAACAGCATATTGCAAGGAGACTTTTAAATCATCCAGAGGATGCAGAATACTGCCGTAAGGTTTTTTATGGACCCAGGAAGAGGCGACACACCACCTGAAATAGAGAGACTACAAATTTGATGCCAATGGCTGCTTCTTGTAAAATGCATAGCTTCTTGATTCACAGAGTCCTAGCCCAGGTGAGGCTTCTCTATGTCGACCCGGCAGGATGTCTCAGAGCGCACACTCGACATCGCATCTACCTGGAGTCAGCCATGAGTGGGAGAGGTTTCCCATTCTTCTCACCCGCCTTGTAAAATTATATTCCTTTTGAAACACGCCAAAACAGCTTGAATGCCTTTAAAAAGGAATTAAACAATTTTGTTTTGAAATAATGACGGTGTAACTTACTTTTTCTATTGAATTTGCATTGTTGTTGACTAATTATCAAAACACAGTTCTTAGTTAACAGTTATGACAAGAGTTGCACCTGGAAACCATTTAAATTGAGATAGTGCTTTCAACAACAAAGACATTTTTCTTTCGTTCTCTCTTTTAGTACATGAATGTTTTTTATAATTTAACAACTACTCTACACCATTTTAGAAATCAGCTTTAAACTGATACATTAAAGAAACATAGGACCAGTTTTGGTGCAAAGTATGAAGTTTTCCTTTGATCACATCTAAAATAAATAGCAGCTAATTCACTTTAATTTCCTTACATCGTTTATAAACTTAAAAGTCATAACATTATTTTAAAAATCATAAAATATGAAAAGTTTTTTACTTTTTTTTGTACAATACATCCAACACCTTAAAACACTGATGGAACGCCCTCAGTTTTCCCTAACGCCCCAATGTATTGTTGTACAATCCACAATCATTAAAAGTAAAAAAATTCGATGTTTTATGCGTTTTATTTTTTCAAACATAACTTAGCAACAATTTTGTATTTTCAAACTTAAGCAACATGTTTATTCATTTTCTTTATCAGTCTATATCTGATCTCCTATTACTAATCTATTTATCTATCATCGTTGCAGAATTAATTAATTAACAAGTAAAATAATAATGAGTAACAACATTAAACCTAAACAATATTTAAGAAATACAAGTAATTGAAAGTAACTATTTATTTTCATAACACAAACTGTAAACTAAACATGCTTTAGGTTATATTTATTTTAAATCAACTAGATCAGCTGATTGTACAATCCTACATTTCTCCCCAACCAATTTACGATGAGTTACCATCTTCATCAGGTTCCAACTGTAATTTACATTGCGGTGGATCAGTTGCACCTTCTCTTGCTCTTAGTTAATCTGCATGTTTTCTCTTTACCTCTCCCCCAATTAAAACTGTGTATGATAGCTCTCCTGTTCTTTCCAGTATTTTTCCTGGTCTCCAACCTTTTTTTGTTTCATTTTGAACCCATACTTCTTGTTTGGACGCAAACTCTTTCTATTTTGATTTTAAATCATGGTAGTACTTTTGTCGCCAAACTTGATTTTCAATTTTTTTCTCTACTGTCAGACCTCCATCTATCCAAAGCTGTAAGTAGTCTCCTACCATAGAACATGACCGAAGGTGGTTGTCCTGTGGTTTTTTGTGGAGTGTTTCTATAAGAAAATAACACTTGTAATAGTGCAAAAGTTGAACAAAGACCTTCTTGCTTGCAAGCATTATATCTACTTTTAAAGGTTATAATAATTCTTTCTACTAAACCATTGGTTTTTGGATGATAAGGTGCTGATGTGACATGACATATATTATTGTTCTTACAAAATGTCTTGAACTCCTGGGACGTAAATGCAGCGCCATTATCAGAGACAATTTTCTTAGGAACTCCATACCTAGAAAACCATGTCCTCAATCTATTGGTTAACGCAACAGTTGTAATACGTTCCATTACTTCTATCTCGACCCATTTCGAGTATGCTACCTAATCAATTCCTAATAGCCAGAACCGGTTGTCGAATGGGCCCGCAAAGTCGAGGTGAATTCTCTCCCAAGGACCGTTTGGTATATTCCAAGGATATAGAGGTAATTCTGTGTCACATGCTCTGTTTCTCTGGCAAGGGTGACATCTACGTACATACAACTCTACATCCTTATCTAGATTGGGCCACCAAACATAGTATCTTGCCAGAGATCGCATAGCCTCAATTCCTGGATATCCTTTGTGGAGTTCTTTCAACACGTTTTCTCTTAGCACTGGTGGTACTAGAATTCTTCCTAATCTCAGTATTATGTCATTTACCAGAGTCAGTTCTTCTCTCTTGCTCCAATATAGTTTCAGGGATGGTGGAAAGTTATCCGTATTTTTTGGCCAACCGTGTTCTAAGTAATCGAGAAGTTTCTTCATATCTGTGTCTTTCTTATACTCCAGTATAAGTTCCTGACTTGGAGAAACTACATCAATCTTCTCTTGAACCAGTGCTCGAATTTCTACTTCGTCTAAATCCAGTGTGTCTCTCCTTTTTAGTGAAAACCGCGACAAAAAATCCGCCAAACGATTTTCATTACCTTTTATGTACTGGATCTCAAAATCATACTCCATCAAATACAATGCCCATCGAACTAAACGGTCATTCACTACTTTGGTAAGGTCCCGATCACTTCCAAATATCCTTTCAAGTGGCTTGTGGTCCGTCCTTACTTTAAATTGTCTTCCACTGAGGTATTGTCGGAACTTCCTCACTGCAAAGACCAAAGCCATTGCTTCTTTGTCAATTGTAGCATATCTTTTCTCTGGCTCAGTTAGCGTCCTCGAAGCATATATCACTGGCCTTTCTGTTCCATCTGGCTTTACGTGTAACAGTACTGCTCCAATCCCTTGCTCACAGGCATCACATTCAATAATAACAGGTTTAGAGATGTCGTATGGAACTAATGTTTTGTCAGACGACAGAATGTTCTTCAGTTTGTTGAAGGTAGCTTGTTCTGTTTCAGTCCACTTCCATTTAGTTTTTGTGCCAGTAAGCTTATGTAAGTTTGCAGCGATCGAATGTAAGTTAGGTACATACCTTTCATAAAAGTTTAGTGCTCCTAGAAAAGCTCTGAGTTCTTTCACATTTTTCGGCCTTGGAGCACATCTTATGGTTTCAACTTTGTCTTCTGAAGGATGAATACCAGTCGTATCTATTGTGTGTCCCAAATATTTTACAGATTTCTGAAAAAAATTTACATTTCGATAGTTTGGCTCTTATTCCACTAGATTCAAGTCGCCTCAAAACCTCTCTGAGAGTTGTAACATGGGTGGCCACATCCTTACTAGAAATGATTATATCATCAAGTAAAACTCCAACATTAAGACCTTTTAATAAACTCTCCATGTACCTTTGAAATTTTGCCGGACTTGAGGAAAGTCCAAAGGGTAACCTTTTGTACCGAAAATAGCCAATATGTGTCGCTATTGTAAGATACTTCTGGGACTCTGGATGCACTTTCATTTGCAAATAAGCATCTCGCAGATCAATGACTGAAAATATCTTACCATCGGTAAGTTTGGAAGTTAAGTCATCGAAGGTTGGCAAGAGGTGTTTTTCCGGAATAATATTTGGATTCAGAGTTGTTCGAAAATCTCCACATATCCTTACTCTACCTCCACCTTTGTCAACATTGACTGTTGGGGTACTCCATTCTATCAGTGTTTCAGAAGGGTTTACTTCCTCCAAAACGCCTTCCTTTACCAAACGCCGTAATTCTCGCTCCACTGCTTCTCTTAGAGGAAATGGAACTCGTCGTGCCCCAAAAGACACTGGTTTGGCTCCACTTTTAAGATGAATAACTTCATTTGAGTTAGATATAGTTCCTAACTCATCGCGAAAGAGTTGAGAAAACTCCTTTGTTAGAGCCTCAACTTATTTTTGTGCCTCTTTATTACATACTACATCACTCTTACCTTTATCGTTTTTGTCCACCTGTTCATTTTCAATACGTCTCACATTTACTTCTTTTGGTAAACTGAGATTGAAGGCTATGCTCCAGGGTAAACCAAATAATGGAACATCATCTTCTAACAATACAATTACCGGCAACCGCTTAGTACGATTGCGTAATGTAACATCTACAAAAGTCTTGCCCATAACTTCCAACTTGTCTTTCCCATAGCCAGTAATTATATCAGAGGTCTTTTTAAGAGTTTCATTATTTGATTTTATTTGATCCCATAAAGATAAACTTATAGCACTTACCCTAGCACCTGAGTCAAACTCCATTCTCACATTATAACCGTTCAAGTCTACATCTGTTGTAGCTCTCGGAACCTTACTTTTAACTGATCTAATTTGTTCTACGTTAACTTCAATATCAGAACTACATTCATAATCGCTATTTTTATCATGACAATCGTCCATTCTTTTTAGATTTCTGTCATTTCTTTTGACAAAGATGTCTTTACTTTTGCACATTCGTGCAAAGTGACCTTTCTTTGAACATTTACTGCATACAGCAGAAACAGCAGGACACCTGCATTCAATTTCATGAGAAAATCCACATCTACCACACTTATTCAAATTAGATTTAGGTGTATTTGCGTTCCTGTTTTTGTAACTGTTACTTACTTTAAAAATCTCCTCCTTACATGACAGTTTGGAAACTTCTCCTCTCGCGCGTTCCATAGATTGGGCTAAATCTAAAACTACTATTGACTTAACATATTCACCTCGGTTACCAAATCCATTGGGCCATCTTTGTCTGACTTCGACTTCAAATTCAGGACAGTTGCTTCCTACTGCAAACCCATCTCGCACGCGTTAATCTAAGCTATCTCCATAATTACAACTTCTAGCTAACGATTTTAATCTATTATAAAACAATATAAACGTCTCACCATCCTTTCTGACAGCTCTTTCGAACTCAAACCTTGCTGCAAAAAGGGTCTTTGTAGGCTTGAACAACCGGTTGGCTTCCTCTTTGACGTCGTCATAGGTGCATTCCTCCCAGGCCCTTGGATACATCTGGTCCGCCAATGCCCTGAGGTGCTCCTCCCCGATACTCGCCAACAGAAGATCTCGCCTCGCCGCTTGTTCCTCTGGTCCATCTCCGCCTAATCCCTTAACTCTGCAGGTCAGTTCAAAACGAGCTACGTAATCTTCCCACAAAGTTTCACTATTAAATTCTTTAAATGAAAATCTACTCATTCTTTCTTGAACATAAGACATATCTTTGTGATTACTTACACTCTCATATTGAGACTGATTTGTTTTCCTTGGCATTTTTTTTATATTGTCGCCAATAAACAATATTTAAGAAATACAAGTAATTGAAAGTAACTATTTATTTTCATAACACAAACTGTAAACTAAATATGCTTTAGGTTATATTTATTTTAAATCAACTAGATCAGCTGATTGTACAATCCTACAAAACCCAATCCAGTTCATAGTTAACTAAGGATCCAATATATTTATGATACAGGTTCCAGACCAATGAGAGCTCGGCAATAACGAAAGTAGTGCCATGATAAAAATTACGCAATTCGCACATCAGCTGATTGTTCCACTACGACTCGTGTTTCATAGTTATTTTATGTACCTAAAATAAAAAGGAAGTTTACTTATGCCATCAGCCGATTGATCAACGGCAACTGATGTTTTAGTTTATTTACATTGCCTAACCTCACACTGCTTAACTCATTCAGTTATGAGTGAAATGTATTTATTTTTTTTACATCGGTGGAAATTTATTTGTGTATTGTGGTCATGGATGAAATATTGTACGAAATTATTGCATTTAGCCTCCAATCCAGACGTGAGCCAACGTTAGTTTTACCTTTAGCATTTTCCATTATTCGATGAAATGACAGGATTGTATTTACAGGATTACGTATTACCTGGATCTAAGTAATAGAAATTGCTGCTAAACTAAAAATAATGTTTCTAAATAATTCATCAGGTGAGTCTATTTAGGCAGTATAATCATTATTTTAGACTAATAATTTATTCTTGTTAAAATATATTATAGGGTGATCTAACAGTAAAATGTAACTGTTCCCAATGATAAGGCAACCGAGATAGGTCGTTAAGCTGAATCACCACTTGTCAGACGAGGCGCCCCCGTCACCAGCCACAGCGACGGTTTTCATCTACTAACTACGGTTTAAAGCTATGCTCATTGATTTATTACAAATATTAATTTTCTTTGCACTAAGAATAAAAATAAATGATTTATTGATTTTGCGAGTATTTCGAAAAAAACGTTTTCGTTATACCGCTTTAAAAATGGCAGTTTTCATCACATGTGTTGTGGTGCTCAACAACTTCTTTTTTTCATTGAGAGAAAAATCAACTTAAGTCGAGGTCGTCAGCTGTCCCTTTTTACTGGAACAAAACGAGTATGAGTCGGCGTCGATGGTGACATACCAATTGTATTGAGAGTAATCTAATTGTTGCATTGCTGTCGATAGTGGAACTCGCTAATTTTTCTAATCAGTAATTCAATGGGTTTGATACATCAATGGTTGGTCATTGTCAGTCTAACTTAACACTAAAAAAATGAAACCGCTAAGTTTTTTAAATAGCAGAACTTAAGATATATAAAACTTGCCTCTTTGGGAGAAATCCTTTAAAGGGAACGAGTAGTGAAATCTTTGTTTTTTGAGTAATCAGTATAGTATATTGAACAGTATGAGGAAAAATAACGTTAATCACAAAGACCTTAATTGCTTTTTCCCCACCTGTTATGTTTCGACCTTTTTACTCCTTGTATTGAGTGAGAAATATAATATTTTGTCTCCCAGCAGGAGTAGAGTGATTACTTTGTCTCCCGGCTCTTATGGTGAGGAATAATCACATAAGAATAACATTGAGAACATTCAGCTGTAAGAACGTCTATGAAGCGTGTAAGAATGTTGCAACAATCAGCTGATTGCTGGTGAATGAATGGTTGCAGGCAATAATTGCAGACCGAAACGAAATGGATATTGATTGTTTGAGTAAAGCACCTTGTCTCTCTCGTAAAAATTGTCACCCTCGAAAGCTCGAGCTCCAGCATTTTCAGTCTTGAGACAATGCTATACTTTACTCAATACACACAAATAACTATTAGTTACCCGGTTATTTTTCTTTCCTTTGAGAAAACTTGATCTCGAACGAAATGCATCACTTTAGCCCCTAGTAATGAAATATACTACTCCCCACCTTACTGTGATTGCCCGAGTTTACCCCATGTAAAGAGGGAGTAGATTAATATTTTTTTCTCTCGGAGGAGGGAAGCAGAAGGCTTTATAAGTAAATATAAGAATAACAATTAAAGTAATAATTGAAAAACTGAACGCCTTAAAATTTCATCTCAGACTTGCAAATATGTTGAGCAGATTTTGGGCGCGACTAGCTGAATTGTTGATCGTAAAATCACATTAGTATAACACTGACGGGGATCAACTAATACCTAAACGAGAAAGAAGGTTACAATAATCAGCCTGTTGCAGTCTACCAGATTGCAGGTGCTTATATCAGAACAAAACAAAATAACATTGCTTCTTAAAATTTACGGTAGTAAAAGTTATGTTTTATTGTCATCTGCAATATATATATATATATATATATATATATATATATATGTATATAAAATATTGCAGTAGGAAATGTATTCATTACTGGCATAAATTAACTTGACTAGCTTTTTAAAACTGACGCCCTCCATTTCTCGATTTAGCCTTCTTCAAATCTCAGTTTAAACTTCCTGTAATCATTGAGTACAAGTAAGGTTAGTTTGTTATGTACTGCATTCTTTTGACGTAAAATAACATTGTGTTGACACTATGAATCTAAACATTGAATGTTCAAACTGCAGATGTCGCCGAAAATCATTCATATTTGAAAAAAGCTTAGTTAAAAATGTTACAGCTTAGACATTCCCGAGGTACGCAGATTTTCCTAACTAGGATGTTCTAATAGTTATATATTTTTTCACGTTGTGTAACACCCTATCCAGAAAACAATCAAATACAACAAAGACTTTATAAAGCCTTTACGGGCTTGGGGAAGTAAGCTGTATGTAAAAACAACGAGACGAACCTCCAAAGTTTGAATGGCTTGACTTGTCCAACATTTCATATTTAACTTAGACAAGTCTATCAAGGCAATGTTTGCATGATGAAACATTTCACTCATCTTCCTCTTCTTTCTCATGCACATTTATTCTCTATAATATCTTATCTCCGTAAACTAACATCAAATTATATCATCAATATTATAATTAATATTAACATTAAAATTTATTGAAAGGGTTTTTTTTAAAACAAAGGATTACTTATAACATTATTTTTTAATTTAAGCTTTTGGCAATAAAATAGAAATAAACTGTATTATTACAATACGACTAATTAGCCTAAGTTACATGCACAACCAATGCTATCTGGTTTTTAAGTTTACAATAAATTATAGTCTTAGTAAAACTACATGGCCCAGGCCGTCCGTAAGCCCAATGCTAAAATGAATACGAGTCTCATGGGTGGACTGGGTCACGTCATCTAAATCGACCTGATGTTGTTGGATGGAGCTTTGCCCAGGACCATTATCCTGGACTTTGCCCACGAATCAAATTATGGTATGATATTTTCCAGTATTTACTTCTTTCTTGTTTGCACGACGTTTTGGGATCTGGAATCTAATCCTGTCTTCATGTGGGCGGAGACTCAATAAATCAGATTCTTCAGCCCCTTATAAGATTTACAGTTTATTGAAATATAATTATTTATGGAGAAAAAACAAAAAATAATGTAAAATAATGCTAATACATTATAAAACATCTGACAGGATACAAGTAAAACGTAAGACTGGTCGATAAAGATTTCGTAAAATAAATGTTATAAAGAAGCACGCCTCGCCGCATTAAAGACTGCTGTTGTTTTCAAACTACTGATTCAGTGAAAGCGTTTGAAATAGAGCTCAGATCTAAAAAAAAATCTTGACAAAAAGAGTCTTTGAATATATTGTTTGTTTCTTTGGCGACTACCCAATGCAACCAAGGCATAGTCTTAGCTAGATGTTTACGTTTAAAAAACCCAATATAATGTTCAACAGTTTTCTCCATTATTAGCAGATATCTGAATAATTTGCAATCATTAAACCTTGAGTATATTTTATCATAATGTTCATTAAAACTAATTAACACTTTAATATTTGTTTTAAAATCGTAATGACTGACAAATCATAAACTAAACATTATATGTATTGCCACGAACATGTGCGACTTTTTATTTATTTTTTGTGCTGAGATATCTTTAGAAACTTGCTGTTCTATTATTTATCCACCCTCCCTTTTCACAACATTGCTAGACATTTTAACAAGATATCGTTTTCCTAAATATTCTTCATATAAAGATACAGTGAAATCGATAAGATAATGTGATCAAGAAAAAAAACTTGTTTAAGCGTATAAAGTAGGGAATTCAATAATTCACTAAAATTACTAACCCAACAATAGTAGTTTTCATCACTAGGAGCGAAAGTGGCTCTTTTTGGTACGAGATCGTAATTTACAGGCGAGGCGCAGCCGAGCTTGGAAATGCGATCAAGTACCAAGGAGACACTTTTACTCCGTGAGATCAACAAATATTTTCATCATTATGAATAAATAACCATTTAATCGTTAAAAATTAGACTACATAATTTTGGGGTTTTCCGAAATAGTCATCGTCATTTACACCTCTGTTAGTTGTTTACAAACACAAGTTAAGAAATCGTTCAACCTTTCAAATGTAACATAAACAAATTTTGACATTAGAGTACGGCAAAATTTACCATATGTTTTTTCAGTACTCCTATTCGAAGTGATCCAAAAATGATCATTTTGCGTACGATTTAGAGAACTAAAAAGGGCTCTATTCCGGACAGTATGATGAAAAAATACTTTTCATCATATCAACGCGTTAAACTACTATTTCAAATACTCTCAGCTGTGATAGAAACTAACCGTTTCCAGGTGGTCGTGTAAACTGTAATGACAAAACTGGAAAAAGTACAAGTAATGTTAAGGAGTGTTTACAAACATACAAATATAAACATGGTTGATTTAAATACGCCTGAATCTATATTAAAAAGAGCAATTTAATTATCATATGTTTTGTTAGTAAACAACAGAAATGTAACCATTGATAACACACCATTTGTTAACGTACTAACAAGTTTTAAAATATTAAATAAAAGGTTGAATGACGAAAAGTACCGTTCGGGACTCGTTGGCTCGTCAGGTCCCGGCATCGCCTCGTATTTGAAACACCATCTCGTACCGATAACAGCCACTTTCCGGACTAGTAACGAAATGTACTATTTCATAATACCATTGACTTTACAAAGTCAACGATAACACTAACACAGAAACATCTTTTTTCAATTCATTTTTGTTGGCTTAAAAGTTACCCATTGACGGCCTAGGCCGGATAAACTCTTATCCGATCTAGGCCGGAAAGAACGGAAGTAAACAATCAGCTGATTTGCAGCAAACTTACGTTTAAAGCTTGTTTATTGGTGGTTTATTGGTTTCTTTTTAGAGGAATGTAGTGGCAGCACTGCATCCGTAGCAAATGTTTTCTGTTTGTTATAGGTTTGGTTTGAGGAACGCATGTTTATGCAAGGACTACGTTATGATTGAAAGTATGTTTTTTTCTGTGTAGTATAATGAAAGGTACTTTGGTATTATACGGAGGCCACCCTTACACAGCGCGCTGTGGCGATTATGTTAGTTAGGTTATCATAAATATGTTAGTAGGACTTTCCTCGTTTCGTTACGAATCTAACGATACCAGATGAGTCATACTTTTACCCGCTAAATCCCTTCAAAGTAGGCCAAGGTCAGGTCGTTGACCGGATCGCGCGCATCTCCTGTCACCGCCGAAAGAATGACTTATCTGGAATCGTTCGATTCGTAACGAAACGAGGAAAGTCCTAATATATTTATATATATGGGTTAACATATTTATGATAACCCAACCTAACATAACCACCACAGCGCGCTGTATAAGGCTTGCTGTACATGTGGCGACCGGGTGTGGCCGCTAGCGAAGGCGACGCGTTGAACTCAATCCTCGCCAACTTCGCTTTCTTCTAGGAGGCCGAACACAAAGACCGCTCATCATAATTATGTCAAACAAAGTTATTTACCTTATGTAAATATGCCTTGAGGTTTCAAAAATACGTTTATTTCGCTGTACGCGTTTCGGACCAATGACGGCCCATCTTCAGCAGCGTAGTTGTAGCCCATTATTCAGTGGTTGTCGAAGCAATTTTGCTAAAATTGCACATAAAAGTACAAGACACAGTACATTTACACGTACACTTAAAATACCGACACACACGAAACATATAATACCGCGGCATGCCGAACTAAAGGATCCCCACCGGTTTAATGTCGTAGGCCTACTGAGGTCTGGAGGGAGAAGGGGTCAAGGCTACGTCATGCGTCGTCCTATCAGCTGATAGACAGTTTGCTCTGGGTATTGTCCTATCCAGTGAAGTACTTCACTGGATAAGGCCGCATTGGGTAAAGGGTGTAGGTATCCAACTGAAGCTCTTTTTTATGAATTTAGTGTTTTAAATCTAAGGCAGTTATATGTAAAACGTTATTAAATTATATTTTAAGCCATTCAGAAGAAATATTTCAAAATTTTGAACATAACTATTTTACACGGAGTTCCCAGACTACACGAATCAGGGTTGATAAGTGAACCAGAACATTTTCTGCAACAGATTCTCATTATAGTTTAATAATTCTATTTAGGAACCTTCCGACTCGCCTTCAAAACTTCAGGAACTATATAAACTGCCTACATACAAAAAGAAGGTTTCTACTTGGCTGGTGGAAATCGGTAGAGATGCTACTGAGGCGGTCGTCACATCGGGTTACAGATAATCACTGATTGACTACTACTGACCTTACAGACTCAACTAACTGTCGCGGTGACGGTCTCCGTCGGGGTATCAAACTGCACATGTGTCATATCCTGGCACTATTATTCATTTTCATTATTCTAATTTTATTTATTTATACTTGCCAAGTTTTTGCTTTATTTTTTATTAATATTTATTTGTAAAAATCTCAAATAACGACTCGTGCCTACACACAGGTTTTTACCTATGCAGGCACTTTCCAGGATATAAAAGTATTTAATAAAGTAATGTTATTCATTGTACTGTAACACTTCTTTTCTCGGGAATAAACAAATTTTGAGTTTGAGTTTGAGTTTGAATAAAGAACAAAGTTAAATTTTTTACCTAAATTTAAAACTTATTAATTTAAAATATGCAAGGTAGATTCAATTAATTAATGCTATTTGCAAGTTCACTTGCTTAATTTAACAACATATCCAAATATTAAACAACTCAGACAATAAAGTCCAAAGTTAATATTTTTGGCCTACTTTATAATTTTATAATTTGGAATTTACAAAGTAAATATAATTAATATACACCATTTAACATGCACTAGTTTAGCTTAACTACATACCCAAATATTAGACAAATCGAACCATAAACATCAAAGTTAATATTTTCTGCCCATTTTATAAATTTATATTTTAAAATATACAGAGTATATAGGATTAATACATATCATTTACAAATATACTAGTTTAAGTTAACAAGATAACCAAATATTAGACAAATCAGACAATAAAAAGCAAAGTTGATAATTTAACCCATTTTAAATCCCTAAGAAAGCCACTATATACACCAACAACTATTTTAACATAAATACGGTAATACTTCCCCTAACAGGGGTACTTCACCAAACAGGTGGAGAATCCCGGACAGGGGTACTTCGCAACAGATGGGGAATCCCCGGACAGGGGTACTTCGCAACAGATGGAGAATCCTCGGACAGGGGTACTTCGCAACAGATGGGGAATCCCCGGACAGGGGTACTTCGCAACAGATGGAGAATCCTCGGACAGGGGTACTCCCCCGGTGGGTGGGGAATACCTAAAATCAGGGGTTAGTCCAAAACTAATCCCTATAAGAATAATATGGGAAAAACCTGCCAAAACTTATACAAAAACCTCATTCTACCACTACTATTTGTAATTTACAAATATACCAGCTTAAGTTGACAAAATCCCTAAGTATTAATCAAACCAGACATTTCATAGCAAAGTGGATAATTTAACCCATTTTTGTAATTTTATTATTTAAAATATACAAAGTAGATAAAATTAATATATGCCATTTACACATGAACTTGCTTAATACTACGAGATACCCAAATTGTAGACATATCAGATGATAAACAGAACATATAGAAATAATATATGCCACTTACTAATGCATTTGCTCAATACTACAACATATCCAAATTTTAGACATAGCCAATCGGACAATAAAGACCAAAGTTAATTTAAAAAAAAATTATCTACAATATACAGGGTAAGTATAATTAATATATACCATTTACACAAGAACTTGCTTAGGTCAGCAACATACCCAAATATTAGACAGATCTGTTAATAAATACAAAAGTTAACATTTCTATACATTTTTGTAATTTTATATTTTGAAAGTTATTGATTATATTTAATTAGTATATGCTATTTACAAGTTCACTTGCTTAAGTTAGCAACATATCCAAATAAATATTAAACAAGACCAAAGTTAGTATTTTTACAAATTTTTGTAATTTTATGTTTAAAAGTTATTAGTTATATTTAATTAACATATACTATTTACAAGTTCCCTTGCTTAGTTTAACAACATATCCAAATATTAGACAAATCGAACAATAAAGACCAAAGTTATTTTTTGAACAACTTTATAATTTTATATTAAAAAATATACTGGGGGGTTAAGAATGACATACACCATTTACAAATTTTCTCACCTAGGTAAACAAAATACCCAAATGATAAATGGGTTCAAGGTCAGGATCAGGGGTTGGTGCAAGAATGATCCCCATAAGAATAACATGTGAAAAACCTGCTAAAAGTGACGCAAAACCCTCATAAATACACTACTAAGCGAGGTATAGAATTTTACTTATTTCCTATAAGGATAACATTGGGACAACGTACTGTGTTTACCACTTTCAATATCTCGGTAACCAATGGACATAGAGCAGTGATTAAAGGTACTAAATTGTTTGGTTTTTGAGCTGAATTCAATGGTGCTAACTAAAATTGTATTACTTTCAATTTTCTTGTAAAAAACTCAAAAATTCATTTTTTGAGGGGTTTACCCCCCTTCCGGCAGTCCGATCGGGCTGGTTTACGAACTCGACCGAATAACAACAACAACCGAATGTACAACTTTACACGTCCATGCCAAATTTAATTGAGATCGGACAATTTGTACGCGAATTATCGTGCTTAAAGACACACACACACACACACACACACACACACACACACACACACACACACACACACACACACACACACACACACACACACACACACACACACACACACACACACACACGCACGCACGCACGCACGCACGCACGCACGCACGCACGCACGCACGCACGCACGCGCACACACACACACACACACACACACACACAGCTTAAGATTGATAAAGATCTACAGAAGGTGTCTCACTAGTTATCTTCCAACCGGCTTCTGATAAATTCTACTAAATCTAAATGCTTAATATTTTTTGACCATCACCTATCTAATGAACAATTACAGCAAGAATTTTTTTTTTGTCACAAGCACCAATGTATTTATGAATATAAGTGTAGCATTATAGAAGTATGTTAAGTTAAGATTATGTTAAATATCTGGGACTATATATATAGATAAGCGTCTTAAATGGGACCACCACATAAATTTGTTTTCAAAAAAATTGAGGAAAGTTAATTATGTTTTGTACCACTTAAAGAACTTTGTAAGAAGTGAGCAGTTAAAAAATGTTTATCTTTCGTCGTTTGAAAGCCTTTTGAGATTTGGTATCATTCATTATGGTGGAACCTTTACTACATTTCTTAATACGAGTATTATGAATCAAAGACATGCTTTAAGAACAATTTATAATGTAAAACGGATGGACAGAATGAACTACCTTTTCTCTGAAAATAACATTTTAACGTTTTTACAATTATATAAGTATTCAGTTATATTGTTTGTTCAGAAGTTTATTTACCAATTTGAATTTAAAGAAAGTAACAGGGTAACAAGATCTGGTAAAAATTTAATGTTGAAAATTCCATTCTTAACCATTCTTAACCAAGGAACTAAGCAGACACCAGTTTTGTTACCTAGGACCTAAAATATATAATGACTTTTTATTTCATTGTGGTCAAAGTATTATTTTTGAAAAGAAATCGAAAATAAAGATGAAAGCCCTTGAATATTTAAAAATGGCTAGATGAAGAACAATAATTATACACTCAAACAACGTATATAATCTGTTATATTTTTGTAGTTTGTTATATTTAATTTGTTATATTTGTTCTTTGTTATTTGTTGTATCTTAGTTTAAATTTATTCCTTTCATCTTAGCCTGCACTGTTAATGCATACCTGATGTTATGATACTATTATTTATTTATTTATTTATTAGTTGTATATCTATTGTTAGATTTAATATTTCTTTATTTATTTAATGTTAAATTTAATAATTATTTATTTATTTGTTGTAAGATTTAATCATTTGTTGTGCATCGCAAGAGTCTGCAGGGCAATGTACTGAAGGTGTAGTGTAACGTTGCATATTGGACTACTCCACCAACTGCGCTCCCGCACGCGCAATTAGCGCATTGAAAGAGAAATTTTGAATTTGTAATGAATAAAGAGATTTTGAACTTGAACTTGAACTTGAACTTAAACTTGAACACACACACACACGCACGCACGCACGCACGCACACACACACACACACACACACACACATATATATTTTTTATGTATATGTATATATATATATATATATATATATATATATATATATGAAAATGAACGAGTGGTGTTTTTTGCTTCTTGGGGCCCCAAGAGAAAAGTAATCACAAGGAATGGCTTTTTAGGTTTATATAACCTTTTTTCTTATTTTTACCTCTAATCTCACAAATACTAAAATATTTTACCATAATTCCTAGACACCCTGTAGATTCAGACGATCATGTTTTTCTGACTCCAAAACCAAACAGTCTATGGATCATGGTCTTTTGTCTCTGAAACCAAATATTCTAAGGCAGATGATGGTTTTAGAAGTGGTCCAAAAGTCTAGGGTAGAGCGTATGTCAGATTGTGCATATGTCGTGTAAACGTTCCTCTAGCATTTCTTATGCAGGAAATCTTTGATTCCTTGCCATGTCATTCTAGTATTAAAGTAAAAAGTGTTCCTTTAAACCCCTAGAAACAGTAATATTTTGTACAATAACAGTTACTAATTTATTATGATCATTGACATATATTTTGAAACATAAGAAACAGACACACTTGAATTTTAACAGCTCATGGAACCTGCCCAAAAAAACCAAAATGCATATTGAGCTAAGATGTATTCCCTCTAACCAATAAAAGCTTTACAATCCACCATTATTTTAATGCAATAACCAGTTTGAAGCACTGACAAATTAAACTGCAGTTCATAATTTAATTGTAAACTAATATTTATATCAAACACCCTATATATTATCCTTCAACTAATTTTACAATCAAGAATATACAAATATAGGGATGGACGGGTCCCGAAATTTTGGGAAATTTTCGGGAAAATTAAATTTCTGTTTTTTGGGTGGGATTTAATTTACTTCGGGAATCGTTTCAGGACGGGATCGTTTTAGCGATTGCAACTAAACAGCGGGAGCAGCTTCGCAAAACTCGCTTATCGGCCGCGGAAAACGATCTCGCGTATTTTCCGATAGCGAATAGACGGCAAATCCAGCTTTAAGAAACTCGCGATCGTCCGTTAAAAACTATCATGCGTATTTTCCGATCGTAAATAAACGGCAAATGGGCTCTGCAAATCTCTTAATCGGCCGCGAAAACCATCGCGCGTATTTGTTAGTCGCGGATGAACGGCAAAAATAGACTAGCGCTGTTCACGAATGGCCGCGAAATAATACGCTAGCGCGTATCTGTCGATCGCGGATTAACAGCCGACGTAGCTTTACGAACCCCCCAATCGGCTCTGTAAAACGATCGCGCATATTTACCGATAACGAATCGACGGCATATCTAGCTTTGCGAAATTTACGAACGGCCGCGTCTTTGATGATCGCGGATTAACGGCCGATGTTGCTTTACGAAACTCGCGATCGGCCGTGAAAAACGATTGCGCGTATTTGCCGATCATTGGTAAACGGCAAATTTAGGATAGCTAGCTCTCAATTGGGTGTGAAAAGCAATCTTAGTTATTCACTGATAGCGGTTAATCGACGGAAATAACTTGTTATAAGGCGTGACAGCGATGATTGTTCATCTTGTCGGCCACATTGGTCTGCTACAAATTGTGGTTTTGTCCATTGATTTAATTTTTTAAACTAATTCAGATGTCTTTGGATCCCAGCCAAAAGTATGATTATTTTTCATAAATAAGTAAAAAAAATGACAAAAGAAAAGACTTTGAGACTTTAAAAGAAATTTCTAACACATAAGTAATTAATATTTTATGTAACTTAAGTTTGGGAGTTGTAAACTTCAAATTTATAATTTTAAGCTTGGAAAAACTAGTCTTAAGGTTGTCATCTTGAAACTAAATTTTTTTTAATTTTTTACCCTAGTTTAAAGTGCTGGAAAAATTATGAGTCATAGAGTCATTTCCTAAAACAAGAACTCCAAAGCCCAAAGATTATAAAAATACAGTAACACGTTTTTTGATTGTACATGATAGTATGTTGTCAACAGGCACTCTAGTATTTTACTTTTAGCTTGTTGGAAACCAAACAATAAAACAAAAAGCAGAAACTTAAAAACTATCATGTTTCTATCAAACATTATATTTATTGTTAATTTTTTTATATTATATAAATCTTTCAATGCATTCAAATTATAAATAATATAATTCAAATTTAATGAAAAATAACAATAAATAAACAATACATTTATTTACCATTTTTATATAAGTTTAGCATTTTAATCATAATTAACAAATTCATTGAGTTACTTTTTCATGTGTTTCTAATGTTTGCTATTTTGTCAATTGCATGTAAGTTAGTATTTTTCCACTTAAATTAATTTTTTCCAATTTTTTGAGTTGGGACGGTACAAACATTTATATATGACATTGTTTTTAACCTAATGCTATTATTTTAATAAAGAAAATAAATTCCCGAATGAGCATTTCCCGAAAATTTAGGGAAGACAAAAATCGCGTCCCGTCCCGTCTCGAATTTAAGAGGGAAGGAAAAAGTCCCGTCCCGTCCCGTCCCGAACTGAAAATCCAATTCAATTCCGTCCATCCCTATACAAATGTTTTATACAACCGTATTTAGCCTAGAATTCTACTATTATACATTACCTCACTGTTATAGCTTTACAAATCGTTACATTAACTATCCGCCTTTATACACCTTTAACATTTCATTTAGCAAAATTCTTGTATAATTAAATGTACTTTATAAAATGTAGCTTTACAGAACTAATTAATAGGCTATTTTGTTAGTTTTTTAAGACACCCCTTTATAATTAAATAGGAAAAGGTTCTATTAATTGCATGCAGGATATAGCCAGTAACTACACTAAACCATTTGCACTAAATACTGTAAACTTAACGATTAAATACATTGCCAGATTTGAAATATATATTTTTATGCAAAATTTTAGATTTTTGAGCATTCCAAACTTTTTGCTTTAAGAGATTTAAAAGAATATTAATGAGCAATTCAAAATAATGTTTCTTACAATGAATTATTTTATTTTATCTTATAATTGGTTCTCTGTTCTACTAAACTAGCTTAAAAACTATTATTAGTACTTAGGTGAGTTAGCAAAACTTTGCTTCATGTGAATAAATGTATAACTTCAAATATAACTTCTCGAAAAAATAACTACACGTTTGAATTCAAATTAAAATCAGTTTAAATTAAAATTAATGGTTACTAAAAAATCATAGCAGTTTAGATTGTTTTTAACAAATCGTTTTATTTTCTTACCCTTAATTAAGCCTGGGAATAACGGAGCTATAAATTCTTTTTTATAGCCAATACGTTAAAAGCAGTGGTTCTGCTTCCAACCTAAAATTTATTATGAACTACTGCAAAACAAAAGGTATTAAAAGCTAAAAATATCTTCGCAATTAAAATAAATATAAACTGTTACTGAAGAAGTTTCTATTGAGTTAAGGAAAAGTAGTCTCTACACTTAACTTATTCAGGAACGTATCAGTACTGATAGGTAAATTTTTAAATTCCCCCCCCCTAACTTTTGTCCACATTAAAAAAATATCAATCCCAGACTGCCTGGGTGCTCAAAAGTAATTCAATTTGAGTGGGTAGCCATTTTCAGCCGCCATTTTGGGTCTACCATATTTTTAATAAAATATATTTTTAGCGAATTTTCCCTATAAGGAAGATGTTACTGTAGGCCTCATGCCCGACTTAAGCCCAATACCATAGTAACTTTTTGTTTTGTTTTAAGGTCCCCAGATGACAATAACATCATGTATATACATACGTGTATATAATAGAAATATATATATATATTTACCTAGCATCACACTTACTATTGCACTCAATCCCCATGATATTCTTATCGAGATTTCAAAAATATGTCAAATCTCGCTATGTCTTTTGCATTTAAATTCGCTGAGTATGCAGCACTGCTGCAACGGGGGTATTTTGATATTCATATGTAAATTATTAAATTGTCACTCTTAAAATTTGCCACAATCGTTGTTCGTACAGTTTTTTATAACTAACTATGCCCTCGAAAAATTATATAAGCATGGTTAATGCTATTATAAATTAAACCTCTCTTAAAAATGTACGAAGAAACAATGTTTGGTTAAAATTAAAACCACTAAGTGTTAGGAACCAAAAGCAAAAGCTTTTAAAAACAAGGGTCTCGTTTATTAACAATGTAGGCCTAGAGTACAGGAGATATTTCTTGTCTCCAACACAAAGCTTTAGTTAACGAGCTTTTGTATTTATGGGTTCCGATAACATCTCACAATAACCTTATAACAGATGGAGACAATGCCCTCCTTAACAAGAGATAATTAAAACAATACACTAAATGGTACCTCGCAATAGGCTATCAGTTAGGAATGATATTGACGGTATTAATTTATGGTTAAAATTGATCCTGTAAAATTAAAAGAACTGATAAACTAATTTATAATTTGTATTGATCATGTACGGCAATGAAAGAATATTGAAATAAATTAAACTTGTTGGTATCAGAGTTCTTAGCTCGTCTATTGCTGAGTATAGACATTTAAAAAAAAAAACCAGGTTATAACTTATACCATATTATTAATTTATATACCTTAAAATCAAATTGAAAGGACACATTACAATTACTTTCAAATACTTAACAAGTAATAGTTTTGTGTTTCCAACAAAACTATTTTTAATATTAATTGAATGGTTATAATCACGGTTTTTTAATCCACGTGCAAAAACTTTAATTATTGTCAATGAAATAAACCGATGCTACCTAAACGATGAATGTTATATAGGTTACTGAATTTCATATAATTACAAATAATTGTTACATAAATGCTAGCACAAACAACAGAGCCCTAGTTTATGATTCTTAAAACACTTATGAAAATCTTATGAGGCTCTTACCTTGAAGTTTTTAAACGGAAGCACGCCCTGAGATATACCTCATTTCAAAGGTCATTAAAATAGAATTCAACGCCGCAAACCCGGATACAAAAGATGATCAAAACATAAGTTAGAGGTTTTCGTATATTTTAATATTTCACTACTAAAATGTAGGAAAAAGTCTGAAATATTTTGTGAATAACTCCAAAAGTATCATAGATATACAGGGTGTGTTTTTTAAACGCAACTCAAAACTTTATTTTATCAGTGAAGGATTATTCCAGCCCCAGATCCCCGGATTCGACCGCACTATATTATTTTCTTTGTGGATACATATAAAGTAAGGCCTACGAGCACAATTCACAGGATATTCAGCACCTCAAACAAACATAACAAATTTGATCCAAGAAATTCAAAGAGGTACTTTGCAAAACGTCTTCGGGAATTCGATGGAGAGAGCACAACTTTGTATTAATGTCAATGGAGGATTGTTTGAACACATAATGTGAGATAATCGTGATCAAACTTAAATAATAGGCTGTATAAAATGTAAAGATTATCAAAACAATACTCATTTCATCATTATATGTGCATTATTCGATCTCAAAAATTAGTTGCGTTAAAAAAAACCCTGTATGATATAATATTGCGTCTATGACCTTTTTATAATAAAATATTATTTTTTATAACTTTTCGGCATTATTAAAGGAAGTCCTTGGTGGAAGTCATGAAATTCTTCAAGGTAAGCCTACCAAACAAATGTGGTATAACTCGATGGTAATTACCGTTTTTAACTATAATGTAAAACCATGAACTCCCAATCATCGAGGGATAGAGCATATAATTTACACTGACATGAAATTTTTAGCAGATATAACCTGGTCTTTAGAAATATTTTAGAAAAACCCTACGCGAAGTTCGAAAATTTACAAAATTTTATATCTTGTTGAACAATGTTATAACGTTGTGTAAAGCTTAAATGGGACATTTTTACTGTCAATAGTAAGCAACCAAATTCCCTCTGAGATTTTTTAAATTCTTATGACTAAAACGTGTTTTGTAATAGAAGAGATTATTTCTTGTGGATTGTGTCTTGTGTCTTGTGTCTTTCTACGTCAATGGCATTTTTAACGTTTTGATCGGGAACGGTCCAAACCCGGATCTTGCTACTATCTAACGGCGACCTTTTGTTGGATAGCGTTATTAATTAATTGCCCAATGACAAATGGCAAGTGAACCTAGTTTCGATCCTGGTCAGGATTAACTAGGTACTCTGCTATCCAGTCAATTAACATGTAAACAAAATATACCCCGTGTTAAACTGTAGAATCCATTTTTTTACGTTTAAAATTTTTATCAGCTTGTATTATCAAACGAAGTTAGATATATAATTCTCATTTTATACGGATAAAATTTCATCATTCTATCCAGGCTCTGTAGTAACAAGAGTCGGATTTGGGTCGTCCTCAAACAAATTAGAATATTATACGAAATGGTATTAATGTTACAGCCAAAGTAATAAACCGGCCATTCAGTACTATGACTAGCTGTTATAGGCTACATAATGACCAGTTATTATAATATAATGGCTAAATTTGGTGGCTTAAGTGATAAATTTATCATTTTAGCCAGTGATTTATTCACAATTACTGGCACGTTCTGGCCAAAGTAATAAATGAATTTTTGTGAATTAGAATTTTTGATAAGACATTAACAGCTATCCAGGGGTAGTCCATGTGACAATTATCAGTGTTCTGTTCGGTGGTTAGGTTAATTTGTGTTATGTTAGGATAGGATGGATTAGGAATTAATCACATTGGCCAAAACCAGGTAGATATTATGTACAATGACTGGATAAAGTGATATTCTAAGCTAATTTATTACTTTGACCATATTTGTTACACAGGCAAAAAATCTGTGGCTTAAACATAAAGGAATGCATACATATTTTACAGTCATTGCAACTATTATCACAGCTTTGAATTTTAACCTATATTAAGATCTGTAATTCGCCATTTGAACTACTGACACCATAAAATGTAGGTTCTTAAAACACAAACGTTACGTGGAGATAAACGTTAGAGTTAAGATCATTAGTCACCGTAAACCAAGCTGAAAAATACCACTTCCTGTAGAGAAGACTAACTCGGGGTTTTACTTAATGAAGTCGAAACCTATTCTGGCTGTCAACTTGTTTCAATTTCATAATATTTCAATAAAATATATGATTATTTCTACCATCAAAAATATAAAACATGACATAATGTAATAAATATAATAACAGACTAATCAATAGTGGGTATGATTTCTTAATTTTTTAGTAATGTTTACATTTTACAACACCGTTTATTTCGGTACTTTAAACATAGGTTTGAGACAAGGATAGTAAAATTCCATGAATTTGATCTTTTTAAAATGAATTATTAAAAGGCCTAAAAAAGACACACTATTCTACTTAAGTTTAAAGTCTAACGACCATCTATCATTCTGGATTCTGAAAGGATACAATGCGTTAATTAAGCAGACGTTTCTTTTAAGATTTTAAGAAAGACGGTAAGATTTTTTTACCTTTGATTTCTAATTTCCAAGCTTTTCACAATATTTCTATATAAGTAAACGGTAATACTTTTACAATGATATTTTAGAGCTAGTGCTTTTAACAACTTCATATAAGTCTGGGACTGAATTCGCTTCAACTTTTATTTTCAAGGAATAAATAATTTTTTGTTATATCGCTTCAAAAACAGCAGTTTTCATCACGTTTGTTACGTGGCTAAAGAAGCTTCGCACACAATGCACAAACCTTTCTCTAGGGGAAAAATATTCAGTTAAAGACGATGGCATCGGCTGTTCGATTTTACCATAGTAAAACTGCAAAGGAGTATAAGTCGGCGCCGATGGTGACCTATAGACGTATTGAAATTTGTAATCGATTAATTCTATATATTCTTTCATCGTTGCATTGATTTCGGTAGTGAAACTCGATAATTTTATCGATCTATAGTTAAATTGGTTCTATAACTTACATCGATAGTTGGTTATTAACAGTCTAATTTAACTCTTACGCAAATTAAACAGACTGATTTGTATGAATAGCAAGACTTAATTGAAAAGCCACAAGAAGAAATCTTTAAAATGCCAACAATCCTTAAATTTAAAATTTTTAAGAAGTTGGCGTAATATTTTGAGCATTACAACAGAAGTATTGTTCATTTCACGGCCCCGGCTCAGGAGCCTCGGTGGAAAAACTTGACCTCGTACGAAAAGCGTCATTCAGTTATGAATGTACTATTTTGTCACACATCTTACGATATCGAACTACGAACCATCGAAAAGAAGACTCTATAAATATTTTAGGGAAGTTGTGTACGGAGGTTTAGTGTGGGTATTTGAACAAATCACACCCATAGAACATAAGTGTCCGCACCACTCTATGGGATTGGTGACTATTACTTGGATGAATTGCTGTGTTCTGAGGGGATGAAAACTATTGAATTGCTTTATTCAGACAATTTATCAATGTCATCTCAGCTTTTTCACTAGCATTACGTTTCTAAAATCTAGGCCAGGCATTTTATGAAAAAAATTAAATAGTTAAAATAGAAAACTTTTACGAACGGTTTAGCTGAAAAACTAAACCGATTTCAAATTCATTCGACGCGTAATTTCACGCTCTTTAAAATAGAATCGAAAAAACATACTATAGAATGTGGTTTGTATAATCCAAAGGTTTACCGAAATATTAGGAGGAATTCATTACAGTATCAGTGTGCAAGAAAACTGAAAATAAATAAATAAATTTTGATATTAACATTCAATTTATAGTAAACAAATATAATTTTACTTTTTAGTCTTGTGAATTTAAGTATACGAGTAAAAAACCATAAGAAAATTTTGGTTCCTTTATTTTTAGCTTAACTATGTTTGAAATAAGATAGCCTCAATAAAAGTACATTTTACATTTGCAGGCTTAACTTATTGTTTTTTTTTTTAGTTTTCGGATAACTAGATTGCATTAAATTAAATATTTTATATCCGAGTAAACATTGACAAGATAAGTGTGTGTTAGCACGGTCTTGAAAATTTATGAGTGTTCTCCATATAAAAGTGTTTTTTTATTTGTATAGTTTCATAACATGAGGGTTTCCTTGTAGTGCGAGTGAACTCTTTGTTTATTCACCTCCTGAAAAGAGTTCACTTAAAAGTATACAAGCGCAAGAGTTCACCCTAATTAATTCTCCTTGCACACCAAGTCAACCAAAGAATATCGTTTAGTTCCAAAAAGAGAAATATTTTTTCTAAAGTTGTGCAAATATATCACTGCATACAAAATTAGGAGGATGTATAAATAAATCACAAAATAAACATAAACAGTTATAACAGTGACTACGAAACAATGCGATATTAGGCTATTCCCACCTACCGTCTTTCAAAATGTAATTTCAACATCTCTTAATTAATGAACCCTTAACCCATAGCTCCTATAAGCACCACGACTACAAACACGATCCCAAATTTACAGTTGAGAGGAAAGCTGTGCAAAACGTGCCTCTAGAGACAGGTCAGATAAGATCTAATGCTATCATGGATACCGAATAGCGTTAGGTATATTTTTACAAAATATGGATACATCTCTTTTCTTTTCAAACACAACATATTGCTTAAATATTTGCAAGTCTTTTTACAGTTTTTTACTAATCTTTTCTTAATTATGTCAAATGAAGTGCTGTAGGAATAGGAAAGAGTATTTTGTTATTTAGTATTGTAAGCAATAAATGCAAAAAAATTAAAATGAATTAGTTTGGTAAATATTTATTTTACTGAACCATTACTTTTATATAAATATACACATATGTAAACAAAGAATCTCGAAATTGTTTTAGCGCTGATTTGTTATCAACGATTTAAATACTCGTAATTTTTTTCATCTTATTGGGTCCTGATTTAACAAAAACAGTCTTCGTAAGGCCTAAACAGACAGATCATTCGTAAAAAAATTAATGCCAAAAAGAAAATACTTAACCTGAATATTTATTTCTTTGTATACTTTACAGCCGACAGTTCCATTGGATGATTCTACAAAGGAATTCTATATTCGATACAAACATGTCATTAGGTAATAAAAACTATCTTTATTGATGGTTTAACTGTCACCCTTCTTACACCTCTACTTCATCATCGTTCCTGAGCTCTCTTCCATCCTTATCGAAAGGTATTTCTGGATTAAAACAGATCAAAATGTTTGATTCCATATTTTTAAAATTAAAGTTTATCATCATGGCCAACATTTTACATATATTTTTATATTTGTTATTTATTCCACAAATACGCAAAAATAAAAAAAAAAATCCAGTCTCCAATACATTATGTAATATAAGTTAATCACGTAGTTTTTAATCATACCAATGAAAACATAAACATCAACCAAAAAATAAATTGTAATGAAGCTTTTCACTTTTCTGGAATATTACTTTTTATTTTAGAGGTCCCACTTCTAGACGAAGAAAAATTAAATGGATAAAACAATTCACGCTATATCTACTGCTGAATTCAAAGAAATAATATCATATTATTGTTTGTGGGTTGATACATATTTTTTTCATCACTCCGTACCGAAAGTAGCTACTTTCGATGTCAGCTGGTAGCAATGAAAACGATCGTTTCCCAAGCTCTAATTTAGAGCAAGGGAAAAACGATCAGCTGATTTTCCCTTGCTCTAAATTTGTTTTCCCTTGCTCTCAATTAGTTTTCCATTTGCCCGCTACGCGCTCTGACGTCGCTTTGCCGTTTATTCTTACAATTTAAATCAGCTGTTCTTATTGTTCAACAATGTAAACCGAAAACAGGAATAGGTATAAATGAGTTTTGCTGTGTTGTTATTATAGCATAAACATAACCTTGAACTTCTAATTTTTATGTTGTTATGTAGGCTTATTATAGTAAATTTGTTATTATAAAAAATGTTAATTGAGAAATATAATAGTTTGCATTTTACTGAGGTTTCTTCTTCAGCATTGTGTGTATTTTTGCGTCGTGATGAAAAGTACCGTTCATAACTTGTACCGAAAGTGATTTTCCGGCACTTGCTCCAATTATTCCCGTACTCGGCTACGCCTCGTACGTGAAACACACTTTCACATGCTCGGCCTCGCCTCACACGTGAAATTCGATATTCCTGTGTTCGGCTCCGCCTCACACATGAAACTTGGGCGCGCACCGGAAAGTGCCACTTTCGGTACTAGTAATGAAATATACTATTCCCACACGTCATCTAAACTTTTTTTCATTTTCTAGGCCATGGTTTGCTTTGCCATATTATAGTTTATCTAAACTCTAATACGGCAAAGCAAACCATAGATATTAGATATTATAAGGTTTATATTAGATATTAGAGTTTATCTAAAAGTATAATAAAGAGTTTTAGATATAAGGGAAATGGTCTTGGAAATCACATCGGTATCCATTACAGTAATACACTTTTTGTTATTCTTATAATTATTAGTCAAATTCTATTAAGTGTATTCTTGTTATAGTATTTAAATGTAAAAAAACATACAATCAATCATCTTAAATTAGTCAAAAACAAATAAAATAATCACATGAAAAATTAAATCCAAACATATGATTTAATATATAATTTAAAAACACTTGTTTTAGCAAACTTGCATTCACAGTTAATTTCTAAAGAGTTCATTTTTATATGGAGCCATATTCTACATGTGTTTGGGAAGTTGTTGTTTTGAATATTTTGTATAAATATTACTCTATGTAAAGTAAACTTTATCATTCATGAGCTTGTTTCTCAATTATTATTCATATTCGCCCCATTTGACCGAATTAAATCTGACCGGATCCGTAGAATGTTACATTTGACCGAAAAGCAATTTTTGAATTCGGTCAAATGTAATAAACTAAAATTCGGTCAAATGTAACATAATAGAAAATATTTCGGTCAAATTAAATAACGTACTGATTAGGTCCAATCAATCAAGCCGTATTTCGGTCAAATGTTACATATCGTAAATTCAGTCAAATGTAATAACTCACATTTTCGGTCAAATGTAATAAACAAAAGAAGATTACGGTCAAATGAAACAAATCACTTATTCGTTCAAATGTGACAAACGACGTTTTCAGGCAAATGTAATAAATCCAATTTCGGTCAAATGTAATATTTTACAAATTATCTCTAAGTAAAGTATTTCTTAATATTTAGTTTTTAGGTCAGCTCCTCTATAATGATATATAATATAGTATTTCGGTCAAATGTAACAAATCAAAATTCGGTCAAATGTAACAGATTGCATATTAGGTCAAATGTAATAAATCCAAATTCGGTCAAATGTAATAAACAAATTTTTGGTCAAATGTAACATAGTAGAAAAGATTTCGGTCATAGTTCATATATTCTGTCAAATGTAACAAACTATAGAAGTTTTCGGTGAATGAACCAAATCACGTATTCGGTCAAATGTAATAAACCAAACATTCGGTCACATAGCAATTCGGTCACTTGTAACACTTCTATTTTCGGTCAAGTGTAATATTTAATGGATTCGGTCTAATGAAATTCGGTCATATGTCATTCCTGATGCCTCTGTGTGTCATATGACCGAATTACATATGACCGAATCCTTAAAATATTACATTTGACCGAAAAGGTATTACTAATTTCGGTCAAATGTAACAAACTAATATTCGGTCAGATGTAAAGTAGTCAGTGCTTGATTTGCGGCGGAACGCGGCGGAACGGCGTTCCGGGACCTCTTTCTGCCGCAAGAGTCGATTGTGTATAATCGGCCGAAGTATTTTTTGCAAGAGACGATCGCGTGTAATCGGACGGATAATTTGCCGCACAAGACAATAGCGTGTAATCGGCGGAGAATTTGCCGCAAAAGACGATCGTATATGATCGGCCGAATAATTCGCCGCACAAGACAATCGCGTGTAATCGGTCGGAGAATTTGCCGCAAAAGACGATCGCGTATGATCGGCCGAAGAATTCGCCGCACAAGACAATCGTATGTAATCGGCCAGGGAATTTGCCGCAAAAGACGATCGCTTATGAATGGCCGGAGAATTCGCTATAAGTGCCGGAGTACCGAAAATAACAATCGCTTGAAATGAACGGAAATTACGCGCGGAATTTCGGCCTGAAATTACGCTCTTTTTGAGCTAAGCCGAATCTTAAAACGCCAAAAAGACCTGAATACTCTCACAAGGCGTCATAAAATAACTAGAATTTTTTTGACTATTTTTTAGTAAATACATGCTTTGTTAGTTTTTAATTTACTTATCAAAAAATTTGAGTCGGATAAAATGTGACTTTTTAAATCGACCTAATTTATCACATAGCCAAACAATACTTTATTGAGGGCAAAAATGATAAAGGGGGGGGGGGTTATGTACAATTGTCACATTACAGTTCCGGTACCTCAATTTTTACAAATCAAGCACTGAAAGTAGTAAATATTTCGGTCAATGAAATAAACTACTGATTCGGTCAAATGTAATAAACCGTATTTTCGGTCGAATGTAACATATCATACATTCGGTCTAATGTAATAATTAACATTTTCGGTCAAATGTAATAGATTAAAGAAGATTTCAATCAAATGAAACAAATCACTAATTCGGTCTAATGTAACAAACGACGTTTTCGGTCAAATGTAATATATCCAATTTCGGTCAAATGTAATATCTCCAATTCCGGTCAAATATAATATCTGAAAAATACTGTCGTATGTAGAGTATTTTTAAATATTTAGTTTTTAGGTCAGCTCTTCAATAATGTTATTTAATACAGTAATTCAGTAAAATATAATAAATACAAATTCGGTCATATGTAACAAGTTACACATTTGGTCAAATGTAATAAACTCATTTTCGGTTAAATTTAATAAATGAGAAAAGATTTCGGTCAAATGAAACAAAATACTGATTCGGTCTAATATAATAAACCGAATATTCGGTCAAATGTAATAATATATATTTGGTAAAATGTGAAAACTATATAAGTTTTCGGTCAAATGAAACCAATCACGTATTCGGTCATATGTAATAGACCAAAAATTCGGTCATATGTAATAGACCAAAAATTCGGTCATATGGCAATTCGGTCATTTGTAACACTTCTGTTTTCGGTCAAATGTAATATTTAGTGGATTCGGTCATATGGGCCCCCACGATGTCCCTTCAGGGAGAAATAAAAGACAATGTACTGCATTTACGAGACAGTAACCGTTGCATATCTCAGAAACCGTTTGATGTAGAGTAATAATTCAAAATGCTATTTTATTAATTTTTTTGACTGAATTAAATTCTGAAAAGTAAATTTGCATAAAATTAATAGAAATATGTTAAATCTTGACAGTAAATTTTATTTAGTAAAAATACCGACTAGGCGGGTACCGATCTTGTTGTTTTTCAAATTGAGTCATGAATATCGCTATGAGTGTCTGTTTAAAATTTCATCAGGATCGGACTTTTTTTACAAGAGTTATCGTGATCCTGATGAAATTTTAAACAGATATTCATAGCGATATTCATTGTTTTTGGGATCTAGGGACATCAAAACGAAAAAATGACATGGTCCCGGGCTTGTCTCACCATGCCGTCTACAGTAATTTCTTCTCCCCCATAGGGGGGAATTCGCTAAAAGGGAATGATGTTTTAATAAAAATACTAATTGTGCTATAAAATGAACTGCTAATATTACCAGTATTGTATTTCAATATTTACTTCGAAAAATACATTAACTTTACAGAAACCTCTTTAGGATACGAGACTATACGTGCAATGGCACAACTTGTCTTAAGTTCACAACGTCTCAAAAGTTTATAACTATCTTGGAATCTTATAGACGATTAGATTTCTTAGCGATTAGATTTAACTATTTTGGCCCCAAAACTAAAATTTCCCATAACTCCCTTATTTTTTTAGGTACGAGGCTGTAAGTGGGGTAACATTTACATGAAATATTACATATAATCTAAATATTCCGTCAAAAATATGATACCACTTATGGATTTCTAAGAATAATGCTCAAGTCCAGAATATTAAGAGCCAACATGTAAAATGTTATCTTTATTTGGAAAGATCTGATTCTGATTACAAAAATACCACACATGCGATATTTTCCTCTTCAAATGTGTTTTTAATCAGAGAAAATATCAGTTTATAAATGGTAGAGGGTTTTAATGCACTGGATTTCTCATAAAAATGAAAACCATGAAAACAGCTGATTTGTACGAAACAGCTGATAGGCAGCAAAATGTTGTTTTACGTACAAATAAGCATCTTCATTTAAAACAACTGATTTATTTGTAAAATTGCTTTATACTGTATTGTAAATTGTGATATGTTATGTAAAATTACATTAACATATCATTAATTTAAAATATTTATTGGATTATGATGTATTGGATTCATAATAACAATAAACAAAATGGGATCAGCTGATTTACAGTTAATAGCTGATTGACTAGAAACAGCTGATTGATAGTAAAAAGATAATTAACAAATAAATCGGTTGTTTTAAAAGAAAATACTTATTTGTTCGTAAAACAGCTTTTTGCTGCCAATCAGCTGTTTCGAGTCAATCAGTTGTTTTGTACAAATCAGCTGTTTTCATAGATTTAATGTTTGTGATAAATACAGTGCATTATGACCCTTTATGATTTATAAAAAAAAGTTCTCTGATCAAAAACCCATTTGAAGAGGAAAATATCACATGTGTGGTATTTTTGTCATCAGGAGCAAAATATATCTCCAAATAAAAATAAAATTTTACATGTTGGCATTTAAAATTCTGGACTTGAGCATTATTTTCAGAAAAACATAAAAGGTATCACATTTTTGACTAAATATTTAGATTCACGTGAAATTTCGTGTAAATTAGATCCCTTTTACAGTCTCGTACCTTAAAAAATAAGGGAGTTATGGGAATTTTAGTTTTGGGGCCAAAATAGTTTTTTGAGCGTAGCGAACGAGTTTGGTAAAATATTTTTAATTGCTCATTGCAATTTTAATTGCTTTAAAAAATTGCATTTTAAACTTTTATATTACAAAAGTCGTCTAATTTTCTAATATAAAGGCTGAGAATATAAATTTGAGAATAGCCCTAAAACCTGAAAAATTCTTAACACCATTCTACTTGTCTTATTGTTATACATTAATTTGCTAATTTAATCTTTCTTGTATCTCTTATAGTTTACGAGATCCAATGGTGTGCGCAAAAAAATGAACACACTGTACATATTATCATAAGTTAACGCACAAATTTAAAATTAATCAAGTCAGTCATACAAGCGAATGAAATATTTGATATCAAATTAATTCAACTATCATAAGTTTTCCTTGTTCATAAATCAAATTCACATCCAGTCTCGATAAACATTAATCGATTAAAAATTTTTATATGATGGCGAGTTATAACACGTATTGATTTCTAAATGAATATTTGAAAAAACCTTGACATGTGGACACCCGAATATTCCACGAACAGGTTCTTTACGAGAGTTTACCGAGCTAAGATTGGACGCAGCTTTGAAGAAAGAAAGTAAAATTTTACATACGTATTTTATACAGACTTTCCAGTAAGTAATATGGTACTAGATATTAAGTTTCTATTTTTAAGTAATAGCTATTATTTCGTTTTTACTGCTTAGTAATTTTTAAACCTTAATTTTTAAGACATACTTTAGATTGGAAGAGGGATTATAAATGCAAGCTTTTTTATTTATAACAATAAACAAACCATGAAGCATACTTTATTTATTTAATAAATTATTAAACTTAAAAAAATTTTTGATGAAACATTTTCTTGACAATCGAGAAAATGAAAAACATTGCTTGCATTTTAAACTGTTATATTATGTAAGGGTCTAATGTTCTCTATTTACGAATATAAAGAATATAAATTTGAGAATAACCCTAAAAGCTGAAAAATTCTTCATATCACTCAGTGGAATGTTGAGGTGGAAAATCCCAAAGTAAAAAATAAATTTCTTTGTGTAACGGCTTAAATAACAAAGCGATTTCTCAGAAAATTCATAAACTGAAAGTTGTTTGTGACTCGAGATGTATAAAACTCTTCTTTCTACGAGGAAAACATTTTAATGTTTGACAATGTTTGAACTGCAGAATGACATGTAGCTTTTTCAATAATATTTACAGTTTTTCCTTGAATAACAATATAAATCAAGTGGTTTCATTTTATGTTTTTTACTGTGGCTTTCGGCACTAAAATAGTGCAAACTGTAAAACCACACCAATACCGATATCTTATAAAAATACACCAAATACTTCGTTTCTTACTCAACGTTTTCAATTTGCATGATAAAAACCAAAATAAAACAGAGACCCAATAAAACGACAGTATAAAGGTGAAACCAAAATAAAATTTTTGTTATAAAAAAGGAATAGGTACTTACTTAGGAATAGGTAGGGCGTTTACTTAATCTTAATAGTAAACGCTTACATGAATGTACCAAAATGTGAGAGACGAAGAACGTGTGTGATACTCTTTGTAATATTCATCCTTTCATAGAACATCCTACGCCATAACTCGACCCTTGACATAACAAATAACATCTCGTTTTACTGCCAGAGATTACAAGGCTAAGGTTGTAAATTAGATTATTTTATAACTGTACCATAGCGTACAATAAATAGAATGTTCATTATATAATAACAGATATATTACAACAGTTTACATTCAAAATGCACAAGCCAAAGCTAACTTCATTCTGTTATTATTATAATTATTTTAAACGAATAATAGTTCAATTAAATTTAGGAGAGACTTGAAAAAGCTGCTAGTTGGCAAGGCTTACTATAGTGTAAACGATTTTATGTGTGATAAGACCCTTATGTAATATGTACATTTTTTGTCATAGAAGAACCGTTATTTTATGTATTTATTTGTATTTGTATTGACTTGGCATATGCATGTACTTGTCTAAATGCTCAATAAAGTGACTATGACTATGACTATGACTATAATTGTTTTCTCTCGATAGTTATGAGAAAGCTAACTGTAAAGAATAACACTATTGGCCTTAATTCATTTCTAACGAAAGATCCCGGTTAGCTTAATGTCTGGAACTGAGTATCAGTTAAATTAGCTAGTAGTAATAATTAAAAATCACTATTTTAGGAAAACTTGGTAAATATGGAGAATGAGTATGCAGGTTTGCTGTCACTACAATGAAAATATCGTGGATTTTAGAGTATTAAACATTATATTTCATCTAGATGAAGCCACTAACCAAGTTTTATCAAAATATGTTGAGAAATAAGCAAGATATAGAATTTTTCTTATTTCCCATAAGGTTAACATTGGGGCAACGGACTGTGTTTACCACTTACTTTCAATATACCGGTAACCAATGAACATAGAGCAGTGATTCAAATACTAAATTTTTTTTAGCTGAATACAATGGTGCCAACAAAAATTGGGTAATTTTTATATTTATATGAAAACAACTCTTAAGCCCCATTTTTGGGGGGTTATCACCCTTTACCCCCATTTCGGTGATCCGATCGTTCTGGTTTACAAATAAAGATAAGTGAATTCTATTATCACCAAATTGTTTTTCTTGTTTAGAGCTTTAAAATTATGCATAACATTTCACATGTTTACATTTGAAATTTCAGAGATTTGAACCCATAACGTCCGGTTTTTTTAATTCTCTGTATTTTAAAAAGAATTCAAATATTTTTACGTTGTTCCTTGGGTTTGAAATTAGTGGGAGGAGGTTTTTTCGTATTTGCATTTCAAGCCGTTCGTCTACAATCTATTGTGGATTTGAGGTTTTTGGAGGCAACTCTAACATTTCCTATGGAAATCTCTTTTAAGCGACCCCTTATTTTAAAGCATTTTTATATTTTCATCTATTAAAAAGCTCTTTGAAATGAGGGGTTACTCAAAATAGGGCTACATTAGCGAAGTTTAAGTTGCCCCAAAAACCCCACATTTTTGCGGGACACTCAAAGTTTAAAGTTTTAAAGTTTTAAATATCACCAAAACTACCACTTTTTCCGCTTAATAACGTTTGTACATGATACATTTTTTAAGTCACCAAAGGTGAAATTAAAACTCCAAAAGTCTTCGACGCCAGGTTTCAAGAGTTATATTCAAAACTTTCACAAGCTGCCAATTTGGATAGAAATAAGTTAGAGACCTCCAATCTCCACCATTCGCCTATTTTTGCAAGTTCTTTAAAATTATGGGTCACTCAAAAGGTATTGTACTTGAAAATGTTGACTTCCCCCTAAATCCCCCATTTTCGGGGGTCATTCAAAATTTTTGGTATCGTCAAAAAATAATTTGGGTAAAGTTAGTATAATTCCCCAAAGGTTAATTGTTTGTATTTACAAAAAACAATCAAAGAGGGAGGGTCGGACTTTTTTACCTACTGTATGTATAGAATTAGTTACGAGGTTATGTTGACTTTGAAAATGGCATAAATTGGAAAAAATGTCGGTCAAGAAGTTGTTATAAAAATTACATTTAAGTAGGGTGTTTTGTTTAAAAAATATTTCTATTAATAGTTGTTTTAATTTCCCTAACCAAAAAGTTAATTATATCGTCGGCGAATGGTGCTCTTTAGCATCTGGGGGCCCAAAAACGAAAATTGATTGGCTTCGACGAGATGAGACCCCATTAAGGAAATTCGCTAAAAAAAGGGAGTGTCCAACTACTTTGTATTCGTTGCTAGCAATTACCAATTACCAATCAACAAAATAACCTATACAACTTTGTTTCCTAAAAACTAAACAGGCGCGCGGATTAATGTGATGAGGAAAAATGTGACAGGTGAAGCCTGTTGAATGCCCAGAGCCCGGAAACGTAACGTTGACAATGAGAGGGGAAACGTACATCAATAATGTAAAAATATTATTTATCTTTAGTTTTTATAAAACATGTTTTTTCTCAGTTTCAATATACAAATAATTAACTAAGCCTTTTTTCTTAAAAATTACATACAGTACTTACCTGGGTTACTCGCCTCCACTTATCTGTTGATGGTACATTTGTAAGTACAGTAGAGGGTATCCCATAATGCCCTTTAATGGGCTGTTATTTTATTTTAGGTCCTATTATTTTCATGTTCGACCACAATTGAAATGTGGAGCTATGTAAAAATAAACCCTAAATCACTCTTATGTAAACAGCCAAGATATCCATACTTACCGATCACAGGTAAAAGACGAAAGTGTTATTTTTTAAATCACGCTAACGGCTGGAAAGACCAATCGCACGTGTTAACTAATAGTAGTCTTAAAAAAAGGCGCGAGCGGCCGTGAAAAACTATTATGCATGCTAACCAACAACATAAACGGTAAAATCAAGTAAATGTCGGGAGTAATGCAAAGTCTCGAAGGGACGTAAAAAACAATAATATGTGCTCATGAATTAAGCGACTTTGCGAAAGATTAATATCCTACTTATTTTTCAGGACAAAGGACACTTAAAAAATCCTTGGACAATCAGAATTTTCCCAATTTTCGTCAAAGACCAGCCTCAAATTGTTCCGATTTATGGTTCTGATTTATAGTGTGTCTTTATTTACCTACTCAGTCTAGCAACGCAAGTATTTCATTTTAATAAAGTTTTCGGAGGAATAATCTCCCCCTTCTCGGGACCAGGTGGCACAGAATGTTTGCAGACTTGGGCCTGTCATACCTATCGGCGAGCCTGATAGTTTCAGTAAACATTGTTTACACTCTTAATATAAACAATTTTTTAAACAATATTCTTCGTGGAAACAATGCCTTTACAAGTTTATTAAGGTGAGCAAAGGATTATAATTAGAGACCTCTTTGTACAACATTCTGTTCAGGACAAACAAGTTTAACTAAAATCCTAAATAGCATTGCATGAAAAAATCTTCACGATCAGGGGGTGTGTACGGGTAAAATGACTAAGCAAATGGTTAAATTTCGCAGTGTGTTACATCATTATTAAAAATATTTTATTATTACTAAACGATTAAACTATAATCGTGGCATATTGGTAACTATTATATTTTTTTTCTTATTCAGCATTTGAAAGATGTTGAGAGAAATAATGCTGAATATTTCCTGTTTCCTCTGTATAAACTTCTCTCTTCGAAATAATGACAACAGGAAACTTGTGGTTCGCCGTCACAACTTCACTACCGCAAAATTTTACGTCTACATTTTTCCATGTTCCGATATTTAAATATACACCCCTTCCAGGTAAGACAAAAGTTATACCTAAAATAGTTAACACCTAAATATGCCTGGTAACTTGTAACAATTGCATTTAAACCTTTCATGCTGCATCTTTTTCAAGCAAGTAAAAAAGTTTAAAAAGGAAAGTTTTCATAATAAAGTTTATTTAATAAGAAAGAGATTTTATTAAACAACAAAATCTTAATCCGAGATTAGAGTATTTATTAATAAGAAAAATTCAAACATCTGTTATGACTTATGATCATATGAGTTTTGTAAATAAGCTAAATACTTTTGATGCAATTCTCTATTTTCAACCTGAGTATTTAGGGGAGCTAAATTGTTCATAAAAATTACTGTAAACATGCTGTTTGCAATGTTAAGTAAATACGAGTACTCACGAAGCAATTTCACAACTTAAATTTTAGGGCTTAAATTGCCTATTTTAGACACAAAACATCCCAATATTTGGGTTCTTTGCCCCCCAAAAAAGGGGGTTGAGGCTTCCAATTTTCTGACCAATAATATCACAGCAAATAAAATATTCACCAGATGAAAATTAAATCGGATAATAATAACGTTTTGATAATATTATTTTATTTGATAAAATATATGTAACATTTATTCGGATCTTCTCTTTGGGCTCAAAACTCCCCACTTGGGGGCATTTATCCACCAAGAGTGTGCTCAGAACATTTCTTGATCAACGTTGACCTTACTTTCAAAGAGAGGAATGATTATACCAAATTTGAAGAAAATCGGACAAAAATTGCAACCGTTAGAGTGCACACACACACACACACACACACACACACACACACACACACACACACACACACACACACACACACACACACACACACACACACACACACACACACACACGTGTGAGTGTGTACCAGTTCATCAATATTTGTGGGGTCTTGCGTGTGCATTTTACTATATTGCGGGGCCATTTGAAATTGCAAAACCTTACACACGGCCCCACAAGTTTCTGGTTTTTGTTTTTTGATAAAAATCCTCTTTTTACGCCCGTAAAAGCCTAAAAAAGGTGAGGTTAGGTAAGTTTAGGTTATGTTTTTTGTATGGCCCCACAATTTCGACTGGCCCCGCAGCCTGGTTAAATGCACACACATGGCCCCGCAATCAGGTGTGAGAACTGTGTGAACAAAAGACCCCACAAATATGAGTGAGCAAGTTTGTGTGTGTGTGTGTGTGTGTGTGTGTGTGTTTTTTAAGCCCGATAACTCGCGTAGAATGGTCCAATCTGAATGAAATTTGGCACAGACATGTAAAGTAGGCCTAGTAATTATTCGGATGAGTTCGAAATCCAGCCTGTTCGGACTACTGTATTTGAAGGGGGTAAGGGGGGGACGGGTAAACCCTCCAAAAGTGGGTTTATTTGGAGTTTTTACATAGAAAAATTAAAATAATGTACTTATTAATAATGATTGAATTCAGCTTAAAAAACTAATAATTTAGTATTCTGAATTGTTGCTCTATGACCTTTGGTTACCGTGATATCGTTAGTGGTAAACACAGTACGTTGTCCCAATGTTATCCTTATGGGAAATAAGTAAAATTCTACATCTCGCTTATTTTTAAACATATCTCAATAAAACTTGGTATATGACTTTTTCTAGTTCAGGTCTACTAAATATTGAATTATGAAACCACCCAGTTGAACGTACCTTATAAGAAGGGCATAAAATAAACTGGCCAGCAGCTAAAATTATATTCAAAGAAGAAAAATGGAAAACAAGATTAATAAAAGAAGCAGCATATATGGCGATAGAGAAGGATGCTACTTCTCAGCCAAGTGCAACATTTAGCCAAATATATATTCCAGTTACACAAGAATAAGTCAAAAAACAAATTAATTCATAAAAAGTGTTTTTATAAATATCTAATTTTTAATATTACATGACTATATAACCAGTATAATATTATCCAGTTCTAAATTTAAAGTCTATATCATAGAGTTAATCACCTGTAAGTTATAAAAATGTCAATATTTGATAACCTTATCAATAAGACTGATGATGGTCTTTGAAACAAGACCAAAATATCTCATTCTTAAAAACTATTTGTTTTTTTATTATTAAAGGGATGAGTAGCCAAAAATCAAATAATAATAATACCATCACCAAAAAATCATACCGTCAAGAATCTAACGTACCTGTTGCAAAAATATTTCCCCAACAGAAATACCTATACTTCTGTTGCAGACATACCTACATACTCATTCCCCGTGTTATTCTTATGGAGCTTACAAAAACTTGTTAAATCTCGCTACGTTGGATTGAAATATGCTCTTTTGCATTTGAAATTCGCTGAGTATGCAGGTCTGCTGCAACGGGGGGTTCTATTCAAAAGTATTAAGATTCATCAAGACTTATTTTCACCTCGTATGTACCGCCTGAGAGACAAATTCGGCTGAGAGAGGGAATCAGATTTATTCAAGTGTATCCAAACAGGAGGTCTGTAAGGGTGCGCCACTTGCTTACATTAAAGCATTGAATTGAATTGGTTAAGGTGAATCGGTTATCAAATTTATAACAGCCCATTCCAGAGGATCGTAATGTAATACTCCGCTGATCCATTTCTTATTAAGAACATAGTAATTTGTCAGTATAATTTTACCATCGAAATTTGTTTGTGTTCGAATTATTAGGCATAAACGATAGAGCACTAGGTTTTTTTTAATATACAAGGCAATTTAATTTTTATTGCAGTTTATATCGGGGTAGTAGTAAGTTTAAGTAAGTGGTAGCAGGTAATTATTTATTCATTATTTGGATGTTTTATTAACAGCATAAGAAAGGCATTCATTTTATAGCGAAAAAAGATAAAACCTTTATAAATTCTGAATTTTGAAAAAGTTCTTATCATTAGTAATACAGTTGTAAATGGGTCATTAGTATTGCATTATTTGTTTCTTGCTAAAATATAAGATCTACTCTTATAAATGTAGCGTTATTTGTCATCCCCTTAACCTACCTGCGATTTTTGATTCCCATCAAACTTTCTGAAAAGACAAGACATGATACGAGTCATGATTCATCTTTCGCCGGCAACACATGTGCGGTTCCGTACTGGCCAGTTTTTCGTTTTTATTAATTGTTCGTGTGTCCGTTTGTTCGTCTCAATGTTTTCGTGTACGTTTTATATCTGATGCTTCTTCAACCACACCATCATTGAAGAAGAATGTTTTAGCTTATGTTTTAGAACTTGAAAATGTACCCAAGACGGTACAAAACCATTTGTAGTTCAGACCAGTAGATGAATCACTTTGGCTGTATTTCCAGGTAATTTACACCTTTTTGGTAATTCTTTTTTAAATGACCCATTAAATATGATACTATACATGTTTAAAATCCTGAGCCATATATCTATTAAAATACATCATAAATATTTAACATAGGAAATTATAATTTAAATGTAACTGAGAACATAATTCTACCAAAACTTTTAAACGCATTAAAAAACTATGTTCCTATTAAGTATAAAAGCTCATATAGAATTTTTTATTCGTTGCAGTAACTGTTTGATCAGCGTTAACTCGTTTGGGCTACTACAGTTAAGATTAATTGAAGCATCAAATGAAATGAATGATGATTAATAAGCAATAGAGTAGGCCTACACTATCAATTATATTCGAAAAGCGTACTCTGTTCACGTTAAACATTCCAATTAAATTTTATGTTTAATATTTGATTTAAATTATAGTATACTAGAACATATACCCGCAGCTTCGCCCGCTGAAATTATAACTAATTTTAATTAAATCATATTAAGTCATGTGAAATTATTAGGGATAATTAATAAATGGAATTATTTTGGCCATGGGCGTGCAGTTACACCTTTCAGGTGCAGCTGCTAATTCCACCAGTGATTGAAATGAGATAATGTAACGTTTTTTTCAAAAACGTCTTCCCTCATGATAAGGAAAATGACATGAATTAGCTTCCTCGCAATTTTTAATACCGAGAATGAGGGATAACCCGGGATATAAAACAAAAAAGACACAAAGGGCGGGTTTTCGATTTAACATCAATCTGAACTGCTTAGCAATTTTTGAAAATAAACCCAAAACTATTAGAAAAAGTAGATGATACATGACCCAGCAAAAAAACCTATTTCCCAAACGATTTTCAATTACACTGAAGATCAATCGGGTCACTCAGCTATCGATAAGTCAAAATTATCGTAGTAATAATATATTTGTTGGAATTAAAGTCTACGTCAACTAAACGAACTCTCCTAAAATGTTATTGTGAAAACCTTTTTTTAGTGGATATACATATACTCTAAATGAATTGACCATACTGAGTTTTAAGATTATAGTTGAAGAACTAATTATTTATTTATTTGGGACAACATTTTACAAAAGTAGGAATGAAATACAGTCCTTTGGGTGGGTCGTACAATACAAGTAGCTTAGTGGCATTTAACAAATATATAGTTTGGTGGCCGTAATAAATGTGTACATTTTATTCTCTCAGTAGATTGGATCTCGGACCTTTTCTATCTCCTGAAAATATTCTTATGGGCCTGCCATCCCTAGTTTTTAAAACTGAAATGGCCTCCATTTTGAATTTTATAACATACACTATTTTAGCCATCTGAGAGAGACTATTTTAAAAACCTTTTTTGCATATAAAGCCAATGAAGAATTTTTTCGCAGAGTTTCACGGCCCTAAGTCTTGTAGAAAGTCAGCTTTGAAAGCTAAAAATGGCCGCTAATTTCATAATATACCCTATTTAAGCCTTTTGAGGGAAAATATTACAAAATACTTTCTTTGTCTTATATATATCACAACATATATAAGACAAAGAACATAACTTTGTATAAATGCCAATGGCGGACTGTTTGAGCACGTAGTGTAAACTAAATGTGATCAAACTAAAATAACATGCTGTATAAAATGTAAAGATCAATAAAACAACACTCATTACATGTTTATACAGTGTGTAAATTAAGTATGGAAACAAATCTGTATTTTTTCATCCGAAGGAGATAGAGATATTTTGTTTGTGGCGTTGGTTGTTAGTCCAGGTTCCGGATTTTTTGACATCGAAAAAATTTTTTCATCCCCCTCACAGGGTGGGGGGTAAGGGGTAACTTAATTTTTTCAAATAGCAGCCCCTATTGAGTGACCCCTCATTTTAAAGGGTTTGTCAAAATAAATAAAATGGCGCAAACCCGAGGTCAATACCTCAACCCAAACCCAAATGGCAGCCATTTTAAATTTTGAGATGAACACACGAGATTAACTATGGAGACCTAAATTTACCTTTCAAACGGGTTACAATGGGCAAGTTAAACTCTGGATACCATTATTAGATGGAAAAGTGGACATTTTTGTCTCATTCCTGATTTTGCCTCATCCCCCAAAATAGGGTGTTTTGGGGGCAACCCCCTAAATGTTAATGCAAACCCCTGCTGAGTGACCCCTCATTTTGAAGGGTTTGTAAAAACATAAGCAACAGTGCAAACCTTATGGTAATATGTCACCCCTAGCCAATGTGGCAGGTATTCAAAAATGTGACTGGGTAAAAAGCACCTACTTCTTTTATTCAAAATTTTGGATGTCTTTTTAGGATCGACGGATATTAATTTAAATCATGGTTTTAAGTTTGTTAAGAGCTATAAAATGAGGGATGACTCAATATGGCTGCTAAAGCAGGCATTAAATATTTTGAAAGGTGAAATGGGTGTTTTTTCACCCAATCAAATCTTTGAATGACTGTCATTTTGGCTAGGTGTGATATATCGACTTTAAGTTTGCACCACTGATTATGTCTTAACAAACCCTTCAAAATGAGGGGTCACTCAGTAGGGGTTTGCATTTGAAATTTTGGGGCTACCCCCAAAACACCCTATTTTGGGGGCTGGGGAAAATCAGGAATAAGGCGAAAACATCCACTTTTCCATCTAACAATAGTATCCAGAGTTTAACTTGCCCAATGCAACCCGCTTAAAAGGTAAATTTAGGTCTCCATAGTTAATCTCGTGTGTTCATCTCAGAATTTAAAATTGCTGCCATTTGGGTTAGGGTTGAGGTATTGACCTCGGGTTGGCGCCATTTGATTTATTTTGAGAAACCCTTTAAGATGAGGGGTCACTCAATAGGGGTTGCTATTTGAAAAAATTAAGTTACCCCTTACCCCCCACCCTGTGAGGGGGATGAAAAAACTTTTTCGATGTCAAAAAATCCGGAACCTGGACTAACAACCAACGCCACAATCAAAATATCTCTATCTCCTTCGGATGAAAAAATACAGATTTGTTTCCATACTTAATTTACACACTGTATACGTATTATTCAATCTTAAAAATGGGTTTAAATCTTAAAAACCCATTTTTAAGATTGAATAGTACGTATATAAACTGTAATGAGTATTGTTTTATTGATCTTTACATTTTATACAGCATGTTATTTAAGTTTGATCACATTTAGTTTACACTACGTGCTCAAACAGTCCGCCATTGGCATTTATACAAAGTTATGTTCTTTCCATCAAATTCCCAAACACGTGTTGCAAGGTACCGCTTTGAATTTCTTGTATTAAATTTGTTGTTTGTTTTGAGGTGCTAAAATATCTTGTGAATTTATTTCGTAGAGTAATACTTATTTACATGTCTGTGGCAAATTTCATTCAGATCGGACCACTTTTACGTGAGTTATCGTGCTTAAAGAGACATACACATTAAAAACGCAACCCAAAACTTGATTTTATTGGTGAAGGATTATTTCCCCCAAGATCCCGGATTCGACCCCAATATATTATTTTATTTGGGGATACATAATAAGGCATACTAAAACTCACAGGATATTCAGCACCTCAAAACAAACAACAAATTTAATGCAAGAAATTCAAAGCGGTACCTTGGCATCACGTGTTTGGGAATTTGATGGAAAGGACATAACTTTGTATAAATGCCAATGGCGGACTGTTTGAGCACGTGATCAAACTTAAATAATAGGTTGTATAGAATGCAAAGATCAATAAAACAATACTTATTTCATATTTATATGTGCATAAATCAATCTTAAAAATGGGTTGCGTTTTAAAAAAAAAACACCCTGCATATATATATACAGGGTGTTTTTTTTAACGCAACCCATTTTTAAGATTGAATAATGCACAAATAAATATGAAATAAGTATTGTTTTATTGATTTTTACATTTTGTACAACCTATTATCTAAGTTCGATCAAATTTAGTTTAAATTATGTACTCAAACAGTCCGCCATTGGCATTTGTGTAAAGTCGTGACCTCTCCATTAAATCATTAAATTCCCTAACACGTGTTGCAAGATACCTCTTTGAACTTCTTGCATTACATTTGTTATGTTTGTTTTGAGGTGCTGGATATATAAAGTTTTGGGTTGCGTTAAAAAAAAACTCAACCAGATAAATATATAGACAGATTGAATCTAAATTTAAACGGCCAATGTCGAGCAATGCAGCAATCGTTAGGTAAATGTTGCTAGATTTAAATAGCACATACCACAGAATAGAGATGATATTGTTTCATATTTAGTACTTTAACCCTCTCGTTTTTTCGGTGAAGAAGGCATTGTTTGCGAAATTATCTCTTTACAAATTTAAATCTGCCTTCTTCTACGTCATTTTATTCTTTAAAAATTCATGAGTAAGAATGTGATAAGAGCTAGAGCAAACATTTACATGAAAGCTTTATGTCTCAGTGGGCCTGTTTGCTCTTGACTTGGTTACATTAACGCAGTGAAATTACAGTTTCAGAGTTAATTTAACACGCCTTCAGGGATGATTTCTAAACATCCAAATCGTATTTTGAATTCACTAGATCTAAGTTTTCAACAAGTGCTTTCCTTTCATTGAACTTTACTGCTTTACTTTCAAGTGCTGCTTTTTTTACTGCTGCTGCTGTTTTTACTGCTTTACTTTCAATTTTAAATTACCTAATCATGGTATTTTGAAAACAACTGATACCATAATAAACTTCTAGTATTTGATAAAAGCTTAATTGAAACGGCAGATTGCACTGTACTTTGAAAATGGTCAAACGAATGCAGGTTTGTAAGATATTGTCGTGTATTTATCAGGTGTTGGAAGCATTTCTTGGTTTCTCAATTGTTTCCCCTTTTTAGCAAATTTCCCCCAATAGGGAATTAGTAGGCGGCACGGGACCGCCATAACTTTTCATTTTGATGCCCCTGGACCCCAAAAACACAGTTTGTTCATTTTCAAAATAACAACAATTAAATTAAAATAATTAAATACATATATACCTGTCCGTAGGCACAATAACTTTCATAAAAAAGGCTCGATTGCGGTGATATTTGGCACATAAATTTTGAATTCGTAGATCGACATTTATTACTTCGAATTCGAAAACTAGTACGATTGGCTAACTATACGGAGGGTTTTTTAATAAAATAAAGTTTATTTTTAGCATTTAATATCTTTTTATAACTTTTACGTAAATTCAATTGCCAAAATTGGATTCAGGTTAAACAAATAAACAATTAGGCATTTTGCATTATTATTGTACGTCAAACTGTTGCTTAGATATTGCATATGCTAAACACAGTACGTTGTCTAGTTAATTTCTTATTTCACCCTCACAAAAGTATAATTACTCTTTTTCGGGGAAAAAATCCCCAAAAGCTGCATAATAATTACCCTAAATAAATATATTTACCCTAATGTAGGGAATTTTGAAAATAAAAACGGAACCTATATATTTAAATTTTCAGGTGAATATTGTATTTGTCTTTATTTTGAAGAGTCTAAACTTCCTGTAAATGTAGCTTATTATATGGTATATTTACACTTCTGAGGAATGATAATATGCTATTTTTTTAATTGGTGGAGATGCAAGTCTTCTGCAACTAATAGGGGTGTTTTAATTGTAAAACTAACGCTATGATAGAATTTAATTTGTTCATGAGATTACATTATTTGTTTGTTTCCAGTGTTTTAATTAATTGATTATATGATTGTTGACATTTATATGCTATAACAAGATTACATTTATTGAAAATTAAAAGATTAAGAACTATATAAAATACAAAAAGTGGTTATATTACTAATAAAAAACAATTTGATCACAAATGTAAATTTTCCTCATTTACGAAGGCTCATGAATGATTAAATATATGTTTTTAATATGTTATTTACAAAACATATTCAAGCAAAACTTTCCGTTATGTTGAATTCTCACATTTATAAAATAAATCCTATGGAAATTCATTAAGTACGCAGGTCTGCTGCGACGAGGGCATTTATAATTATTGAAGTTCTTCATGGATTATAAGAAATAATATTTACTATTACATTAATACATGGTGTTTTTTTACGCAACCCAAAACTTTATTTTATCAGTGAAGGATTTTTCCCTTACTAAATCCCTGGATTTGACCCCACTATATTATTCTCCTTGGGGATACAAAAAAAGTAAGATCTACGAAAATAATTCACAGGATATTCAGCACAAAACAAACATAACAAATTCAATAAAAGAAATTCAAAGAGGTACTTTGCAAACGTGTTCAGAAATTTGATGGAGAGAGCACAACTTTGTATAAATTTCAATGGCGGACTGTTTGGACATGCAATGCAAGTTAAATGTGATAAAACTTAAATAATAGGCTGTATAAATTGTAAAGATTAACAAAACAATACTTATCTCATCTTTAAATGTGCATTATTCAATCTTAAAAATTGGTTGCGTTTAAGAAACAAACACCCTTTTACCACACTTTTACCACATTTCTCCAATAGAAAAACTGTTTCCGTTGGTTTCATGGCCCGAGACCATGGTAACTTTTATCATGGATCCCCAGAAACAAAATACACCGCGGAATTTCAATTTAACTTGGCCTCGTGACGTACAATTTGTACAAATCATCAAATGGACATAATTAATTTAATCTTATATTATATAAGTACTATAATTTTCAATCATATAGTTATTCCCTTAAGGCCTGGTGATTCCACCCCAGGTAGAAATGAGGACGCTTGAAGTTTCCTCTGTAAGTTTTCTGTTTCCCTCATGATGGGCTAATTGAATTGACTGGCTATCATTTACCATTAATTACAGTTTGCAATTTAAAATTCCGTTATAAAAATACTGAAATTTTCTTATTAATAAATTGTAAGTTAGTTTCCAGTAATGTTTGAGAATTTATAAATTATAATTTCATCATTTTCAGAGAAGAACATTCATCACACTGTTCACCCAGCCAAATTAGGACCTATATAAATATGATGCATAACCCAAATATAAAACTTGTTTCGATGGCAAAAAAACGCTAAGAGCGGATTTGTCTGGTATTTGTTTTTTTTTTATTTACAGAAGTACACCAATTACCCGTCGCCATTGGCCAACAATCTTGTGCGGCGATCTAAAGACAGCGAAGTACCGTAGCGGCACTACTGTAGTCATATTGGCCAGCCAGAGGTGACCACTCATGATGGAACAGAAGTCGCCCACCACTGGAATCGAATTGGCGACGATTAAACACACAGGACCAGCGCTTTACCTCCGAGCTAACGCCTCGGCAGATTCTTGACTTGTAATCTGAATCACATCGCAGATCAGATAATTTACTTAGCTGCTAAAGGTTTATTGTCAAATAAGTCTTTTTGTTGGAATGTTCATTTTCCTCACCCAGATAACCTCTCCTAAAATCTTTAGTTTCGAATGCCCCGATAGTTTTCGAAACATTTTGTGGACCGGCCCGATCGGACTATAGGAAGGGAGGGTAAAAGATAATAAATCTTACAAAAATGTTTTTAAAAATTGTATCACAAAGAAAAAAATCAGTTTTTAGCCCTATTGAATTCAACTAAAAAAAATTATTATGATGTATATTTGTTACTGAGCTATTGAAAGCAGTAAACATAGTACACTGTCCCAAAGTGATATGTGTTTTATTTATGGGATTTAAGTAAAATTCTATAGCTGGCTTAATTCTAAATATGTCTTAATACAACTTGGTTTGTGGCTTCAGCTGGATGAGATCTAATGTAAATTAGTCTAAAATACGCGATTTTATTGGCAGCAAACCTGCATACTCATTCAAACCGTGGCACCATTATTCATCACTATTCATGGCAAAACTAATATGTTTAACCGATCCGCAAAACGTGAGTACTCTAAGGCAGCGGTTCCCAAAGTGTGGGTCGCGTCCCACACTGGTGGGTCGCGGAAGGGCTTTGTTAGGTGGGTCGCGGAGTCGCGATGAGGTTACAACTACCTTTCCAGAAAAAAGAATATCCTTGTATTTTTAGTAAAAACAAAACTTAGAACTGAAACGGCGATTAGCAATTAATCAATTAGAACTCTCTACTTGAGACAGGTTGTCTGAAATATATATATTATTAAAAGGACACTCTGTCCCTTATTGAGTTTGAGTTTGACTCTATCCCTTGAGTCTTAACTTATGAATAAGACTAGGCAGAGGAAGGAAGTTAATATGAGGGAGCATCTTACCGCCAATCGGATACCATACTTTTGCCACAACCATCCAAGCCCTAAGGTGTGATTCACAGCCGACCCATTACGTTTCTTTGGATTTTGAAGATTGGTTTGTCTTTAAGACTATTTTTCTACACTTTTAAATGTATTTTTCGGGGTTTCGTTCACTTTTGTCGAGGGCCTAACCTAAACTTTCGAGGGAAACAAGTCGTTTGAAAATCCGGAAAAATCGTGAGTTTTAATGTTTTTCCGGTTCCGCGAAATGTCGCATTGGTTTTTGATCAGGACAAATTTGGGTTTTGTGTAATTTTATCATCTTTGTTTTGGATATTTATCAAATATTCCAGAAAAAAACGCAAAGCTTGAAAGTCTAGTCACCCAATAAGAAATCAGGCATGAGCCTTGAATTACGGTCTAAATTTTATGATTGATTCTTGTACGATTTGATGAACTGAACAAGAAAATGGTGGATGCCATAGTGTAACCTTGGGCAAATTTGAATATAGAAGACCTAAGTTTAGATACACGGCCTATGACTCGTACTGATCGCTGATTTGGCGCTGTGATTGGCTTTCAGTACGAATCCTTGTTCCAGATCCACACTACACATTTTCTTCTTTTGAGGGTGTAAAAAAAATTACTACACTAAACTGATCAGGGCCGGATTTAAGCATAGGCGCACGCCTAGGGGCTCGCGCCACACAAAAATATATAAAAAAAAATTTTAGAATCTAGGAATTAACTTCGTTCGGCAATGAATGAACTTCGGCCAATAATGAAAAGATAATTAATGATTGTTATACCAAACTGAACGTGAAACATAAACAACGTAAGTGCAGTCAGCACTTAGCAGAGAGCTCATAAGATATACGGTACGATGAAGTCGACTGCAGGTCAGGTGTTACGCACGGCGGCGCCGCTTTGTTGGCTGCAAAGTTTTCGAAGTGGGGATGGGGGCCCATGGGGGCATGGTCTGTAGATAAGAGAAGTGAATAGTAAATAGTATAAGTTATCTCAGTCGGAAATGTAAACAATTAGTGACGTTTTTGAGGACCGGAAACATAATATAACCTGCCGCAAGGACAAAAATTAATCTTGACCAATCAGAAGGAGAATATTGCTCACACCTCATATATAGGCTATTCCCCCATAGGCTATTGTATTGAGCTTGCGCAACCGGATATGGGTACAAGATTTGATGTCACAAGTTTTGGTTCCACCACAGGCCATACGAGAGTTGGGCAACATGACAGGATAATAATATTAATGGGAGTAATTTCAGCATTTTTAAGGGGGGGGGGGGCAAGATTTTAGATTTCTGCTCTGTAGCTCAATTTTAACCCCTGCTTGAAAATGTGTTGGACGCTGAGTTTTACTGAAAAAGCTTTGCCAAATGACAGCCGCGAAATGTCCGAGAGATTTACCGAAAGCGATACAACTGATGTTATCAGGCCACAAGCCTAGCCTAGCCAAGAAATGTTTGCTATCACCATAATATGACCGAGAAATTTGCCAGCCGCTGAAAACCTAAAGCGGGATGTCCACCAGATTTCTCATAATAAATTTCCAATTTTTTTCTGCCTTTCCTGACTATTGAAAAAATCCCGACAAGTGAAATCAGCAATGTAGCTTTTAAATCGAAAACTTGAGCACTATCTTTGTTGTAAAAATACAGGCGGCCGCAACGCGACCAGACGCGACCGGCGGTCGCGGCCAGAACGACGTTTCATGAGTTAATTTTCAAAGTAAAATGGATTAAATTGAAAGGTACATGTGGACTGACGTGTGTATTACGTAGCAAAATATAATATATGGTTAGCCTTAATATAATCTATATAAACCTTTACCATCACCTACAGATTTGCAGTGGTTCGAATATGGATAAAAATAATATAGTGAAATCTCTATTGCCTGGTGTTTCGATGCATGACGCTAAAGCTACTGATGATTTATTGCAGTAGAACGTAATTGATTCTACCTTCTACAATTAATTCGAAAACTTTGATTTTAATCATTTCGTTCCTTAGTATTTTATTATGTTTGTGTAAAAGTATGCTCAAAATCATGAATGATCGAAATAAAAGCTTGGATAGCTCAATTATTTTGTTACGTAAAACATGCTAGCTACTAGAGGTTTGTTGACAGTCAGTACCTAAGGAAAAAGAAAACCAAGTTTAAAATCACATGTAAACATGTTATTGATTGTAATAAAACTATATATATAAGGCAAATTTTTGTATCAGATTGCAGAGCCGTCTATTAAAAGTAGTAGTTGAAGAAATAATCAATTTTTGTGTCCCCAAAACAATGCGATTCCCCTCCGCCACCAAGTCTAATATTTGCAACATCTCTACCCTACTCCTTCCGACGCAGATGATCCAGCAATACAAATATGATGTCTTAAGTTTATAATTTCATCATTAAATAATTGAGTGTCGTTCAGTTGTGTTTATTTGTTTTTATTTGTTTTTTTTTGTTTATTTTTTATAACGAAATACGGGTGTAGTCAATAAAACACGGAAGTATCCAAAAGGTAATGAGTTTTGTCCTCAAAGGACAAATCAAAACGAAACAACAATTACTGTAATGAATTTGTAAAGAATAAACTTAAAAATTATCAATAACCGTAATTATAAAGAATGAAATCCTGATTACGGTCGCGGCCATTAGTATCGACCGTAATTAGGAAAAACGTATAAATTACCTTCCCAATTACGGTCGCAAATATTTAAGGATTAAAATAATTTAAACCCCTAATTTTATTTATGTAATAAATAAATAAACTAATTGTTTTGAAGCTAAAACCTTTTGTTAGACACAAACAGTATTATTTAGCATTTAGAGGCTTATTTAACTTACCTCGCTTCTAATGGATTCGCACAAGAAATCAGCAGTCATCCAACGGAAATGACTTAGTCATCTCTTCATAGCTTTCTGAGTGACTGTGGCGTCAGCTAATTTTAAAAGTTTTTATACTCTATGGTAGATCGAAACTCGCTGTTTACGTTAGCTCAAGACATTACCAAATAGTAACGTCTAAGATTTTATGATGTTTAACTGATTGAGCAGTGACAACCAGCGACCGGTATAAGGCAGGCGACCGGAATTTGGGTTGTTTACCTTATAGTTTCTTTAGTAACACGTAACTTATTAATAAAATGTAATTTCTTTATTACAATTTCAACAGGCAATTTAGAGGTTTTTTTAAAATCTAATTCCATATTGTGCAATAAAAACGCAAATGGGAAAAACCATAGTAGTTTGCACTTCATAATTTATATTCCAAAATAAATTTATATTAATGCAAAATTTATCCTTGTACACTACAGAGCAAGGATAAATTAGAGTTTTTTTTGCAATACAAGTACGAAAGCCTTAAAACTAACTTCTAGACATTCATATTTGACTATGATGTCATAGGTTGAACATTATACATTTCATTGTTTACTATAGTCCATTTTTAGTTGGGTTTGATGTAATGAAAAATTTATACCAATGGTGTGTCGCAAAAAACCTTTAGCTTCATTGGTGGGTTTTCAGCCAAAAAGTTTGGGAACAACTGCTCTAAGGCATTACCCGTATGTTGGCTCTGAGGCATGGAGCACCCCTTATCCCTCTTTTGGGGGATAAATGCCCCAAATTAGGGATTTTCAGCCAAAAAATGTTAAGATAAGCCCCTAACGTAAATGTAATGTTTTTATTTTAAGGGCAGTCAAAATACAAAAGTTGTAAGTTTTCTTCCAAGGGTAGAGCACAAAAAATATCTGATTTATAAACAAAATTTGAATTAACTAAAGCCACTATGTTGACTTAAGGGAATTTTAGTAAATTTCGCATCCTAGCGGCCACGATTACGATCCGATTCTCTTTCCATTTGATAGACATATCACTCTTTTATGATATGACTGACCTAAAAAAATAGGTCAGTCTGGGGGAATAAATCGGAAGCCTTGTTTTCATTTTGGGGGTCATAAAGCCCAAAATTTTGGATTTTCGGGTTTGAAATGGGTAATTTAAGACAGAAATTGGGACTTGCTCTGTAATGTCAGCTTCCTGCGTAATGAACGCAGCACCATACAAGTCACACAAAAAACAAATAAATGTAAGGGCGAGTACTTACTCGTTGTAATCGAGATTTAAAAATCATATCTCGCTATGTTTGTTTGAAATATGTTTTTTATGTAATTGAAATTCGTTCGCTAATTGAAAAGTATGCAGTTTTGCTGCAACGCGGGAATTATTTAAATATGCTACTGTATATATTAATTCTATACATATTAATATTACCATACAAAATAGAACAATAAGAGATATTTAAAAAAGTTGATGTTTGATTTTATGTTTGAATAGTTGAGATGCTTATGAATAAAAGCTGAAAATAAAACAGCTTTATTGTTTATTTAAAAATACGTTTTCGAATGATATCACGTCATTCTAACAGTGGTAAGAGATGTAACTGGAATTAATATTTCTGTTTAAACGGTAAATCGGTACTATCTTCCAAAAATTAACTTCACGTTTATACATGCAAATTTGGCGTACAAAATACTGACTACGTACTGAATTATAAATATTAATCATCTTTAGAATGTGCATGTTTAAATATTTTGATTGATCATTCAGTTTCCATGTTGCAATATTTCTGGTAAGACTTGAGCCACTGACTTTTGACCTTTTGTTTTTTTGATAGAGAGTCAACCGTTTTTCCAATTACAGACCCATATCACTTTTATCTTTTTTAAATCGTAGATTAAGATGCCAAAGTAAGTAGTTTTAGTAAGTTTCGCCAAATCTAATAATTTTTCAATGTAAATGAATTTGGTTTTATGGAGCATCTATCATCAGAAGTAGTCCTACTTAATTCCATTGACAACATTTATGAAGGGATAAATAATGGACTTATTTGTGCAGCCATCTCCTCTATATTACTAAAGCGACTGATGTTGTAGATCATAACGTACTTTTGAGTAAAATGTAGCTTGATGGAGTTAGGGGATTGCCATTTAACTGGTTCTCAAGCTATTTAAGTAACAGAACTCAATTATTAAAGGATTTGGGTCATGTCAGTGAGAAGGGGGTAAAATATGGAGTTCTTTAATGGACAGTTTTGGGATCCATTTTTTTCTAATTCAAAAAAGGTTAAAATTCTGGTTTTGTAAATATTTACAAAACCAGAATTTTAACCTTTATATATGTAACCTTTATTTTTTAACATATATATGTTAACCTTAAGTGAAAAAACTAAATATATTGTTTTAAATATTTAAAAATCGTAATAATAAACGTATTTATCATAAATGTGATTGCTGTGGAGATTCTAATTGTGTTTTGTGTATTGAGATTAGGCAAGTTAAATATATTAAGTATTTATATTTTGATTAGGATTTTTGCGGACATTTGCCATCACTGATTAGTAAAAAACAAGTTTCACGACGTTTCGGGATCTGGAATCTGATCCCGTCTTCAGGTGGAAGAATTCCTAGAACATAACAAGATTAGTCTTCATTATCTTGTTATGTTCTAGGTTTTCTTCCACCTGAAGACGGGATCAGATTCCAGATCCCGAAACGTCGTGAAACTTGTTTTTTACTAATCAGTGATGGCAAATGTCCGCAAAAATCCTAATCCAAATATAAAATCACCATCACCAACAATGAATTTCAAACAAAGAATATTAAGTATTGATTGATTGATTGATTTAAATATTGATTGGAGTTTCTAAACTTTCCTGGGAAAATCAAATTAAAATATAAGGGAAATTAAAAATGTAAAATATGATTAAAAAATGTTATTTCTTACGTGACATATGTCCTAGGAAACTGCTTATCCCATTATACCACGCCCTAGTTGGTTCTACGTTACGGTACACACTCTCCTATTGGGGAGGGACATACTGAAATACTTTAAAACCAGTCATCACCCTACAAAAGTGCATCGTATAAATCATATGTATAAAGTCTAGATTTCTTCATTCCCTACCTCTTATTCTACTGGACAAAATAAAAAAATCAAGAATAAATTAAAAAACCCATTATAGATAACTTTATGAAACTTGGTACAATGTATAAAGTAGAAATAAAACAATTGCAAAAAAAAACATATACAAATGTTTTCCGTTTCAGAATGGCGGCTATTTTAATTTTTCAAACTAAAATTACAAAAAAACAGCTAATGTTATGGAAAAAAGTCAAGAACAATTTTTTTGCATTTTTAATTGTCTATCAAACGACACCAAGTTCAGAAGGATTGGACAATAAATAGCTGAAAAATAACGATTTTTAGTTGTACAGGCCAGGCGCACCCTGACAGCTTATATCTGATTTAACATATATACAACTAAGAATCGTTATTTCTCAGCTATTTATTGCCCGATCCTTCTGAACTTGGTGCCATTTGATATAAAATTAAAAATACTAAAAAAAGTATTCTTGTCTTTCTTCCATAAATTCAGCTGTTTCTTAGTAATTTAGTTTGAAAATTGAAATGGCCGCCATTTTGAAACTGAATTTTTTTTACGGAATGTTTTTGCAATTATTTCATTTCTACCTTAAACACTATACCAAGTTTCATAATGTTATCTTTAATAGTTTTTGAGATATAAATTTTATTGAAAAAAAACTAAATTGCTGATATCTCGGTAACAAGGCGTTTTTAGAAAAAAATTTTATTCTTGATTTTATTTTTATTTTTACTAATAGAACCAATTCCCAAAGTTTTTGTACATGCTTAGGGACACCCTGTATATTTTCTATGATTAAACTATTTCTCTTTTCTGGTATCAATTCTTTATTATTTTTAAGATGTATTTCGTACGTTTTAAATTTGACTCTCAGTTTTTCATGCTGGGTCGTTATTTCAATATTTTATTTTTTATTTATAGTTTTTATATTGGTAGCATATGCAGCATTGTATAATTTGTTTACGCGTATTTTATGAATTCATCCTGACACATACGTTTTCTTTTGTTGATATTATTTTTAATGTTCAATAAATGGACCACAAATCGGGCATAGCCCAGGGGCATCCCAAATATTCGCTAGTTTTTGTATGTTTATTGGCTTTGTGAGTACTTAACCTATCTACTTGAACTGTCATAATGTAAATGTACATCATACTTGTGTTTTTGGCGAATAAAAAAGTTTATCATTTAATTTTATAATATAGAATGTTAATCTAAAATATTTTTTATAAGTGAAAGACATTTTTTCACAACCACTAGAAAACATATATTCTTAGCATCAATTTTCTTGCAGTCCGTAAAACGACTGCAAGTCCGAGTAGTCTGAAAGATAATTTAAGTCCATATTTAAAGTGTTTCCTTAAATATGGCACAAAGTTCCTCTTTTAAATCGTTTTGTCTCTTAAAGTTCCTTAAGAGTATTATCACTCTTATTAGTACTAAATTGGGGAATATTCCTAAAACTGTATATGTTTTTTAAAGAAAAATATTGAATATTTTATACTGTGCATATTACAGACACCTAGAAGGAAAGGGGGATCAGATAACCTAAATATCCACTCAAGTGAAGTGTTTAAGGCGTCCCACA